>JH814815.1:113640-188743 GCA_000296255.1 Omphalotus olearius VT 653.13 | reverse complement strand
CCCCCGCCGACGCGTCCCCTCCTCATCAAGCTTACAAAGCTCTCGCCGCTGGATTCTACACCATCAACTCAAAATATCGAATCACTTGGGAGTGCGCCGAATTGCTCATAGATCTTGGTAATGGTACAGTAGGTCCGACTTCGACTTATCCTCCGTCCACTAGTGCATCTGCTCCCACTATGTCGAGTACCTATTCAGCCATTGCTGAGGGCAAAAAGAGCAGAGAGAGGGCTATCACTCTGTCTGGGGAACAATCAAAGCCACCGACACCCGTTCCGGGATCTTCAAGTAGCGCAGGTCCATCCGGTCCTCCTCTAGCTAGTCCACCCAACATGGCATGGCGTGCTTCGACTGGACGGCATGATCTCAGCCAGCGGCAGCTGCTACTACTTCGAGAGATGTTGAACAATCCAGATTCATCTTTCGTCATTGACACCTCCCGAGATCCCATTGCTGAGGAAGCTACTGCGACTGTCAACCGAGATTGGAGATGGGGAGAGGGCATGAACAGCACTATCACATTACCTTCGGAGGAAAGTTCTGCTATGCATAGCGGCGGAATGTCTCCAACAAAGAAGAGGCGAAGCAGCCGGTTGGTTGGGATGAGTGGTTTGAGGGACATGTTGAGGTCATTGAAAAGGAGTTATGCCGACAATCCTCCTATGCCGATGCCGGTTTCTTCGACCTCCCTAAGTACCGAGTCGTCAGTAGACAGCCAGCGGCAACGACATCCTAGGGAGAAGGCTCCTACCTACGGTCGAAGACGAGCGAAGACGAGTTCTGGCCCTGATTCGGTGAGCTCTGCCAGGGATAGAGACCAAAATCATTATTTGCGCTCCCCCTACAATACTACTTCGTTATCGATGAAGCCGTCTCCTCGACGACCCTCACTGGCCTCTATTTTTCGTATAGGCGGAAAGAGCAAGCCCTCTCCAACTGCATCTACTCAGGGCTCCAGTCAAAGTGGTGTCTCGACTGACAATGTCAGTCTTGGTGTGCACAACCGAGAGTCGAGCAGTAGTACTGGAGGAGAAGAGGAAGATTGGGATCGCCTCGACTATCCATCTGATTTTGACGCTGCGATACACCCGCGAGATGCAGCGACCATCAGAGGCCGATCACCCTACATACAAGATGTTCAATTACCTTCGGGCCGACCAGCCACTCCGAACAAGAGGTCAGCGAGTAATTCCCAGTCTTCTTCATGGGGTGAATCACCTCCAGTTGGTGTACCTAGTCGTGCGACTCGGTTGTCTAATGTGGAGGAGAACGTGGATGATCATGATCGTAAGGGATCGAAAGTGTCCTTGAAGATAGGAGCAAGCTCTGGACGGCCTCCTTCTAGGTCAAGACATATTGAGAAAACTGGTTCAGTGCGATCCATGCCACCGCGTCCTCTTCCTCTTTTGCCCGATACAAAGCTCGCTATGACACCAGAAAATATCAAACCACTTCTGGAAAATGCGAGAGAAGTACATGCTCAACTTATCAACTGCATAGCTGAGATTCGTTTACTGCTAGCTGAGTGAGCCTCCACACCTCGGACTCTAGGTCGAATTGCATTAGATCGTGTAATTATTGTTTTCTTAGGGTTCTACATATTCTCACTGTACCACTAACTCAATTTGCGTTGCTTTCCACCCTTGCTGTCCGCGTTTTGCACTGTCTCTTCATTATCTTTACATTCATTTAACAAGCAATCAATATTAATGTTCATTTTGCGGTTCTTGGCCCAAAAGACAATGAAAGTGAAGGTGAACTTTGACAACCTTGTCACTCAGCGCATGCCCACTCACAAACCATTGAGGGTAGAGGCATTGCTATCATGATCATGTTGTCAAGACAATGAGAGCGAGTTCTGCATTTCAAATGTGATTGGATTGTTGAGTCTGCTAGAATACACAAAATCGGTACTACGTAGACAGTCTTAAGAATATCAAACCTAGAAGGAAATGGTATGAAGGACACAGTATACAGACCAGAAATTGCATCAGGAACAAGAAGGTGAAAACTGAGAACGATTGGAAGCCGTAAGTACACGAGTGCTAGCCTAGTGCATCCTAGTCACGTCAAAAGTAAGTGAAAATATGATAGTATAGAACAAGACATGAGTAGAAGAAACTATATCACGAAAGGCAGACAACGATGAATAGACTGGTAGCGACGAGACAAGGGTGTAAAGACTGTGAAATATGATATGCAGAGTGAGATAAACAATACAGGGCAAAATGGACGAGAAGAGCAACGGAGTAGGATAAAATCAATAATCTACGCTGGGCCGAAACCATTAGGTGTCGCTTTAGCGGTCCCGTTCAGAATGGACAGTAAAGGATTGTGAGCCATGCCTCCAGTTGGTTGAGAAGATAAATGAAGTACGGGAGACAAAGTCGATGAAGGCAGAGGCAAATGGTGAGAAAGAGGTGGAACAGAGCCTGGGGGAATGATTGGAACAAAACGTTGTTGTGCAGCGATAGAAGGAAGAGGTACTTGACGGGGCAGCGTTGAATGAGATGGCGGATACATCGGTTGAGGCGGGAACCGGTAAGTACCTAGTGGCGGTAAATGATGTGCCGCAGGGGCTGCAGGAGGGTCCATCAACGCAAACAGCTGGCCTTGTGTCATGCTCATGCTTCCTGGTACATTGCTTGAGACCGGATAGAACGGACGGTGAAGGGCTTGACTTGTACGGGGTCTGACTTGAAAAGGATCCTCTAATGCGCGAGCCGATGCTGTGGGCGGAGCGACAGAAAATGCAGGACTGAAAGGTACCATATTAGGAGTAGATGAATATATTATGTTTGCATTTTTAGGTGCCAGGGGAGGAGGGGGAGGGAGTACGGTCGTCAAGGTAGTATGGTGACTTTGCAAAACCGGGGTCATACGAGCAGACTCATCAGCTACAGACTCCAGCAACGCCAGCTGTTTGAGATGTTTCGCAGAAGACGGTATTTCCATTGCTTTTGACAGATACGGAGAAATGTCTGCCGTACTTGAGGAACGACGTGAAGTTAAACTTCGTGGAGATTTCACAGAAGCTGCTGGGGAAGCAACAGAAGCAGAAGTCCCTAATGGGGACTGAGACCCGGTAGCTATTGCATGAGAACGCGGATTGAGAGCGGATGTAAGAACATGTGATGGTGTTTGCGAAGTTCTTCCAGAGGTGAGGTGCGAACCAGAAGACGATGAAGTGGATTGTAGCTTCACAGGCTCTACAACGGAGTCTCGCGTAGAGGCATTGGGAGATGACGCAGCTGGAATAGGTGTAGCGGGCTCGCGAGAAGCTTCTGTTTGTACGGTTAGAGACACCACTGCCGACTTCTTAGCTAATTCCTTCTGCGCAGCAGCAGCGCCTGAAAGACTAAGTGAATTGAGCAACCGTGCAAAATGAGGATCAAGCGATTCGGCGTCAACCGCGAGATCAATATGATTCGCGACCGACTGTGTGTATTGAGGTGAAGGGGTGTGTGGATCGCCATTATCGGCTGAAGATGACTGGGAACTAGACTCCTGATTTGCTTCCTGAGAGGATGCGTAAGGAGAGTCTGTGATTGAGCTTTGCGGGGGTGTTGGAGGACATGAATCAGTGTTGTAGGCCCGCTTTTGTCTTGGAGGTTTACGCGGAATATTGACTGGTTTATGATCCCTAATAAATGCCTTCAAGGAGCTGGAGGATGGTAATTAGACTGCATGACTTGAAAATAAAAGAATGCGTACCTTATGAACGGTGATATGAGATAGAACTTGCCCGGGGCTGCTTTATTCCGCTTCCAGGTAGGAAGATCTGCGAGTTTGTACCATTCTATTTTCTGTTTTTGAAGAAATAAATGAGCATCGTGACTCTAACGATATCATGAACGAGACTGACACTAATCTCCTTCCTTGTCTTCGTCTTAAAGGAATAATCTTCCGGAACTCCAGGCACAATATACAATGCAATTTTCTGTTCCTTTATAGACATCTCGATGACATGGTCAGGATTAATTTGGCCCGCAAGATTATAGCCGGTCTCCTCCAGGACCTGAAACAGTCTAAACGTCGAGTTAGCAGTCGAGTAATGTGCGAACATACCTCGCGAACAGCACAGTTTGGCTGAGATTCGTCTTCATTAATCTTTCCCTTCGGAAACCCCCAGCCTGAAGAAGATTTCCAACCCTTGACAAGGACACACTGTACGAGGTTCCTCAGCAAGGATGCTCAGTGCAGCAGTGCAAAAGAACATACCTTTTCCCATGTATCATTCAACATGATGGCTCCACAGACAGGTACTCGAGTCTTGTACTGCATGAAGTTGGTGAACGCTTGCTCATGGTCCGTCCACCGATGTAACAGGGGGCATGAATTGAATAGCATTGCAGAAAATTTCTTCAGAGGCAAAGAGGGAAATTTGGGGTTGGCCTCGCGGATGAAATCCTCGTAGAACCAATGCCTATCGCAAAAGTCAACGACTATGGAACGTGGAACTGAACCCGCACACTTACGCTTGCTCCACTTGGAAACATATTCGCTCCAGAGATGCAAGCTCTTCATCAGGAAGGTTCAGGATAAAACGGCTAGATCGAAAAGAGAAAATGAGATCGAAGCCAAAGTATGAAAATGTGTGTCCACACCTTGTAAGATCCTCAATAACATCATCTTGTGTTTCGTACATGAATGAAAAGCGTTCTCTGGAAGAATCCGCACTCAAGGCAGCCGGCATTTCGGGAGATGATGACGACGAATAGGACATTGGAAAAGAGGAAAATGTTGAGCCTTCAATCGACTGGGTGGAAGAGGCAGAATTAAATGTACAAGGGGAAATTGGACTTGGAAGTTGGTGGCAAGGGTCAAGAGCGGCTACAAGAACAAATAGCACCCTCATCACGTGCTCTATTTCCACGACTAGTACTACTACTAGTAACTACTATACAGATACATAAATCACTCCATGTTCAGTGAAATCCCATCCTCCTTGCGTACTCTCTTTCCTCCTCGATCGTCAATCTATCGGTCCCGCTCCAATTCGCAGAACTCGTTCGCGCCCTGAACCTGTTAGTACGGCTCCTGAAGATGTCCTCCATCCGAAGGGGGCGTATGGCTCCAAAGATTTCGTCGGGGTTGATAGAACTTTGATTCTCTAACGCTTGTCGCAACCCGGGAGACTGCGCCCAGTCTGGAGGATTAAATGTCTTGACTCGATCCTCATCTTCGGAGTCAGAGTATTCGCTGTTAATATCGGGCAACTCGATGCTTTCACTGGGAATCACTGGTTCAGGTGGTTTGGCCGCATCTATTCGGGCTTTCGCTCGCGCCGCCATTTGGTTCTGGAGCAACTGTGACGGCTGGGCCACATCATCGTCAACGGGAAGCACTTTTGCTGAACTTTTCGCTTTAGACTTTGGTATGGCTGGGGCGACCTTGCTGGAGGTGCCAGCTGAGGATGCCAGGGTAGTATGTGAACCAGATGGATTGATCGTGGTGGCAGTCGAGAGGCCAGTCGACTTAGCCGTCGGTTTGAAAGTGTTCTTCGTGTTTGATGGAGGACCGTTTTTGATAGTAGGCTTCTTAATTTCAAGCTTTCGCTTACTAGTAGCATCCTCGTCCTGAATCAATTATTCGTCAGTGTAGACCGAGGATCGCCATCAGATCGCCTACCTTCTTGCCAGTAGCGATGGTGGTTGGAACCTTCAATGGTCTCTTGTCTGTGTTTTCATCACGTTCCTTTTTGCGGCGCTCCGCCTCTTCCTTCATCTTTCGCTCCTGTTCCATCTGTCGTGCTTTCTCCTCCTCGGCTTTTCTCTGCAGAGCCTGCTGTCGTCGGTTCTCCATGTTTTTCAGAACTGTTGCCTTCTTGTCCTTCTCCTCTTGTTGCTAAAGCACGGTTAGTCTTTCAGAGTTCCGTGGAATCGTTGGTGCAAATACCTTTTTAGCAGCAGCAGCAGCCAGCTGTATGCTTTTCACTTCTGTCTTTCCCTTCTTGCTGGTCCCGAGAAGAGTATTGACTAGTTTTGTGGCTTGACCAACAATACCTATGTTCGACTGTGATGATGCTGTCGACATCTGGCTCTGGCTTCGTGTGGACTATTGTTGCAAAACTTTAGTTTCACAGTTCAGACAATAGCGGAAGAGAGATACCTCAACGAGACTGACGGTCGACTTAGTAGGGTCAATACTAACATCGGCAGCCCAATCATCTTCAGAGCCATCAACATCCATTTCAAAAGCTCCAGGTATTGCATCAGGACTGTAAGGGCGCTCTTCTAGACTAGCAGGAGCCATCTGAGTGTCTGTTTCTGTTTCTGGGAGCTTCTGGCTCTGAGTGGGTGCGCTGCTCCAAGTACTGTCTCCCTCGTTAAACCCGAACGTCCACTGAATACCCTCTCCTAGCCTCTCATCTATTGGCCAGCTATCATCGTCATCAAGTTGATTGAGACGATCCTGAGACTGTGTTTGAAAGTCGGTATAATCTGTATCCTGAGTGGATGGCAACCACGCAGGAAGTTCCTGGCTGCTGAAGATTGCATCGGAGTGATCTGACTTGATACTTTCCAAAGTGGAATGAGCAGAAAGTGGCGCGCCATGCTTTGGAGACACTGGCAGACGAGGTGAGAGACCTACAGACATCGTTGTGGGTTTGGAAAATGCCATCGAAGGAGAAAGATTGAGGAAACCCTCTTTAGGTGCGGGTTTGATTGGGGGAGGCGAAGGTGGAACAAACACTGGCTGGGGTTTATTGAAAACATTTTTGAAAGGAACGAACGTAGTTGGTGCTGAGGAGGAAGAAGAGGTGTCTTTGCCAGGCCGAGGCAAATCTTCTCCTGCCTGAGGAGCCACAAATTGAAATACTTCTCTCTGTTTACCCTTTCCTTCACGATCAATATTGAGGTCCGAGACACTGAGTCGTTGCACTTTGCTTCGCTCAACATCAGTAGCACTTGACTCATCGTGCGCGGTAGACACTGCAGTGGCAGACTGCATTGCGGTTACAGCGGGTCCCAAAGCTTTAGTAAGCTCCTCCTCGTCTTTCTGAATTCGTTCCGCGACCTTTGCTTCCGCGAGCGCAGTTGCAGCAGCTGCACCTCCCAATGACTTACCCATGCTCTTACCAAGTCGAGCCCCCAACCCTTCAACTGTCTTTTTCAATTGATCTAGCATCCCCCTCTGATCTTCAGGTTGGCTTGGATCAGGTTGTTTATGCGCGTCCTCTCCAAAGCGTCTGGTGGTGGTGTCCTGACTGGAAGTCGCAGCCTTGAGAGGAGCGGTGTCAATGATCGCACTCTTAGAGGCTTTCGCATTCCTCTCATCGACCTGTCGTTCCATTGGAAGGTCTCCTCCTCCTAGCATCTCACCACTTTTTCTCTTTGCAGCAGATGGTGCAACATAAGTCGTTATTCCATTGTTGCTCCCGAATGTGGTCGTTTGCCTGATTTCCAAGGCTTTGACCTCTCTCGCTTTCATCAACCAGGACGTGCGTTTTCCAACACCGTTGCCTGGCGTTGTGGCTGTTAGTACGCCCACACCAGCAGAGGGATCCCGGGGAGCACGCATGGATTTGCGTAAAGGCTGGGGAGCTGGCAATGTAGGAATCGAGGACCCGAGCCCACTCTGTGCGGCAGTTCGAGAAGATTCTTCATTGTCTCGAAGAGGCATGTCAACATCCACCACAGAAGTCGATGTGCTAGACTTCATCTGCCCACTTACAAATTCGGGGGCTGCGGTGTCATTCTCGAGGGGTAGCATTTTAGAGAGAACCCTGTCTTCAGCCTGAGCAGACAAAGTAACAAAAGGGATGCTCGAAGCTGGATGAAAGCGCGGTGAAGGTGGTTCTTCCATGTCGACATCGGGTAACTTGGTAGAGAACGTAGCCTCGGCAGGAGGAAAAATCGCACTGGTTACAGGAATACGAGGCGAGTCGAGCGGTAGCGAATGGAACGTTGCTGTAGAGGAAGACATAGACATGTCCGCACGCTTCGCTGAGAACACAACATCCTTGCTTCCTTCCTGGAAGACATCGGAAGAACTCTCTTGTTCGTTTTCTACAGGTGGTACGTCCGTATTCGAAGTCAGTTGTGTTGAATTTGTAGCAGGGAACTGAAAAGATTTGAGAGATTTCTCGACTGGTTCATCGTCTTCCGCTATTATAGATAATTCTATCGGAGGTGCAGAATCAACACTGGCCGAATATTCTGCCGATGTGAGCTCAACTAGCACGGTAGGCGGTTGGCCAGCAGCGTCCTGATTCTGATTCAAGATCTCGGGAGGTGAGTTGACGGATTGTGTTGCGTTTGTGGCGTTGGCGGATTGGAGTGGGGCAGGGGGCGTGGGTGGGCGAGGGCGTTGATCATCTTTGGCCCGTAGCAGTGCCTGATGGAAACTGTTGATGGGGACAGTGTTTTCCTTTTCGAAATCATTCTATTCAAATTTCATTGGTGACCTCAGCGAATAGTGGATGTGCGTACCTCTAGCGTTACCACACTCTTCAGTTTCGATGGTGTAGGATTACCCTTGGGTTTCCTTGCAGCCTTCTTACGGCCTGGCGTCTTGACCAGATCGATAAGGGGGCTAGAGAAATGTGTCAGAGCAGAATAGTAAGATTCAAACTTGACACAGCGTACTCTTGCTTAGGTCTAGCGAGAATGTTGTTGAGATAGTCGTCGAGAAAGAGAAAACCATGAGTCTGAATCTGTTCGTGGAGAAACTGACGGCCAGGATCATTTGCCATGCTGAATCTAATGTCATTGCACCACTGAAGAATGCCAGAGTGGGCCATGGCGAGAACGTTGAAGACAACGAGAGAGTGAACCAGAATTACGGAGGGACAAACATTGACCAACTTGAAATTGGCGCGTCGGGATCACATGACCGTTCCCTATTTATTGCTTGCCAAATCCAAATGCGTTTGCACTCAGCCTGACACTCATCTCAGCCTCAGTCTCAGTCTATACGCGACAGGTTCTTCAAAGCCTGACGAAGTAGAAAACCAATAAATGGCAATCTATCGTGAAACAGTCTCAGTCTCCATTAGAATGTCTCTGACGTCAGCGCAGATGCTCTCACTCACAAGCTCTTTCGACCCCTGCGCGGAACAATTAGGACTCATTATTCAACTCTCATCATGTCAACAGATCAGGCTCGTCTACCTTCCGTGCCTTTGAGAGAATGGGCGCAATCTCGCCTGACTAGCTTGTATGAAGTCCCTAGTGCTTCCGAGTCGGGGGGAAACGCGGAGATTGCTACCCATTTCTCTCTCGAATCACTGTTCTCTTCGAATGCGCAAATATTTGCGAATCATGAGCCAGTTACATTCGACGAATTCAAGAAGGAAATCACTCAAACGTTTGGGTCCGTCAAGTCTAGTGTAGAATGGAAAGAATTCATGGACATTCCTGCGTCGGATGCAAACCAGCAGGTCAAATTGACCTCTAGAGATGCCCCAGGCAGACGAAACTAACTATGGCATCACTGATTCAGACTGGAATCGTTGCTGGCTTCTTGATAGTGACGCGGACACTCAAGTTCAGAATCCGAGCGGCTCCTGCCCAAAATCACACATACATCACATTATCAGCCAAGTGCGCATGCGTGTCAGAGAAATCGTCTTGTTCTGACTTATTCACAGAATCGAGCAAGATCCGGAAGCTGATGAAGAAAGTGGAGATACGCGAAAGATAGTTCATTTTTTTCACACATCTTTGAGCAAGGCGGCTCCAGTTCATTTCGGCGGACGATCGGTTGAATGAGACCACACAGAGGAGAGATCATGTCCATGTAAGATACGAAATTGGCGGCAAGGCGTTACAAGTGATCCTGAATGTAGTACAGATATGCATACAGCCAGTCTATTCCCGTGTAAATGTTTAAAAATACTATGTGCACATACAAGAGTAACGGAAGAAATACTAAAACGATGGTGCGTAGCTATTGGTACAGCTATTATGAGCACAGATCTGGACCGCACGTATACTGTGATACTGAGGACTGAAGGTGCAGAGAAGAAAGTAGCGAAAAAAGTTCCAACGAGTGACCGGTGCTTGAATAAATTACACGAGAACAAGACCGTTAGACCGATCTGAAACAGGTATACTGAACGAAAAGGGTATGAATAAAGATAAGAATCCTGTCGGAAGCACAGAGGTAGAGGTATCGCATTATGCGAGGTGGATCCAGCAATTGACTAGTCGGGATATGCCAGGTCCTACAGCAGACGTGAGTATCGCATGTAACCACTTTACGACTTGCTTCACGTACCTTGTGAAGGATGCAGGTGACTCGGAGGGCTAAGTATGTGGCATTCATGCAATCGTGCAAACGCTGGCTGACGCGCTGCCCGCCCTTTCGTAATCAACGGGTTCCAGTTGGGTCTCATCAGACGAGGTAAACGAAGAGGTCGTACTAGAAGTCTCTTCAGAAGGGTAGAGCGACAAGATGCTGGTGAAGAAATCCATTGCAAGAGGCGGTAATAACGGTTCGGCGTAGCCTATGTACTTGCGATTGAATTGGTAGAGCAGTCGCTTGAGGATGTTCGCTCTTCAGTGTAGACCTTTTATACGCCGCAAGGTACAGTCGATCCAGGATAAAAGAGTACCCCACGTCCGACGTCGACACCTTCAGCTTCCAGCAAACACAATTACATGACAGCGTGTAGAACGTAACGGCCAACAAGACAAAAAGGCGCGTAGATTTCGCAGACTGTTCTTATTGTCTTGGACTCGGAGATGACATTCCAGATCCAGTGAAAGACTTGATTTGGATGCAAAGTGCGATGACTGGGATATTTTCTCGTTAAAGCAATTGGTTCCCCAGAGACGAACAATAAGAACAATAGTCCTACAGACTGGTCACTGGAGGCGTTCCTGGTTTGAGTACTGGTGCTGTGATGCGCGGAATTGCATGGAGACACTGCATAAGCATGCTGACTCATTCCCGACACTGCTCAGGCCTCAGGCTTCACGACTGGCAATTATGTCCGCGACTCTTGACCCCTCGTCTTCTTCTTTCGCAGATGACCCTGATGCCTTTATTCCACAAGCAAGCGAAGAAGCATCTACAGATGAACTTTCGGAGCAGCAACTTCGAGAGCTGTATGACAATGAAGAAATCGACAGGTTTCTGCACTTATTCTCGGCGGTAGTACAAGTTCGATACCTCCCCAGTTGTCAATCTCATCGTTCTTCACAGTATATCAATGAGGTACAACGTTCGGACTCTCCTGCGGATGATTTAGCATCGGTACCTTCCCACTCGACCTCTGATCGTTCCCTTGCTGAAAGTATAGCTCTAGTAAGCTCATCTCGCTCCTACATGAACAACTTATCAATTCAGCATCAGGACTATCTTCTCCCTTGTCTTCCACCTCCACCAATTCCACCTCCGGTATTCACACTCGGAAGATTACGATTGGCTACCCAGAGGGTGTATTTATCCACTTGGCCTGTCTATGGCCCTTTCTTTCGTGGCATGATCAGATTGTCAACATGGGAAAACTGGTCAACAAGTGCGATCTATTGTACTGTGAGACTTGCTTCTCTGGGCCATCGTCGTCATAACTAACCCTGTAATGTGAACTTAGGTGTTTTGGACACTATGGTACTACAATCTGCTCCTGCCATCACTGTTCCTTCGGATATTCCATTCTCTTTTACGGCGCAGAATTCTTCCTTACCCAACTCCCTCGGTACTCAGACGGCGTCGTAGGGAGGTTGTACGTGCTGATGAATTGGGTAATGAGGTCTCCGAAAGATTCTCGACATCTTCCTTTGGCGCGAAGGAACTGTGGCGGATGTTCAGAATTTTGAATAAACCCAAGGAGATCAAAAAAGTAACGAAAGAGGCATTATCTTCCAAACTTGATGGTGCTCACGAGGATGCCACCGTACTCGATGACGCTACGGAAAATCCAAAAGAAACCGACATAAAACGTGCTGGGTTGTTTGCGTTAAACGAAATAGCCGATTTCCACGAGAGGCTTCGAAAGTAGGTGATAAATTCTTTTTCAGAACTGAGCGGGCTGATCACTACACTTATAGCATCTTCATTTGGCGCAAACCAAAGGCGTCACGTATTTATGGAGCAGTGAGTCGATTCACCACTCAAGAAGAGGTCTGCTAAGTTTCGCTTCGATAGGCTATCCTCTTCTGTTTCGCCTTCACACTCATTGTACCCGCGCATTATGTTGCGAAATCTGTATACTTTATCGGCGGCCTTTTGTTCTGGCATATCGTTCCGGTCATAGTAGCAATTCCACGAGAAGAACGCCGCAGGTGCGTGAAACACTAATATATTTTGTCTTTCAACAAACTGTAACATCACAACTGTAGACTACCCCCTGCGTTTGCTGATGTACCGACTGACGCTGATTATGCAATGGAGGTGATTTCACAGCGTATCGCTGTAGGACTTGATATCAATCCATCTCGAACAAGGCGAAACGCTGCAAAAAATCAAGGAGCTGGGAACAGCACGACCCAAGTCACCAGTTTGCCTCAAGCGGAAAAGGGTTTGCCAACTCCTGCGAAGAAAGAGAAGGACCATGATGTTGACTGGAAGAAGTGGGGTGAGAGAGCGGCAATAGGCAAGGCTTGGGCTGCCGATAAACGATTGTTTGGATCCAGCACCGCAGTAAGATCTTTTGTACATCTTGAAGCTTTGCATTAATCACTCAGTGGGCACAGAGTTCGAGTTCACCCGAAAATCCGATTGTACCCCGACCTTCCTTAGAAGTTGGGATTCCACGGTCAGACACCGCAGTCCATAGTAAGCTTTTGCGACCTTTCCTCTGTATCTGCCTAATTCTTTGGACATCAGCATTTCCATGTCAGCATACCACTGCACCTGGACTGATAACCTTGACGTCTACAGTGTTCTTCTTTACACCCATCACCGCCTCAAACCCCACACTGACAATTCCGTGTGCATACATCAAAGGGGTAAAGAAAACTGGACTCTTGAAAGGAATGACTTTGAAGTGGCGAGATTCGGAAGAAGGGAGCACAGGGAGAGAGATTCAGGAGGTCTTCAAGTGGGTAGGTGGTAGAGACGAGATATTCGCGCGACTGATTGGTACGGATGTTAAACGGTGGATGAAAGCTTGAATGTCTGGATGCTATATATTTGTAGGTGGACATGTAAGAGTGTATCTGTATCATTTACGAGCTTAAATTGTCCTAACGATGCGCAAACCTCAGTCGCAGTCAGTGCTACTCCATTGGATGTCAAAGCGAGTATATGCCGTTCTCCGGCGGTCGATTCAAACCCAGCTACTCCGCGATATCAGTCGAGCCAGTCTTTTTCAACCCATCTGTAGTTCCTGCTTCGTTCCTGTACACTGAATTATATCGATCCAGGTGATCACTCAATCGTATGTCTTTATAGATCATCCTGCACTTCAAGTTCTGTGTGAGTAATATGTACTATCAGTTGAATGCATGCTCACTCTACTCACCAATAGATCAATCGTCAACGTTATTGTACTCGCATATTGTCCTTTGCACGTCATGTTTTTCTCTGCCGAATTATTAACAAGAAGAGATAGCGGATTTGGCCTCCTCTGGTAAAGTCTTCGCCTCTGAATAGAGGCACCACGGATTGCATGTTCGAGTTTCTCATAATTTGAGTTTGGCTTTCTAGGCTTGCGGCCACGCTAGGCTCTAAATCAACCTTCAAAAAATTGCCAAGAAGATCTGTGCTTACTGCTGATATATCACAATTGTGTGGCCTCATTGCTCAACCTGAGGAACCACTAGCTTTGAGATTGTCAAGCAACCTCATGGTTGGAGTAGTCCGGTATGAAAAATTTTGCATTCAGTTCGATACGACGACTACAATAACGGACTCTGCGCTTCGCTCTAGTGTGTACAAAGGTAGTGCCGTTTCCTTTAATGCAGACAATAATGACTCACTACAATCACACAGTTAAACAAGAAATTTTTATGAACGATGTATCAAACTGCGTTACTTCATTGAAGAAAGTTGTTCAAGAGTTTCAGACTGCTGCTGCTGTGGATATGGTGCTACAAATGCCTCAGCCAACTACACGGTGAGTGTGACGATGATCGCACCCCAAAGTTTTTCTTACCATATTGCGAAGGCCTTCTGCTGTAACTATTGCTGCGGACCCCAAGACTACGTTTATTATGGACTTTGATGCTCTTGTTGCGGTACGCATCCCCAAATGGTACCTTTAGAGGCACTCGTTCATTATACTGACTTTAGGACTGGGATGAGTTCCTTAATGTGACTGGTAAGACTTTTTGAACTCCCATTCCAAATACCCGATCTATAATTTGTGTGATATTCCGCCTAGAGCCGTCATCGCGAGTCCAAAACGATGTGGATGGACCGGAAGACGATCCTACGTACTCACAAAGCAGGCCTAAAATGCGGCCTAAAAAGATGCCCCCTTTGACCGAAGAGGTCAGAGCGGAAATGGTCACTCTAAAGGAGAACCATGATCACCTCTTCTCCAACCCTTTGGACCTTTCATTTCACGGGAGTGGCGGGCTTGATATTTCTTCCTCCCAGCCTGAGCCCATGCTCGACCTACTGGGCGATCTATTCATCGGGTCTGACGGCTTAGGGCTCGGTCTCGGCCTCGGGGACGAATTGGTCAAGGAACTCGGAGAAGGTTGGGGATCGCCACTCAAGGATAGCCAACTGTTGGTAGCATCCAATAATTCTGATACGTGGCACTAAACTCACGAGTAAATCACAACAGAGATGCCATGGATATCAACATCGATACTCTTCCGGAGCCTGCAATTGACTTTCAATTCGGAGAGGGCACAGATCTTGCGCTCGGGGGCGACCAATTTTGGGCGATGAGGAACGAAGGAGACGATGTTCTTTCGGATGCACAGGCGTCTGCTAGACCCCGAGCTCCTACACCGCTCAAAAGAAAGGTGTGATATGTCTGAGATGGAGTATCTGATATTTATTCAGGCCACATTTGCAGAAACCTGGTGGCAAGGAGAATCGTCCACCAGACTCACCGTTTAATGCTACCACCCAGCCGCGTATGAGTCCCGCGGCGGCGGCATTTTCGCTTCAATTCTTGTCTCAAGACGACCAACCAATGCTCGAGCCAGCTCCTCTGGCTGAGATTACCTCAAAGCATGAGAATCAGACTATTCCAAGAGCAAAGAAATCACACAAACGGACACGCTTATTGCTTGATGCTAGGACTGAACTAACTGATGATGAACTGAAAGTGAGTCTAGAATCTGATATTCTGACTTTATAACACCTCTATCGGTGGTGTGAACACTTTTAGATTGCTCGCGCTCAGTACATGATCGAACAAAAGAACCAACGACGAGAACTTGAGAGCAAGAGATTAGAAAAAGAGAGTGGGAAGATTGTTGAAGATTTGATATGGGGTGTGCCTACTGGAAGTGAGATATTTTGTGACCAGCCTTCCTCTTTCACTCACCGTTTTTATTGCTCCTATAGTCGAAGCTCCCGCTCTTATGGATTTCTGGCAAGAAAACTTCAAGGTGCAAGTAGAGGCCAGAACGGGCATGCTACACCTCCACATTCCTGGTAAACATACTTGCATGCCTTTCAAACGCGCCTGTCTCATCGGCTCATACTCCCAGAAGAGCGGCCTTCAAAGCGCAGACGAGTTCATAAGGTACAAAGTCCTGAGAAGGGCGCAGAAGAAACCAACGAGCAACCAATAGGGTTCAATTTTGAACCTCGAGATTTTGATCATATGGGTAACGATGTTGGCATGGGTCTCGGACTCGGAGGTAAATCGAATCGCATCTACCTAAAATAATCGAAATTAATCTCCGCTGCTAAGACGGGAACCAGAATTTCGACAATGTAGAATTTGAAGGCAGCCGGCTACGCTCGTCTGAGGTCAGAGCCCTTCTACCTGTTTCCCGGCACTGAACTCACAGCCGTTACAGGAACCCGGTCAAGGGCGACAGATGTCCAAGCCGCCTTCCGTCGGAGGCAGTTTCGCATTTGAGCTTGCATCCCAGGATCATAAAGCTGGATCTCAACGGAGCTCCCTTTTTCCATGGGACAACGCAGCAGGCGGTCAGTCATCTAGTGTAGATGCGTTTGGACCCGGTAGTGACCGAATCAGTGTCGATCGTGCTGAGATCAGGCTGCGAGGTAGCTCTCTCAGCCGTAGAGAGAGCTCACTTGTACCGAGCCAGACTGGGAGCGTGACCGGTATTCGAGGAATTTCACCAGGTGATTTTGGGAAAGGCTCGCAAATCCTTGGCGAAGATTTCGTATTCGGCGAAGGTCAGTGCCATTCTTGATACATACTCTTTACTCACCTTCTATGCAGTAGGCGAGGCCCCCGAGAACACGCAATTGGAATCCCAGCGATCTGATATCAACCTTGTAACTTTGGAGCGAAACTCATCCAACTTCCTCGAGTAAGTCTGCATGCTCACTTTTTTCAGACTTAAGTATGAAAGGATGGTCGGCAGATATGCAAAAATGCAGCATCAAGCTATGCCTAGCGGGGCGGAAAGCATTTCTTTCGACACGGTTGTTCCTAAACTGACAAGCACTCGCCATGTTGCCGCTACGGCCTTTTACCACTGCTTGGGTTAGTAGTTGCTTACTGTATCTCATCGCGGAGCGGCTGCACTAAACCTTGCACGTCCAGTATTGGCCACGAAAGACCTACTTCGGGTGCAGCAAAGAGCGCCGTATGAAGCTTTCTCGATCAGTGTCATTTAAGCCGAGGTATCCTCCCATTCCGCAAGCATGGAAAGTTGTTAGATGCTTTTTTTCGTTCCATAGTTATCACGGCAGAGACGAATAAATCTCTATGCCGTGCCAGTGGGAATGTAACCTGGGCTCACCTAGGTCCAGCTGGGAATTCCTGGGGTAGCGAATACGTATAGCAAGGAAAACAATATATAGTACGGTTAATTCATTAATTTGGGTGCATATGGGCGGCGAACGATTGAAGAGAGATAGAGATTCTGCAATTGAAAGTCGGAAAGAAAGCCTGTGATTGACCATTCGTTGATCAAATAGTAAACGACGAATGTGGGGGCAAGGGTAAAATGGGCTGATGTCTTACTTTTCCAAATACCGACAACAACTAATTCTCCGTCAAACTGCATTGTCCTTATATTATTTCATCGATACGGGGTCTCCGTATCACACCTTTGTTTCCCCGTGCTCATCCTTTCTTCCTTCCTCATCGCACCATGTCGTCTCCCGCCATCCTTGCTGCCAAAGCTGCTCTTGCTAACATTGACCTCTCTGGCTATGATCCAGAGCAGTCCAAGCTGATGGACGAAAGATGTATCCTTGTGGACGAAGAAGACAATGCTATCGGAGCAATGGACAAGAAAACCTGTCAGTCTCGCTCTCAATGCTGACTTATTTTGACTGCCTTCTGAACGGTTTTTTTATCAGGCCATTTGATGGAGAACATCAATAAAGGCCTACTACACAGGGCATTCTCTGCATTCGTCTTCCGCCCGTCAGATGGTAAGCTTCTCCTCCAGAAACGTGCTTCCGAGAAGATCACATTTCCCGATATGTGGACAAACACTTGTTGTTCACACCCACTGGACGATTTTGAGGAGGAAAAGGTGGAGAAAGATCAGCTTGGTGTCAGAGTAGCGGCTTCAAGGAAGCTTGAACATGAGCTTGGCATCCCGCAATCTCAGACAGCTGTGGATCAATTCCAGTACCTCACGCGTATTCACTATCTCGCGCCTTCCAATGGCATGTGGGGTGAACATGAAGGTATGCAGAACTACTCAGATATATTCAAGGTTTTCATCTCGTTCATCGACAGTCGACTACATTTTGTTCATCACGAGCGATGTTACTGTCACTCCGAATCTGAACGAGATCAGTGACTACAAGTATGTCGATAAGGCTGAATTGCAAGCCATGTTTGAGGAAACCGGTGCGTTTGTCTCTTTTACCTAGGAGTGAGAGATGCCTATAGATCGTTTTGCAGGCAATTCCTTTACACCCTGGTTCAAACTGATTGCGCGGGATTTCTTGTTTGGTTGGTGGGATGAACTGCTTCGTCGGAAAAATACTGAAGGCAAGGTCATTGCCAAGAGCCTTGCTGGGATCGTTGACGGCAATAAGGTCGTGAAGATGGTCTGATTCTCTTCACCTACTATATAAATTGCATTCAGGATCTGAAATAGAGATACATATAAAGACGGCATGAGTATAGAGCAAACGATAGACATAGGCAGGGTATCATTGAATCGGTGCACGCTCCATTGACCTGAATACAAGAAGTTCTTGCTTCGGTCCCAGACCAAACATACCCAGAGGACCTTTTCGAGCCATGGGTAGTGAAGCTATGAGATGATAACCAAGAGATTCCAGAATTGAAAATGCTTTCGCGAGAAAATATCCACCAGATATCTGAGAGCCTGCATAAATATGAGAGACAGTCAATTACGAGGCCGTATTGTCACATACTTACCTCCGTATATATGCCTCTTCAGCTCCACGACGCGAACCGTCGACATGCCCTCTTGAACGACCTCATCGGATGCAATGAGACCGCTCAGGGAAGACTGTAATCTGATTCCAAAGGCTTGGCTTATAGGGGGAGGAGCGTCAATCAGAGAAAATCGGCCGCCACCAGAAAAAGAAGCCAGAAAGAATCGCGTTGAACACATGTCTGAAGCGTAGAAAACTAGGCGGGGTGACTTTGTTGGGGGTCGATCAGTCCAAACGGTCAAATCTAAAGACGCTGCACTCACTGACGATCCATTGTTAATGGATGTGTGAAAAGAGTATCCCTAGGAGCATGAGATGAGTAACGAACGCATGCGGAGACAAGACTTGCTCACTCGTTCTTCGAACAACACGAAAAGCCTGACCAGCATCTTCCAGACCCTGTCGGAAACGTTGTTAGTCGATGTGCATACGAAGCGCTAAGAATACGGACCAGCATATATGTGGACCACTTAGACTCCAGGGGGCGTTCTTTAATCTGACACGCCATCGGTAATCTTTAAGCTCATCTAGCTCGATGCCATCAGGCCAAACCCCGAAGATTTCTTGTCGAATTTCATCCATTGCAGCTCTGGGTAAATGTTCGATATGCAACTCGTTCTGCCCGTGAAACGACAAGAACATATGCACTGAAAAGAGGTTCTCTTTAACATGGCAAAATTAATGGGAAATAGCATACGGTATTCTTCGGTCATGGACTTTGAATTCTGTGCCGATCGTTGTTTCTCCACTTGCGGAGCAAGAACTTGCGAAAGAGGTGCTTTGTGATTAGAGATAGCAGTCTTCCTCTGAAGAGGGGCAGGTGCCTGCTGGGTGCCACTCCGTCTCATTGCCGATTTCGTTGGCCGTGCTTTGGAAGAAGGAAGTGTCGTGGCTCTACGCTGCTGCTGCTGAGTTCTTGAGATCGATGGACCGGCTGCAGGTGCAGCATGCATTGGCATAGATGTCGGTAGAGTGCCAGCAGGGATATAAGGAGTCGCAGCAGAAGCTGATGGCCACAACTGCGATTGCTGGGGATAAGGAGTATAGCCATTAGCTGGACCAGCGCCATCGTATGGTTGAGAGTAATAGTTGGCCTGGGGATTGTAATTACTCCAGTAGTGCTGCTGCATAGCTAAGTGTAAAAGATGGTCGGATGTGAAAAAAGCAGAACGAGCGAGGACATGAGGCCCCGAGAAGCGCGCAACGTGCAGATGTGCCTAATTGAGAGAGATACTCAAAGAATAAGGAGCAAAGGACGAGAACTGCTTTACTGTTGAGGCCAGGTGAAAGTTCCTATTGGATCTACCAAGTGAACGTCCTCGTCGTCAGCCATGGTGAGCTCGACTGAAACCACGTGCTCATTACGCGCTCCTGATGAGTCATCTTGGCCGGCCGAATATTTTCAAAGCTGGGGTTTTCATTGCCACTACTACTACTTAGTATTTCTGCTACCTCATGGCCTCCACTTTCGTAAATTGGCTTCGGTCTCCTGCTGCACGCGAGTATTTTTTTAGTATGTCAAAGTAGTTTCTTTCTTCTTTCTTCACCGCTAATTCCTACTCGGCCAGGTACACACTTTTGGGGTCCCGTCAGTAGAAACGACTCGCGTTATCATCGTCATGAACTCATCTATCTGTTAGGTTGCAAATTGGGGTCTTCCTTTGGCTGCACTTGCAGACTTGAGCAAAGATGAAGAAGTTATCTCGGGGACGATGACAACGGCTTTGATGTGCTACTCGTGAGCCCAGAATACTCCTAATATTTACCCCACAATTCTCACTCTTTTGTTTCTCACTCTCAGAGTAGTCTTTTCGCGCTTTGGTTCGTGTTGTGCAGCATCGCAGTCCACTGATGTTTGACGTCTTCACAGCTTGGCGCGTGCAACCTCGAAACTATCTGCTTCTTGCCTGTCATACAACCAACGCTACGGCCCAGTCCATCCAGCTAACACGATTCGTCAACTATTGGTACCAGGGTGGCAGAGAGAAGAAATTAGGTCTCACGGACACCGTAGCAGAAGAAGTCAAGGAAGCCACAGGCTCAGTCACTGAAGCCGTGAAGGCCGCTCGCGACGATGCCAAGAAAAGTACGAAATAGATATTGAAAACTACTTCTATTGCCTTGCGATTCAGATGGACAGACAGTCTGTCTACCAGAAACCGTCATCATCTCCGCCCTTCTTCCTTTTCCCTCCGCTCTGCGCCAGCGCTTGACGTTGGTACATCTCCGCTATCTATATTAGTACGGTTAGATATTGCCTTCAAATTACGAAGTTGCTATACTCGCCTGATCTGGTCCAGTGGCATCGTCTACACCCTTGTCATCTCGAATGCGTATGAATCGAGGAAATCTTAATGATATTCCTCTTTCATCGACCTATGACATCGGATCAGGGGTCAGCGTCCCACATATATAGCTTCCCGCACAACTCACCAAACCCTGTGCGGCCGTATACACAGGGCTCAAACTGAGGTCCGCTGTCAAAACTTCCCATACGACCTGGGGTTCAAACCAGATATCCGGTCTCGCGCCACCAACTTTCACATCACCCCGTGCTTTCCCAATTTCCAGAGGCTTTAGCACCTCGTAATGTGACTGAAGCATCTCTTCTGTGAATCCGGTCCCGATTTTGCAAATGGTTTGATACTCCTCCAAATCTGCGTCATAGCAAGCAAGAAGAAATGCCCCGTAGACGTTCGTTCTCTTGCCTTTGCCATAATATCCGCCGACCACTACAAGGTCCAGAGAGTCACCGACTCCAGCCAAATAATCCTTCTTGAGCTATGCTAACAGTCAGTCGGCGCCCATTCATCGCAAAAGAAGATGTTACTTTGAGCCAATTGACACTCCTCCGGCTAGGCTCGTAATAACTAGCATCGCTCTCCAGCATCTTGACCATAAGACCTTCGCATCCATCCTTCACACTCTCCTCCAGGAAACTCTGGATCTCATCGGTGGTCTCACTATCAGAAGACTTTGCAAAGTCAAATTCCCCTGGGACAACAATGAAGTTTTCCCGCAACAACTTGCGTCGTTCACCGAGGGATTTGTGCAATAGTGGCTGTCAATCATGAGCAAGATAGCAATCTACAAGGTCATGGAACAAAATACCTCGCCGTTAAAGTATAGAAGATCAAACGCAAACAGACAAACTCTGACTTGTATATCTTCAACTTTGACGTCTTTCCGCTTCCGTTTACTGAGTTCCTGAAATGGCATCAGTTTTTGTGTTAAGTGATCAAAGGCTACGGCCTCTGCATCCAATACGAAGGACGTTGTCGTCTCCTTTATACACTTGAAGGAATGTCAGTGGATAGAATGCGATGTCTCGACCAATTGCAAACCTTTGGTAATTGTGCCACGAGATCAGGATACTTCTTGCTCATGTCTTCTGAATTTCGACTAAAGACACTGACGGTACCGTCGGAGAGTTTATGTACCTATAATGTCGATAATGACACTTAAGATACCCTGGTGAAGAAATTCGACTTACCTGCGCACGCTCCCCGTCATACTTATACTCACAAGTGAACCTTTTGTTCTCGAATCTGTCGAGAACTTCACCAATGGCCTTCGTAGGCTTGGCCAACATAGGTTTTAGTGGGACCCCCGGAGTAAGTTTGCAGTGCTCTCGAAGCCCATCTATACCGTGCTCTAGGAGAGCAGGTATGACCTGGTCGTAGCTAGGTAACTCGCTGAAGAGTACATGAGCAATTTTTTCAATGACGTATCACTGTTGCATACCTATAGACAGACTTCATTACATTAGCACCCTCCTCTAATCGAGCAGCGAGTTTTTCGTTACTCCATTTCTTTCCCACTGGCATGGTTATAATTATCAGCTTTAAGCAAGACGTAGAGAACCACCGCACCTTTCTCCTTCTCAGCGAGAACAGCTGCATGAGCAAGCGCAACAAGTACAGATCTCTCGGCATTTCCTATCCGTAACTTCCCTTCTAGACTACGGACGATATACTTGGCTTCAAAATCCTGGCAAGCCGCTAATAATTTGGTTATGATAGACACCTTCTTGGCTTGGGACTGAGGGTCAGGGAGTGAGTATCCTGTCATCAAGGAAGCGGACAGACGATTACCGAGTGGCCGGTGCTTAGAGCTATATCTTTCAGATTGGAAAACACGAATGAGAGTGTGAGTGGTTTGGGCTTGAACAAAGTCTTTTGACTGTTCTTGGAGTTCTATTGCAGGTTAAACTCGTCAATTATTGCCAGCAGCAAAGAAATCGCATTCTGACCATTGCCACTAATCCAAGATCTCCCTCCTTCTTGAGCTCAGCCTTGATCGTAGCGAGACTTCTCCCGGTTGATTCGGAGATAGCCTTGATGAGCAGACTTTCACCAATACCAAGTTCTATGCCAATATAATCAGGACTCAGCTAGATAAAGGATGATTCACAGAGTGCATATTTCTGACGGAGAAATGGTACGAACACGGTTGATGCAGAGATACACGGCTTGCAGCAGAGACTTGGTGTCCTTCGGAGCACTCCGTTTTATGACAAGTAGAAGGAAGGAAGTCAGTAGTGCGTTCTTTTCCAGTCGTTTTGTAGTAGCCTCTATCATTGAGAAGGTCTTGGTTAGTGCGACATAAGGGACCCTGAACAAACGGTGAGAGGCTTTGCGAATCCATGACATTGGATACGCACGATTCACCGACTTTCCACCCCCCCTTTATATCCACGTCATGTATCTTCGACAAGGCTGCTAGAGCGCTGCATCGTTACATCTTAGTCACCCGCAACCTTCAGTGCAATGTTGAGACTCACCTCTTGGACAAAACGTTTGCATCGTTCGTCAGCATTTCCTCTCCCTCTTGTTTATCTTCGTCAACTTCCACCTCATCTTCTCCTTCATCTCCAGATTCTCCACTACTTGGCGAAGCAGCGGACGCGTCAGGCTCTGAGACAGCTCCTTGATCTATTTCCTTGCCTTTGCCCTTCGAAGATTGACGCAAGGCTGACTTTGGGGATCGAGATCGCGTTTTGGGGGAAGAGGTGGGTGGATCTGTGGGCAACCAAAAAGTTGTCATGAAAGTGTCGTTGTAAAACCAAGGTACCTTGTATAGTAGTATCCACCTCGCCCTCGTCATCAGAGTCTGCCACTCGCCGTTTCTTAAGCTTCGAGGAACGAACTAGAAAGATGAATTTAAGGACCGTGAAATAGAAATACGCCGGACACACCTTGTCGGTCAATAAGTTTACGCTTCGAGCTTTCAGCTTCAAAGTACGCGTTATTCTTAGAGCAGCTTAGGTGGCGAAACAAGGCTTACGCGCATCTTCTGGTTCGTCAACTTCCATTGCACTTTCTTGTACGTTCGAATCCTCCACAAGAATTGTTTTCTCATTCTCTTTCTCCCTGGAGGCGTCCTTCGTCGGCTTCTTGCTCCACATTTCTTTTAGACTGGATTGCTGGGGTGGTGCAGGTTTCGCGGTCTTTGGCATTTCAAGAAATTTACCTGGATAGTAGTCTGGCAATGTTGCTCTACACAGGAAAGACTGAGGACGAACCAAGTGTTTGTTGTCTCCCCATTCGTGAGACGCGTAGGCAGATGACACGGGTTGCAAACATGTGTACATATCGCGTTCCAAAGCAGCCTGAGCTTTTATACTTGTCGGGCTTAGCCTTCGGTTATTGAAGACTGTGGCGCAATTTGTAAAACCGTGCCACAGCCAGGAGCAGCCAGGTCACCCATTACACAACAAGTGCGAACTGACTGGCTGAGGCAAGAGTTGGATATCCCCTCTCTCTCCAATTTTGCTTGGCCGCTCGTGTACACAAATAATGCAGGTAAATATGTACATAGTAATTCATAGTAATGAGTGCAAGTACCAAGCAAGAACTCTACGTGAAAGTGCCCTCGGCAACTCCCGAAAGACTGTACAGTTCCACCCACGGTGGCTTCACGTACGGTGATGTCAACAACCGTAAACAAGTCGCAATTATTCGTAGGTCTCGGTCCTAGCCGCCCTTAACGTCCCCAACGCCTCAAGACCGACACCATGGCTGAACAAGTATGTCTCGCATGATGTTGAGGCTCGTGGTAACTCTAATTCGTCGATAATTGCAGATCGAAAAAGCCTTCCAGAAACAGCCTCTTTTCCAAAATGCCAAAGCCAAGGGTGCGTGATTAAGGAAGGTTCCCGTGAAGGATGAATAGCTGACTGTACGAGGTGAGCATAGGCGGAAAGAAGGTTTCGACCAGGGACAAGCGGTGGTATAAGGATGTTGGTCTCGGATTCAAAACACCTTCCGAGGCAATCAATGGCACTTACATTGGTGCGTTTCTGTGCTAATGACTGACTGTACTTCTGACTGTACTTTACCATTCTGAATGAACATCTTTCAGACAAGAAGTGCCCCTTCACTGGTGAAGTCTCCATCCGTGGCCGTATTCTTACCGGCAAGGTTGTGTCTACAAAAATGACCCGCACCATCATCATCCGGAGAGACTACCTCCACTACATTCCCAAATACAGTGCGTCTCACTTGCGCTGATTGCGGGGCTATGCTGAACATCTACACAGACCGTTACGAAAAGCGACACAAGAACTTGGCTGCCCACGTATCCCCTGCCTTCCGTGTTGACCCGGGTGACATTGTGACAGTCGGTGAGTGAACAGAGCACAGACTGTTGGAGCATCGTTGACCGAACTTGTGCAGGCCAATGCCGGCCGCTGTCTAAGACTGTGCGTTTCAACGTGCTGCGGGTGAGCAAGAGCAAAGCAGCAGCGAAAGCATTTGGCAAGTTCTAGGGTGATGGATTGCAGAACTTCATGTCGTATTTTTCTTTCCCGTAACTATGCTATGCACATACTGCACAATAAAACGCATGACCAGGGTAGATCATCCTGAATTATCCTGAAAGCACTCTTGAAGCTGTTCAGACTGCAACAGCGAATGCAGTGCTTAGTAAACAACATCCAAAGAAGGAAATTATAGGTGACACTCAGCAGTTGACCTTGTTTGACGCTCTTTCCTCGTCGTCTACGTCGAGCACGCCCAATTCACCATCCTGGCGCCCACACTTCTCTCCGTATTCACCTCTCGCCTTTCGAAGGGGCGGCCGTCGTCGCCTCAGCCGCCAGGTCCACAGTCCCAATCGAGCCAGCAACCGTCCAAGAAGTCCAAGAAAGGCAGTAAAGAGAAAGACAAGGATGTTTCTGAAGACTCAGTCTCGCCAGAGGCTCTGGAGGATCCCTCTGAGAACACACCTCAGGCGAGTCTAACGAAAGCCACCGGTGTTCTCTCCTCGGAACCTAAGTCTATACCCAGTGGAGCGTCCGGCACATCTGGCTCATCGCTCTCTTCCTCCACCAACGCCCCTACAGGTTCACCTCGTCCTGACAAGAGCTCTAATCTCTCTTCATGCGAACCCTCTTCTTCCCATGCCTCGTCGTCCCCTTTACCGTCTCCGAAGCCCCTACCAACTCCAATTGATATACCATCTGCTCAGACTGCAATCCTCTCCAACGCAAACACGTTCAGTCCCAATTCCTCTGTCAGCAACAGCGCTCAAGCAGATGGTTTGAATGGCGTTGCCAAACCTAAAGCGCTTGATGTGGATGATATGATCCAACGGCTTTTGGACGTAGGATATACTGGCAAAGTCAGTAAATCCCTCTGTCTCAAGAATACAGAGATCACTGCTATCTGTATGGCTGCTCGTGAGGTGTTTCTGAACCAACCTACGCTTGTCGAGCTGTCACCACCCGTGAAGATCGTCGGCGACGTGCATGGCCAATACTCTGATCTCATACGACTGTTTGAGATGTGTGGCTTTCCACCTGCTGCTAATTATCTCTTCCTTGGCGACTATGTCGACCGAGGTAAACAGAGTCTCGAGACCATCCTACTTCTCCTTTGTTATAAAATCAAGTATCCCGAGAATTTCTTTCTGTTGCGCGGCAACCATGAATGTGCCAACGTAACCAGAGGTGCATTTCCACGTTCCTCGTGGTGTTTATTCGCTAATAGATGTCGACTTTCTTAGTATATGGCTTCTACGATGAATGCAAACGGCGGTGTAACATCAAGATGTGGAAGACCTTCATCGATGTGTTCAATTGCCTCCCCATTGCCGCTATAGTAGCGTCCAAAATATTTTGCGTACATGGCGGGTTGTCACCTTCCCTTCATTCTATGGAAGATATCAAACGAATACAGCGCCCCACCGATGTCCCCGACTTTGGTCTGCTGAATGACCTGCTGTGGTCAGACCCTTCAGATACCGCGTTGGATTGGGAGGACAACGAGCGAGGTGTCAGCTATTGCTTTGGAAAAGGAATCATCAACGAGTTTCTCGTTCGATATGATATGGATCTCATTTGTCGAGCACATATGGTGGTTGAAGATGGGTACGAGTTCTGGAATGATAGAACATTGGTGACGGTGTTCAGTGCCCCGAACTATTGCGGTGGTGAGTAGCACTTCCGGTCAGCTATCAACACCATCTGACGGACTCGTTCAGAATTCGACAATTACGGTGCATGTATGAGGTCAGTGTCCTTGAGACGTCACATCATGCCACGCTCTAAATCTCTTTCTCTTTCGTCAGCGTGTCAGAAGATCTCTTATGCGCCTTCGAGCTATTGAAGCCTCTGGATGGGGCTGCATTACGGAAGGAAATGACGAAGGCAAAGCGGAAAAGGTAAAGACATAGACTTAATGTTCTGTGCTGGAGGCCAACTCACACCTTGTTCTTTTTCCAGCGTAATGACGAACACGGCATAATATCTGCGCGCGCAGAGTCATTTTTTATTACACCTTCTGGGGAATATACGAGTATAGTTGTGCGTTGTTTTCTGTCATACAGTAGAATCGGGTTTGTTCACAACGCTCAAAGGGCGTTATCAGCTGAGGCAGTTCGGATAATTCTGTCCAGTCCATGCCCTTGGTCTTGATCGCATTGCCACTATTCGTTCATGACGTTTTTGTACACATACTGTTTTTGCAACGTTCTCTTATCAGCACAATGTCATCTCTTTCGTTTCAGGCCTTCCCTTTTTCTCCCCTTTGCGATGTTATCTATTGCACTTCAGGTCGCTCTCTACGTATCATTTGTGTGTGCTATAATATTATTTCGGGATTTATTACTTCAATTGTTGAAATGGAAATGAATCAGCATTGTCATTTGAGCAACTGTAGCCTAAAGCAAACTGTACCCTGATGTCGTGCTCATTGAACACGCCGTCGCTGCACCAGGTTTACAGGCTCCCGCTAGCGTCATCCGGTGAAAGCTTACAAGTAGATATCTGTGATTCAAACAGCGCGAGTATGGATAGCTCCAAGAATTCATGTTGACCAAATGGCCCTTTGTCATTGGAAGAGTTCTCTGCGTGTCACAACAAAATCTTCAAAACAGCAGGATATCCATTATCGATGTCGTGATCGCTATCAAAGCAGAGTGTATATCAGATGTTCTGATTATAGAAAATACGGTATGATAGTCACAGGAGCATATAATATTATACTTATCTGAGCATATCGTAGGCCAGTATGCCGAAAGCAACGACAATAGTCGCAGAACCAACGACACTCCAGACCGTCAAGGTTTCGGTAGCCCCTAGCATTACATCCGACAGGAACACCAGGACGATTGTCAACAGTCCTCCGACTGATGTGATAATAGGGCCCCACATCCCCAGAAGTACCTGACAAGCAAAATTCAGCAAGTGCGCAACGTGATGTATTTCGAGCAAGGCTTACCATAAACCCCGCATTGAACAGAGCTCCGCTCAAAGCAATAGCTGCAATGACGGCGACTATCTTCGCGTCTGCTGGTAGCGCAAACCGCTCAATGTCGAGATAGTGAAGAAGCGGAAGAGGAATCCAAAGGAGAGTTAACGTGCACGCGCCAATAGTCGAAGTCAATAGATTAGAGTGAAGTCCAAATGGCGATGGGTAGACTACATCTCCGGTATGTAGCGAGTTAACGTCTGCCTCGGGAGATACAGCATCTTCAGAAGAAGGTAGTGGTTCATATTGACTTTCCGAAGCGCGTTCTGGGTCCGATGCCAATGCTGCATACTTCTTGTAGAAGACCTGGTAGCCGGCATAACCTACAGAAGCTATGGCGGTGAGTACATCGCCCACTAGAGGAGCGGAAGGCGGAATAAAGAACTTGGTAGAGGCAGAGTCTTCACTGTTGACTGAGGCAGAACTGCCGCCATAGACCACAGCAAGAACGCCCAGGGTCGCAAGCATTACTGCTCCGAGCTTGCGAGGCTCCCATTTTAACCCAAAAACCTTGACAGAAAGTAGATATACGAAAAAGGCATTGGTGTTCCATATAGCTGAAATTTAAAGCCTATAAGTGACCTAGAACAAGGTGATAAATAGAAATGCGAGGCACCAGTTACATCACTAACACTGGACGCGAGTTAATGGATTCAGCTAAAACTTATAGGGCGGTAGAAACTCACGACGCTAGGGTAATGGCTGCAAACCAGAGCAACGCCGGGACGGTTACTCCAGCAGTGAGGGCGAGGATAAGGCGAAGAGATTTAAATAGGGGAAATTGGACTGGGGCAGTAGTTGTGGCATCTATAGGTGTCAAGTGTTGAATAGTAGCTAGTCTTAATCCTTTCAAATAAGCCGATGTTGAATGGGAGGACGTGAAAGCCAGATAGATGAGATGACAAGGCAACGATATGATGAACGATGAGTGAACGACGTAACTGAAAGCAGGATCTTTAGCGAACGAGAATATGTCAAGATGCTTGCATACGTACAACAAGAAAAATGGCTGTCTATAGTTCAGTGTCGTTTGAACATACTGATGAAAGAGCGCACATCAGCGACAGCACAAGCTCGAACAGAAAAGCTGATACACCTCGGTAAGCTCACTCTCGGCGACGAAGGAGAAGAGGGTGACAGTAAAGACTGCTATTGCAAGAGGCCCTCCCCAGGGTGATAACGACAGGCTGTGTGTCATAATGGTGGAAAGCGACTAGTAGAGTTGTATGCAGGCTGTGGACGCGGTAAGGACATGAAGTCTCTGCATATGTTTTGCCGCATTACCCTTTTCAGTACTCACACTTGCACCAATATGTTTCGTGCTCTGCTAGCTTCTAGCCGGCCGCTGTTGACTCGGTTCGGGTCTCAGTCTCACTCTCTTCTAACCCAGCATGCCCATCGACCGCAATTGACACAGCCTGTGAGAGGCATGAAGGTTCGGTCTTCAGTGAAGCTCATGTGCGATGGTTGCAATGTAGTCAGGCGCAAGGGCAGGGTATATATTGTATGCTCCAAAAATCCCAAACACAAGCAGGTACATGCAACAGTTCTTGTCTCGTCAGGGTGGCACTAACACCGTATGTGATGTCTGTAGCGACAAGGATGAAAAATATCTCGTCCAACATACATGTCTCTGTGGAGGAAACTAGTCTGGATGGAGTAGCACCGGGGTACTAGGACTCGCGAAACCAAAGTTGGAACTCGTACTGTACACCATTCTCTTCCTGGGCACCGTCTGGAACTTCGAATCCTACCCATTGACTGAGTCCTTCAGTAGCCGCTCTCTTCCATCCGTTGTCATCTTTTGAGCCTAGCCATTCACCCAGGAAATCCGGCATGAAAACGTCGCAGTGGTCAAACGGAGGCGAAATGATGCGTGTGAGTAGAATCCTGTCCACAAAGGCGACGGGCGAAGAGGAGGGCAATGCCAGACTTTCGGAATACAGCATCGCGCCTCCAATGAGAAAAACCCGATGAATGGGCTCTGCACTGTTGCTCAGATGGGCGATAGCTGAAGCAAGATCGTGATGAAGATATGCAGGTGTTGTCGATTGACCTCTGTGCACGACAATTGTTATCCGCATTCGTAGACACAGACTAGAGACTCACAGATCATAGCTTGGCTTGCGACTGACTACGATATTTATTCTGTTGGGCAGCGGTCTGAACTTGGCCGGGATGCTATCCCATGTGTTACGCCCCATAATCACTGCGTTCTTTGTGCCCTCTGGTGCATTGGAGGTGACTCGAGAAAAGTACGCCATTTCTTTTGGCAGCCGCCATGGAAGTCGACCTTCTTGGCCTATGCCATTTGTTCTGGTAGCCGCTACGATGAGTGTCAATCTCGACATTGATTTTTGTTTGTTTTAGCAAAAGATGTCTAGACGCTGGTCGTAGAGTAGATACAAGCCTTGGTCTGATCACGATAAGCTCATTGGTGAGCTTGTGACTCTCCTTCTCAAAGGTCTGTAGATAATAATTGCTTAAATTTCAATGTCACACTGTACGCGTAGCTAGGGACGTTTGATTATAATTACAACGACAGCAAGGACAGTTAAAACAGCAATTCACATAGCACCCTCAGATATTCAATTAACTCCATTTTTTCCATTCCTGTCCCTCAGGAGGCTTGACTTCCACTTGAGACTTCTTGACCTCATCCCAGTTCGTGCTCAAGGTCGTACCGCCACTTTCCGTATAGCTTTTTATCATCGCACGCCTGGTATCATCGTCTGCACCGGCAAACAGTTTTTGAAAGAAGGGATTGACAGCGCTATCGCCTCCGATATTGGGATCCTCCTCAAGCGTCTTCTCCTTGTCGGAAGCAAGTATATTGGAGGTTATACCTTCCCAATTCTTTCGTAATTTGGAGGGGACGTGAGACGTAGTAGACGAGGGGGCAGCAGATTGGGCCAAAGCTGTGAAAGCTATATCTCGGAGGACTGACAGGAAGAAATCTTCGAACCGACTTACGATCTGGACTATCGCCAACCAGGCCTCCCCATCTCCCGTGTGCAGCTTTGGCTAGGCGAAGTTCCACCTTTACCTTCCCAACTGTGAATTCAGAAGCGTCCGGATTTATCTGACCCTTGAGGGGCTCAAGAACAAGAGTCTTATCTTGATGGATATACGTGACCTAGTTTGAGAGCCAACAGTGAGTTCACCACAGAACACGACAGGAAATTGCACACCTTTCTTGGCTCAAAGCTGACGGACACCTTGTCTGGGTCAGCACCACGATCGAAAACGGATACGGTGGTGCGCTCATCACTTTCATAGTACTCGTATCTTTGAGAACATTAGATGTATATAGATTCTGACAAGGGGGGTGCGTACCTAGGAGTGGCCATGGTAAGAGTGAATTAGCGCCCATCCCACGCGGGATTCGAGTAATTTCTATGTGACTTATACACGTGGATATCACGTGAAATGTGACACGCTGTAACAGATGCCCGTTTTGGGCGACAAAGCTGCAAGTCTTGGTCTGGTAGCGACGTCACTGATGAATTCTAATATCACTCTTGATTGTTCTCGATAATGTCGAATATTCCAAAAGCCGTTCTCTACTATTATCCTTCCTCAGTTTGGTCTTCTGCAGGTAAGTCTCAGGTCGTGTGTCCCAAGTCGATTGAGTTTGATGGTTGTCACATTTTCAAGTACTTCTGACATTGTAAGGAAAGTTTAGCTGTAATCGTGTCCATCTGACATGGATCCCCGAGGCAGAGTGGAGAAAGGGTATGGAGACGATGAGCTGGATCTCAAAATCGTCGACCTCGGTGTGTTTCCGTCACCTTGGTGATGCCGTCCTCATGTCTTTGGCCATTTAGCTAGAGGCGAGAATTTTGGGCCTTCGTACCTTCGTCTCAATCTCAAAGGTGAAAATATCGTCGTACAGTAACGCTAGCCACTAAATGTGAGGTTGCTTTCCAGCTACCGTGCCCACGCTCGTGGTTCCTCTCCAGAAGACGCTTTCTGAGGATGTAGAAAGTCGTTACAAGCCCATCACTGAGACTTCTGTAAGTCGCCAAGGCACTTGTTTTCGTCTAGTAGTGACAGGCTACTCTGCATAGAAAATCGTTGAATTTCTTGATAAATCGCGCTCAGCTTCCTCACACACGAATACAACCTCAAGGGCGCCTGCCCCGTCGCTCGCACCCGCGACAGTCGCGTTCTCTGCAATTTCCAAGTCGATCGTTGAGGATCTCCTGCACTCTGAGAGCGCGAACCCTACGAGTCTGGCATACATGCATGCCAAAGACGAAGCATCCTTATGCGCTCACGCGGACTTGCTGACCTCATATTTAAAGGGCAAGCGTGTCGCGCTAACTCACTACCTTGCAGAGGCAGCCAGTGGAGACGTACATGTTTCTGAGAAGGTGCAAGCATTCTGGAAGTCGAAAAAGGAAGCCACGGAAATATTGCTTGCAGTCGCTGAGGAAGCCAATATTCCGAACGCAGAACTGGGGGCGGATGCCAAGGCGAGACGGAAAGATTACTTGGATACGGCAAAAAGTACGTGGGAGGTGGACTTGCCCAAGATTGTATCCCAAGTGAACGGGGAAATGATTGGGCCATACGTGCTTGGTAGTACCCAACTCAATCTTACGCTTAATAGCTGGACTAACAACGAGATCAGGAGAGCAATTTTCTATTGCGGACGTCCACCTGGCAGCATGGTTGACAAACGTGGTGCATCAATCAGGCGGCACTACAGCAGACGACGGAAATACGGCTGTTTCAAAACTGGAGAAGCGCATGGGTGGTGGGCTGGAGCTCCCGAAGAAAGCAGAAGAGAAGGAGAACAGGAGCAAGCTTGCAGTATTCTGGGAAGCAATGAAGGAGAGACCAAGCTGGAAGAAAGTGTACGGGGACGGATTGCATTGACAAGTGTACACTGTACAGTAGTTTGTATGAACACGTGACTGAGTAAAGTGGAGACTGCCAGTGACGGTCATCTCGTCGATTCTCTCGAAATGGCCAGCGCTGTCGAGGGCGCAAGACGTCCAGGCTCACCGGTTTCAGACGACTACGACAGCTTTTCGAGCTCTGATTCTGCCCATACTCCTCGTCCAATCCATCACAGTCGTCGTTCAAACTTTCTTCTTCCTCCTGATCCTCCTTCTCGATATTCTACCCCTTCTTCGTCTCCAAATGTCTCTCGTTCTTCCTCTCCTCTTCCCCAGTTTCTCATATCAACACACTTCTCAGAGTCAGACAGCGAACCTCCCCCGGCCTTCTTCACGAACAGGGACTCTTGGTGGCAGCAGGATCACAGGAGATGGTGGCAGCCCGCTCGGAGGCGGCGCAAGAGAGACGGTCGTCTGTGGCGGTTCGTGAAGAAATGGACAAGAAGACTTGTGCGACATCCACTCTTTCCAAGGCAACCAATTACCATCGTGCGTTATGCTCTCTTCTAAAGCCATGTTCATGTCTGATTGCGGCTTCAGGTCTTGTCTCTCATCTTGCTTTCTTTGTTCGCAGTCTGCCTTACTTTTCTGCTAATGTATATCCTTAATCCCGACAAGGATCCACTTCCATGGCGCGGTTATTGCTCCTTGCCGTATATGAATTCCCCTTCCGACATGCACGATCCGCTATTGTACAGTGACCCCTACCATAATTATTCCATAGATGCAATAACACCCTCATTCCCTCACGACGAGCTCGATTCTCTGCCTCCTGCCGGTCTTTTCATTGGTGTTTTTTCTACCGATACAGCCTACGAACGACGAGCGCTTGTACGTTCTACATGGGCTTCACATCCTCGAAGCAGAGACGGCGCCGGCACCGGTGACGATGGTGCAGGCACCTCTCGAACCGTGGTCCGGTTCATCCTTGGCCAGCCTCAAAGAGAGTGGGAGAGGCGAATCAAGCTCGAGATGGAAGGTTTGTCTATCTTTTCGGTTCTTGGTTTGGTTTTCTTCATTCATTTACTTGTACAGAGTACCACGACATCGTCATTCTTCCTATGATAGAAAACATGAACGCTGGAAAGACACACACTTATTTTTCCTGGGCTTCTATGAACGCCTGGGTCCCACCAGTCTATGTCAATTCCACCGTGCCCCCACCTTTCTATTCTTACTCGAACGCGTCCACGCCACCTCCTCCACTCGCCTCGCATGACTCTCTGTATGCATGGCAGGATCTATCTTCTGGCCAGCCTAAGCCATGGGTCAGGCCGGATTACGTCGTCAAGGTGGACGACGATGCTTTTCTGATGCTTGCTGAGCTCGAGGCCAGACTGAGGTTAGAGTTGCACGCCAAACCTCCTCCCGAGGTTCAAACTCCTTCTGTCGCTTCTTTGTTCCATGCCCATCATCTACAAACCCAGAACACGTCAGGAGGTTCGGTAGGACGAGGTCCGTATCGTCAGTTCGCTCAGACCCTACAGGTTTCTTCTCAAGACCAAGATCCGTTGATATACTGGGGCTACCTCGTTACAAATCGCTTGCATCGCTTTATGGCTGGTGAGCTCTATGCACTCAGTTGGAGTCTTGTCGACTGGGTAGCCCGTGATCCATCTGTAAAAGACTCGACCCACGGCGCAGAAGATAAGCAAACGGCCAGATGGATGAAGATGCACCCTCAAGCAGAACGAGTCCGGTGGATTAGCGAGAGATGCTGGATATATGATCATCCAAGGGCAGGAACAGTGTACGGGCATACCTCTTTGCTGCTGCTGATTGTCTATTCACCTCTTTTTTCGAGCAGTTACGCACACGGTTTTCTATTCCCATCCGAAGTATCGCGTGTCCGAAAATACATGGCTTCAGCGTTGGAACATCTTCGTAATCCTGGACTCTCGTCGATATCCGACTCAAAATCTTCAGAATCACACACTTCATCCATATTCTCATCTCATTCATCCTCCGAAGGGCGCGCGACTGAACTTGATCTCTTAGATCTTCTGACCCCCCTTGGCCCGACACCTGCATCCTGGGCACACTCCAGTGTGTCCACCTTCCGAGTCCGTTACTCTCTTCCCTCTGCAGAATTGACCGTCCCCCAAAGTCTCGAAGCTCTAGTCGAAGGAAGCGAGATGAGCTTGCTTCGGCCTGAGTCGTATACGTCTTCTTTTACCGCCCCAAGCAGACCACGTACAGCGTTGACGCCCTCTTCTGCTTGGACAAATCGGGAAGGTCGTAATACACGATATGAGGGGAAGCGGGTCGGAGGAACGATCGTGGTGCATTTCATCAAGAAGAATATGTGGTTCTTAGAGACGGCCTTGGCATTGTTGGAGGGCGAGGATGTCACAGAAGCTGAGATGCACCGGCAGATGAGTGGATCATGGTTTGTCGGCCATCAAAATACAGGGTCTATTGAGCATATGTCGTCGACAACGTATTCAGGAGCAGCGAACCACCGGCATCGGTAGCATTGCTTGCGTTCCTGATCTGGATTTTCTTTTCTTTTAGGTTTCACTTGGCCGTATTTTGTGTTCCCATTAGCTCACGATCCTTCTTGCTCATCAACCCCAAACAAACATCCCACCGCTGTAAAAACACCCTTCCCGATCTGCTTTCGTATACCATCTCATCCCATTCCTAGTTTTCCATCAAATCATCTGCATTTAGCCGTTCATTTCAAAAGACTGTAGTAGACATTACTTTCATACACTCTTCCATTAGTACATATCTACATTCTGTTAACACGTTATTGTATTTATTTAGCGTTTTTATCTTGCCGGACTTTTCACCGGCACTATTCAGTCTTTCACTCATTTTTAACTTGCTACTGGAAGACGTGATTGAGCGGACTATGTAGGGTAGAAATCTCCATCTATATGGTAACATGGGTCATCAGATCGCTCAATACATGTATCGGAACGAAGGATTCGCTGGGCCTTCACTCAGAGTTTCAGTTGGAACGTCACGAGCGGTCAAATTTACTCCCTGCTCTGTGTTTCGTTTCCTGTTCTCCAAGCGCATCCAGAGTCCAGTCCTTCACAATTGCGGTGTTAGCCAGTAGTGTCAATCGAGAGGAAGAAACGGCTCACCCAGCCACCATCAGCAAGCACAGACCACCGAAAGCGGCTTACGGACAGTATTAGGAAGCGCTCGTCAATGAAGATACCAGATACCTGGAACTCACCGGAAGTCGCCAGCGCTGGAACATATTTCGGTTCGTCTTGTGCCCGGAAGACGTTAGTAGATATGAGGCCAGCAGCATTAGCAAGAGCGACTGTAACATACTCAGTACGGGCTAAAATCTGTATTCAAAATGGCCTTACCCATTACTGCAGTAACTACTGCTCGCCGTGATTCTTGTGGCGTGTTGTTATTGTACCAAGTGGCAACTAGGACAGATGGTGCCGAGGCCTATAGTATATACATAAACAAAGCTACACCACCGGTCAAGATGTTTACAACACTTACCCCCATAGTAAGCAAGAAGCAAGCAAAGTACGCCACACCGCGATGGGCAATCCGGTCGATGCATCCGAGTACGATGAAACCAGCCAAGGTAACAGCCAACGGGATACAAATGTGAATAGTCCGCTCCCGAAAGAAGTCGGAAGAGAACGTCAAGACCAACAGTGCCACAGTTCCTAAACATATACATCAGAACAAATAAAATTGAAACCATTGGCTGGCACTCACCAACAATATTTGGAGCTACAGTATACAAATTGGTTTTCACCGTCGAATATCCAAGACTAGACACGATCTGTGGCAGGAAATTGTTGACGCTAGCTAATGGAACACCAAGCGTCAAGCTGATCATAGCCCAAACCCAGTACAAGGGATTTTTGAAGGGCCGGAACGCGTCTCGAATGCTGAGTTTCTCATTGATCGTGACTGAAGAGTCATCTAGTATACGGGCACGCGCGACAGCTTTCTCATCTTCGGTAAGTATCCACCACGTTTCCGGAGAGCGGGGAAGCCAGAAGAATGCAAAGATAGCAAAGCCTACAGTTCCTGCACCTAAAATCGACTAGCATGAGTGCGTACGCAACGCGACACCTTGGTTTTAATCCGTACCTTCAATCCAAAACAAGTACTGCCATGAATGATACTTTGGATTGTGAATGTGAAAGGTTCCAAAAGCGATTAGACCTGCAACAGAGCGAGATAAGCCGGTGAAGTTTTGAATTCTCGGGAGCCATGGTCCGACCTGAGAATGCTCCTGCGATGGCTGCCGCAGCATAAAACAGTCCAACTCGGGAGGCTAACTCGCCACGTCTATAGAATGTTGAAAGATAATACACCTAAAAGTACATCACGAGTGTAATAGCGGCCATAAATGACCGACTTACGACTCCTGGCAGCATGGCGCTCTCGAAAATACCTAAAAACCATCGGATGGCAAAGATCTCTAGATGGTCATGAGGACGCGCGTTATCACATAGATATGACATAGGCTTGAACGTACGGGAAAAGTTCTTTGCAATGCTGGTGAAGAGGGACCTAGTGAGATTCAATCAGACATGTGATCGTATAGAATAACTATAAAGCTGCACTGACATTGCTCCCTATGGCGGTGTCAGGAACTAGCTCCTACATCAGTGGAGTAAGGGTACTCACGAATCCAATCATCATAAGAGGTAACACGCGTGCGGCAGAGAACCTCTTCACGAACAGAGCGATAGGTGTTCCAAAGCTAAAAACGGGTTAGAATATGGATACGTGGTATCTTGGGCATCATACTTACAGACAGAACGGGACCTATGGGTGGTTCAGCGACGTGGTATGACAAAGTCGTGAACGAGTACTCACATAGAATATCATGACTAGAAGGTAATACTATGCCATGATTAGCGTAAGAGTGCTTCTAGAGATAGAGTTCCAAACCTGATCCCCAACTAGGCCTATATCCTATGAAGACTATCAGAGACAGGACACGAGAGACGCAAGCCGAGCCTACTTTATCCCATCCATCCGTTTGGGCATTGGAGACATTCCCTTTGTCAAGCGCATTGCAAAGGTACCTGGTGCATAGATATTCAGGCAACATTACTAGGTAACGGTCAGCATGCTCACATGAATGTCAAGGGTGGCAAAATGAACCAGTCGCATTTGCGAAGCAAACTACGTTGTGTGACAGGGTCAATAGCCGTCGTGCTTCGTTCCAGGTGCGGTACATCCTTGGTGCTGAACGGAGACTTCTCGAGGGTATTGAGGTCAAGTTGTAAACCCTGAGGAATGTCGGTCTTCTCCATGGGCGCGAGAGTGGGGAGTCAAGAAACGATTTGGTGAAGAAAGAAGGGTATATATACCTGAATTGTTTATCTATACCATAGATGAAATCGGTCCGGTGTATTCGATGGCGGACGCTTGGGCGACTGCATTGCACGCTGTGTACACTGATAAGAGCTGCTTATGTAATTAATTATCCGGGCCGCTTGCCGAGTATTTATCTGGCCGATCTCTACTTACCTCCGAGTCACTCATCTACAATGTCTGTCGAACGCATCAACAGCTCAGAAAACTCTACCTTCACTCGTATTCTCTGTAAGTATTCCCATCTGGCGCTTTCTCATGTCGTTCACCTTCTCCTCCAGCACACGCCACCAAGGTTCCTGGCCTCATCTTCCTCAGCGGTCAGACTCCGGTGGACAAGGACGGCAAGCTTGTGGAAGGCGGTATTCAGGAGCACACTGTAATTGAGCTTTCTCCCTCTTTGCACCCATCGAATCAATCGCGCGCATACTTTAGGCTCAGTGCCTAAAAAACCTTGGGAATGTTCTTGCTGCCTCTGGCTCATCATGGGACAAGGTTGTCAAAGTTAACGTGTACTTGAAGGACATGGACAACTTCTCTGCAATGAATGAGGTGTATGAAAAGGTAGGATGACTTCGTTTGCGCTCGGTCGCGTACTCTGAACGAAATGCACAGATGCTCCCGAGTCCTAAACCCGCAAGAACTTGCATTCAGGCGGGCAAACTGCCAAATGATGTGGATGTTGAAATTGAAGCCATCGCCGCGTACTAGTAGATATCTGATACATACCAAGTTTGAAAGAAATGAAGTTGTACATATGCTACGCGCGGACTGATAACATCGTGGCGGGCCGCTCGATTCTTCTATGCCCGGACAGAGAGACTTGTTTACATTCCCTGATTTCCCATTCTATGCTCGAGATGTTACAAACTACTACGCCCTACCAGTTGACGGTACTTCCGTCCAAGTCTGCTTTACAGGAGCAATTCGTCGGTAAACCTCTGCAAGGCCTCCGAACTCCGGCCATGATCATAGACCGCAGTGTTTTTGCCGCCAACTGCGCAAGAATGCATGCCAAGGCTAAAGAATGGGGAAGTGCGTTCCGAGCTCATCTCAAAACGCACAAGGTACGATTGATTTAAGAATCGATGTATCTCAACTTGTTTCGTGTCCACTAGACGATAGAAGGAGCCCGCCTGCAACTCACATCGAGCGCTGACAAGACACATGCAGTTGTAGTGTCCACTCTCATGGAAGCTTGGGAGGTTGTACGGGGAGGATTAACCAAAGATGGTACCGTTAAAGACGTCAGTCTCATGTTACAGACCAGCCGTCTTGCGAGACTGATTCAAGTTCAGATTCTTTACGGTCTTCCCATTGCACCTAACAAAATCGCTGATCTGTCCAGATTGTGGGATGTCATTGCAGAGGACGGTGGATTAGTGCGAGTGCTAATCGACCATCCTGATCAGATCAAGTTCTTAGAGGAGTTTGAGCGTCAGCGAGAGAAGCCAAGAAAGTGGTCGGTTTTCGTCAAGGTTGATGGCGGTCAAAAGTACGCCTGCATCTCCTTATCCATTCTTTCTGATCTGACTAGACAGCAAGGCGTGCTGGTGTTTCTCCAACATCTCCTGCTTTCGAGACTCTCGTGACAGCCCTCTTCACATCCCCCGTGATTTCTGTATATGGGTTTTATGCGCATGCTGGAAATGCTTACTCGTCGACTTCCCTCGACCACGCAACATCGTATCTCTCTGAAGAAGTTATATCAGTCAATACAGCAGCGGAAGAAGCACTGATGATTCTGACCAACACCTTGGAAAAGGAGCCACCCATGGAGCCATTTGTTCTCTCAGTGGGATCCACTCCGACTGCCCATGCAGCCAGCGCCGAGACAAGAGCCAAATTATCGACGCTACTTCATGGAAACTTGGAATTGCATGCAGGTAAGCTTTGTCTCTTGCGCTGAATTTAGGATCTGAAGGAAACTTGAGGAAACTACCCCATGCTTGACTTGCAGCAAGAACATACGAAACTGATTGACCTGTCAAACGTTGCTCAGCGCGTGCGAGTGACAGTAGCCTCTTATTATCCTAGAAGGGGTCAAAACGGAACCGATGAGGCGCTAGTTGACGGAGGAGCTATTGCGTTCAGCAAGGACACCGGACCATCGGGAGGTTTTGGACACGTCATTGGCACAGAATGGCAGCTAGGAAGAATATCACAAGAGCACGGAACGTTGACGAGGACAAGCACGGTTGGTGACGACAAACTGAATATTGGGGATACAGTGGAAATCATCGGCCAACATGCTTGCTTGATTGCTGCAGCATATCCTTGGTATTATATTGTGGATTCTGGAGTGAAAGAAGGAAAAGAAATTGTAGATGTCTGGGTGCCATGGAAAGGATGGTGATAACAATTTTTATAACCTTGGATGTAGTAGTACAGGATTCGGAATGAGATTGGTAATCAGGCACGTGGTTGAATCACTGCATGCACTCGCCCGCCGTCGGTCGTCATTCTCACTCTCCTTCGCTATGCCTATCAATGACTACGAGGCCGATGCTACAGAGTTGCTTGAAACTTACGGTGTGCTTGCCTGAGCTTTGCTTTTCTGTCTGTATTCACAGGTCTTGTGTTGGCAGATTTTCTCATGAAATTCATTATCATCGGTCAGTGTTCCTCCTAAACCTGCCACTCCAAGCGTTGACACTTTGTGCCATCCTCTCGTTCAGGCGAAGCAGGCAGCGGGAAGTCTTGTCTCCTGCACCATTTCACCCACAATTCTTGTCGGTTTGCAGTCGTTAGCTGTGTTGGCAGCGGATTGACCCTGTCCTTTCAGTCAAGGATCACTCACAACATACTATCGGGGTCGAGTTTTCTAGCCGGACAATCAAACTCGGAGAGAAGCGGATTAAGCTCCAAGTGTGTTTTACTTGTTCTCAGTCCATCGATACTCCGTTAATCGGTTATATTCATTCAGTTATGGGATACCGCAGGACAGGAACGTTTCCGGTTCGACTTTTTCAATTTCTTGTTCGAGATTTATATTTAGCCAGAGAATACACAGATCTGTTACTCGCAGCTATTATCGTGGAGCAGCCGGAGCAATACTAGTGTATGACATATCCGAGTCAGTGTTTAGTTTGTTTTTCCGCATCATAGGTTGCTTATCTTGGTTTCCACCAATAAAGCCGAAATTCATTCGCGAATCTGGCTCGGTGGCTTGCTGATGCTCGTGCTTTAGCAAGCCCGAATTTAGTAACTGTGCTTGTTGGAAACAAGTCGGACCGTGAAGAAGATCGAGAAGTAGAATGGGATGAAGCGAGCAGATGGGCTGCTGAAAACGGTGAGTCACGTTATCGACTTCACGATGAAACCCATACTCAACCAACTTTCTAAGCCGTCCATTTCCTCGAGGCATCTTCGCTGACAGGCGATAACGTTGAAGCACCATTTATGTTAGCAGCCCGATCCATCTTGTTGTCGATAGAGTCTGGAGTGCTAGACCCAGAGAAAGCAGGGAGCGGCGTTAGTTATGGCGATAGAGCATTGCGGAGAGTGAACAGCTCCAGCCGGTTAAGCTTCGGCAGTCTGAGTGGGAGACCTAGACGAGGGACCGTGAAACTCAAGCTGAAGAATTGGGTTCCTGGTGCTAAATGCTGCTACTCGTAATGGACAGTGCGTTTCATTCCTCTTTTTCTCTTGCACTCCACTTACGTTTGATCTAGGTTCTCCGTACTTTGTTACACACACCTTCCGGCTATCCCTCTCACTTTCAATCCATACCCGGCTACTTTGCTATACCAGCTACACACGCTCCACTCTGTGCGTATACTAACTTTGTTTAGATGTTTCTCATGTTCATGGTTTCTTCCAGTTACACCCTTCTATATACACATTTTACTCTTCATGTCTACAGACTTTAGACCTGGCATAATTGTTGTTGAATCTACAGGATAATATGTATCAATTGATCTATACAGGTGGATGGTAGCCTTTTTGGGTGAAGCAAGGATCCACACATCGCATCTGATCATATTAGTACGTGCGTTCACATGGAATCTTAACCTGGAACTCTCGGAAATGTTGCTCTGGTTTACCACTGACCCTACCAGTATGTTTCGGATACGGCATGGTCGTTGTTCGATGCGAAACCACGAGTTGTTGTCAAATGACTAAAAGTGGGTTTATCCATTTGCTACCAGATACTTCGAAGTTTCACCGCTCACATGGATATCATTGACACGTATGCCTATAACCAGACCGTCAATACAATGCAATATCCTCTGCCTCCCCAGCCCTCGTTTCTAGCTGGACTATGGTCAATCCCCGGGCTCTCTGAGGCGAAGGATGAATGCTAGTGCCTCGACTTCATGTGAGTCCCTGTCATTATTTCGCAGTGCAAGCGTGTGCTGCTCGACACCAGTTACGTCTGAACAGGCACAGGTACCCCCACCTTTTCTGCCTTTGGTGGGGTGTTGTAACGTTCTGGGCAGACAGATCATAGATAGCCCTTGGCTCCTCCCAGGACTTTGAGCTGACTTTTGATTTGCAGTATCTGTATTTTCATCGTCATTCGTCTCATTGAGAACACAATTGGTGAGTAATCGTCGACGACTCTCTTCATAATGCCTACCTGATCATTGGCAACAGTCAACGATTCCAATTACGATTTCGAGTTTCAGCGGGCAGTTCTCTGCATCTCAGACCAACACTTCCTCGTCTGCAACATCGAGAGTCCGAAAAGTATCGAGCAAGACTTCTGTGGAGCAAGTAGCCGTGGCTTCATCAACCGCGACCAACAACCTTGGTAGCTCCCCGGCTACTTTGCAGGTATCTCCTACATCCCAATCACCGTCTACCAGCTCCATTCCGTCAACTTCGTGAGTTGTTCCGATTTCATGGAGGGACTATCAGCTCACCAGACGAAAGAATGAGCTCTAACAGTGACCCTGCGAAAACCGACGCAGCGTCCGCTGCGACCAGTACCAGTACCTCTCAATCCTCTACATCCAGTGCTTCATCGAGTCGTACAAGCTCTCATTCTTCAAGCAGCAGCTCGCCGTCAAGTTCCCCAACTCATGCCTCCGACAACTCCTCCGCAACGAGTTCTTCAACATCGGATGCGAGCAAGACGACATCTGCTTCTGAAAGTTCAGGTACTCAAGAAGCTGCCAACCAGGCTACGTCCGGGTCTTCGAGCAGCGCTGAAAATCCGTCTCTCACTTCCGAACAATCACTGTCAGGAACGTCCACTTCGGGTTCGTCACGCTGATTTGCTGATCTATCTCCAATTGAATCTGACCGTTAATTATAGTCATCGTCGTTACAAATTCGTCAAGTCGCTCGACGTTTACAAGTACAATTACCGACAAGCCTGATTCGACGTTTTCCACTCCTGAAGGGGGCGTTACTGTGACGAACTCTGCAAATGGTCATACGTCAGTCTCGTTCCCTGCGGTGGTTACAGTTCTGAGCACTTCGGAGGCTCCGGACGGGTCTTTACTGACTATTACCCACACTGTCGCCAATCCAACCGGGGTCGTTAATGGCCAAAATCTCAGCCATCACACGTACGTTGATTGACCCGGGTTCCTTCAGAGCACTCAATTCATACTGGGCTATGTAGCTTCTTGCAAAACGAGGGTGCTGTCGCAGGTGTTTTTACGGCAGTTGGAGTCGTTGTGACTGCTCTTGCCATATGCGTCTTCATGCTATGCAGGAGACGCCGCAGGAGGCATAATCAGAGACGTCGTTGGATTGTCGGCATGCAGCGAAGGCCTGACAACCCTTTCGAGGACCCCCGGCACGCCCCGACTGTGCGTATTGTCAATGTGAGCAACCATAGTCACTTCGACATGACACCGCCCGGTACCGCTCACGCCTTGCTTGACGATCAAAATCCGAATGATTTGACTGCGGGTCCTTCCACCGGTAACACGTTCGAGCTATCGGATGATCGCACTTTGTTTGGGAACAACAATACATACAGAACCACTAACGCAGAGGTGGAACACGAAATTGGTTTGGCAGTGACTACCCATGGCGCACTCCATCTGTCACGCCCATCTCTGTCACAGTCAAGTCCATCAATCTACCCACCGAGTCTCCCATCTCACAGAGATGATGCTGGTTCAGTGTGCGAAGAAGACTTGGACTTCCATCATCCGGCACTTGAACCTCAACAAATAGGACAGCAAGGAGACTTCATCGATGCCAGCACCAACGGAGAGGCTAATTCCGCAAGTACGAACACCTCGTTCACCGCGATCGGTACCGGTACCGGATACGGTCTGAAGAGAGAGCTGACGCTCACGGGAGGATCGACAGCTCCAGTTCCTCCAGTGAGGCCACCACGCTCGGTCCTACGACAGCCATCGAAAACGATGACGATGAGTATCGAGTATCACCCGCTTACTCCACCCCCGTCTATCTCATCCCATGGGCACTCGCCATCGAACCCGCCGAGCCCGATAACGGTTATGCCTCCAGCAGTAGCAATAGAACTGGAGAGACAAGGGCCGTTCTTTGACGATGGGGATTACACTGGAGTAGGCTCTGGCTATAGCAACGCGACATTATATAAACCTCCTTTACCATCAAAAGGCGTAGCAGATATTCTTACAAGAAGGACGTTGCTAGACGTGAGTTGAATTCTTGTCTATGGTTCTGAACTCATGTATCGTCACAGGTTCGTCCTCGCAGCCGCAACGATAGTACCGAGAAATGAACCAGTTGAGAAGTAACGTGTAAAATACGGGACAGTCGGGAGACTTGCAAATTTGTACGTATATTGCACACCATGTAGTTTTACATAACTCCTCTTAGCGGGAGCAAGAATGAAATGATAATGCCTCTGACATACACAGCTACTTTGACTGGAGCACTTGTTCAGTACTTGTGACAAAACCATAACTCTATTGGCGTTCATCAACAACCCAGAGGATACAACTGCTAAGACATGGAACTCACATTTCCAGCATTGTATATCACGTTCTCAAACCCACCCTCTGGTGAAGTGGTAGCGGTAGCGTCTTTGAGCATGATACAGTCGTACCCACGATAATACGCGTCGATGAAGGTGCCGAGGACACACTAGAGGGCATGCCAGTCCATGAGAAATGATATCATAAGAATTTGGAAATATCGAGTCAAGCGAGAGTACAAAGGTGAGAGTATCACAACGTCGAGTCCGCCGCAGCGCAGAAAAAAATTTGAAAGCTAATAATCTCACCTGATCAGCATTCACACCGGCGAAAAACAAAGTCGTTATCCCGTTCTCTCTGAGAAAATTATCAAGATGAGTCTGTTCCCATATCCCACTCATCCTATCATACGCACCAAATAGGTTAGTACCACCAATAAAACCCCACTATCGTCCACTCACCGATTTTTATGAATCCAGAAATCCGTCCCTTCCTCCCTCCCACGCTCATATAATCCTTGCAATGGGCCATACAGATCGCTGTTCTTCTCCCCACGCATGAGGAGCTTGCCAAAGTCGCCCGGGAGGACAGAGTTGAACCCGCCACGGGGGGACTTTGCGTGGTCAGCGTGCTTCATGAACCCGCGAACGAGAGAAGGAGGGATGGTTTTGAGTTCGGTTGGAGTGAGGCCCCAGTTTCTGTTGGGTTCTCAGATGAGCTGAGAAGAGGGATGAAGGGAAGGACGGACACCCAGAGTATCTTGAAGCCTTTACTTCTGAAGTACGGTACGGCCTCCATGAGCGGATCGACACAAGCCAGGCCTTTGGGGTGCGCACGGAGGTCTGGGTGCAGGAAGAAACTAGGATGTACTCAATTAGAGGCGACACCAATGATTCTCTGTTATTTTACTTTTGCATATCAATGACTACGACAGCGCTTTTATTCGTGTTGACTCTGATAGTCCGTTCTCCAGCTACAGGTAGATCCAATTGCCCAGAATGGACCAAACTAGGTTCTTGGGCGCCACTGAGATCTTTGAGATGCGCAGTCCTGGAGAGGTCGACGAGACCAGATGGGTACTCGACCCAAAAGCTGTTGGACTCGGGATCGCCATACTCGATAGGTGAGGGGACGCGCGGACGAGTGTTCATGCCTAGGATGGGAGTGTCGTGGATAGGATCAGTCATGAATTATGCTATATTGTCAATAAGTGGAGCATATGGACAGTGCCTTTAAATACAAGGGAGAGATAACAGTGCGGGAAGCCGTGAGGTCCGCAGATCACAATATAGATACACATTCCTATTCTCGAATGGGGGTGCTGCTCTGGTATCTGTCCCTCACAGCACGAAGAAGAACAGGTTGCCAGCGAGCAAGGAAGGCATTGGTATTGAAAGCAGAGGATGAGGATGAGGAGGGAGGAAACTTGTCGTAGGCAGGAGGTGGAAGTGAGGATGGACCAGAAGTATATTCAGGTTCAATGAGGATACCCTCTCTGACATCTGTGTTGGATATTTCCCAAGCACCACCAGCAATGGACCATATTCCACCGCCACGTCCACTCAATCGTTTCCAGAGCCAGATAAAGGGGTATATGCAGAATATGGTAAGAAGAAATTTGAGGCACCCGTTGGAGAGTATACGGGAGAGAGGATTATCTGATCTAACGTAGATCTTGTCCGCATGAGATTCGAAACAGACGTTGAGAGTACCATAGTAGCGAACATGAGGACCCAGGATGAAGTCGCGGACGGCCGAGAGGATTTCGGCGCGAGGTATGCCATAGAGAGTCTGAGATGGAGAAATGAGACACAAGTGAGGTTAAACATGAGAGCTCAGAGCACCTACCTTGACATATTGAAAGTCTTTCAAAAACACATCTGATGTGCAGTACTCGTCTGCCCACTGACGGAGAGATTTGCGAGATTGAAGGCTGGGGACTGGTGGCTCGTTGATGGCCCAGACAGGACGACCGTTGTCAGAGGCACCTCGAGCTAGACGGCGGTAGGCTTTGCGCTCTTCCCTGGTGGCCATTCTTCTTATTGACCGACCCGAGAAAGGATTACGTTCATCGACCTCCTTGTACATGCGACCGCGATAAGCGGGCTGGTCATCTGGAACGGTGTACTGAACGACTGGGCTGCGAATGTACGAAGACAGATCTATGGCGAAATCGAAATCGGTGACCGTCTCTGTGTAGCTCTCTTCTGTTGTAGATGCGTTGCCTTCCGAGTCTGCGGATGGTACGAAGCGAGTGCGATGCTCGGTGTGGGTGCCGATGAGATGCAGGTGAAAGACAGGTGGAATCTGTGACTTGTCAAGAAGGAAACGATAGAGAGCCTCTCCGTCTTCGTTGAGATGAGGATCATGAGAGACGATGTCGCCAGCGACGGCGAACTGGCGAGGATTATAAGGAGCAAATGGTGGAGGCTGCGAAGAGTCGCTGAGTTTCTGCATGTCGTGGCTGTGTCGAAATTGAATTTCTGGTTATTACGACGATGAGCAACTGAAATGGGCGACGTTCCACTCTTATTTCCTCGCCAGTCAGGTCTGTTTTTTTCTTTTAAATCCGTTTATTGAACGTCGTTCATCACTTTTCTCTTTCTTTTCTTTCTCGTGAGTATCTTCCTCGTAACTCTCACTCCGTCCTTACCCCATTTCCAGATTCTAGCCCCAACTTCAACCAGTCAGGTCCAGTCGACGACGACAACGGAGCAGTCAACCGCCTCGACACCGACCCAGACACTAACGACGTCGCAGTCCACAGCATCAGCGTCAACGACGACGGAGCAGTCAGTGGCTTCCACACTGACGCAGACATCGACACCAGCACCAAGCACCAGCCAGTCGACGGTATCAAGCACAATGGCGTCCTCTGATTCTTCCACCTTTCAGTCCTCCGAGAGCACCATTTCCTCGTCAGACACAAGCTCCTCATCGTCTTCCAGCAGCAGCAGCACTTCGTCTTCTTCTACCAGCAGTACCACTAGCAGTACCACTTCTAGCACGACCTCCAGCACCTCTTCCAGCACCTCTTCTTCTGCTACTACCTCCTCCACTTCATCTTCTACTTCCACTTCTACTTCCACTCCCACTTCCACTTCTTCACCTTCCACTTCCACTTCTTCATCACCAACAAGCACTTCCGCAACCGCAACCTCCACCTCATCTTCCTCTCCCTCTCCTACAAGCGATACCTCCACCCCCACAAGTCTTCAATCCTCTCCAAACCCTCTCCCTTCTGAGCCCCGAACGTAAGTTCCTCCTTGCAGTCATTGATCTGACAAATTCTTATCTCATATACAGAACTACCTTTCAAACTACTATAATCATTACCTCTACAGATTCTTCTGGAAGCACCTTCACCTCCACTCCTTCTCAGATTACCTCCACATTCACTTCCTCCAGCGGCACAATTCTCATAACCGTCACCCAAGTAGGCGTAAACCCTACTCCTACTTTGAACCCGAACAACAGTGCCGGTTCCCGCAGCAGCTCGTGAGTGCTTTATCTGTTCTCACCCGGCATCTTTTGCCCTTGAAACTCACGGCCCCACTCAGATTTTTTCAAAACACGGGTGCCGTCGCCGGTGTTTTTGTTCTTGTCGGTCTTGCTGCTGCGTCCATTCTTCTCTTTATATTCTTCTACGTACGCCGTCGCCGTCGGACTGCCCGCATCGAACACGACACTGCCGTTTCTGCCACACTTGCCGCTGCCGGTTTCCATCGTACCCCTCTTGATGATGACGACGACGCCCCTAGTGCTGCGCGCAGTGCTAGCGCCATGCACGAGATGATGCAGCAAAGATCAACCCTCTCTTCCTCTCATCGAAACTCATCCTACTTTTTCGATCCGGTGGAAGGACCATCCTCTGCAGGTCCCTCCAACAACCCTGACACTTTCAACCCCTACACCGAATTCGGACATGCCGTGCCGATGGGTCCCGGCGGAGTTGCGGGCTACATGCCAGCACGCACGGGCAGCCCGCCCTCCACACCAGGCCACTCTCATCATCTCTCTCATAACAGCGAAGGACATATAATTAGTCACTCCGCATCGCACTCCGCTGCGAGCTACGAACCTCTTTTGGCGTCGTACTATGCACAACAGCAAAACCAACCGTCTGCGGGCACGCCTTCACCCACATTCCCTACATTTCCTGTAGCACCAGCAACCACGACGGGAACAGGAAGCACTTCGAAGCCTCCGACACCTCCTCCCCGCAACCCACGACGAATATCTGAACGCACAGGGGCACCTCCGCAAATCAATGCAAAGTCTAGAGCCGACGATGCGTCTTCAGTCTATTCTTCTGAGAGCACAGGGGACGAACGACTTGACCCTGGGCTGAGGCAGAGGCAGGGACAGGAAGACCCCGACGGAAAGAGCGTGATAGGCGATCATGAAGATTACTCAAGGAGAGTGCTTGGGGTGAGCTCATGATGTTCTCATCTTTATTTGGTAATTAGTTTTCATATCCTCTGTGTCTAGGTCCGGAATCCGTAATGTGGCTAGTATCAAGAGAACGACTCTGACCAAAACGACCAAAACTTTTTACATTCATAGTGTGCTGCACGCCTCCTTTCTTTCACCTTTTGATGGCAGCTAGAGTCGTCTACTCTGGCTATTTTTGATACATCTCGATTGTCATTCCTGCTGACTTTTCTTGTACGCTGCATATTCACCGACCGCTGACTTTGGCCTGAATCACGACGGCCCAGACGACGCTTTGTTGGCATTAACATGCATCTCTTCACGACACACACAGCAGTGTATACGCACTCACTTATGGTTTCATGGCATATCCTCTCTTTCTCAAAGTCAAGAACGCCTGCACGCATGGACATGGACAACGGACAACGGACCCTTCATCCATAGCTACAATACCTCCATAGCATATATACTTTACGTACAGCAACTTCATATAAACATTTTGACTCTGATCATTTTCCTCTTTTCTACTCATTATCTCTTCTCTACATTTGTCTCTACCTTCCTTGCGGGGTTTTTTTCTTCTTTTGCCTTTTCACTTTTTTTTTTGGTCAAGACGCATTTTATCCACCCATCATCCATCACATGCTTCAGCACAGTTATTTGAAATCGTGCTCCGAATTGTGTATATACATGCATATCATATACACAGATCCCCTTTGTTTTGCAGGAACTCAATGAGATAGAGTTTATGTTTACAGTCGACTACTGCAGTTTATTCTCGGCAAGAACACAGACACCAGTATTGCGGAAGACATCCTCAAATATACCAGCGCGGGATCCTTGCGCCTCTTATCGATAGTGTCGCTGTTAAGCTGGTACTTGCTGTCTAATATCTGCTGCATTGATGAAGAGGAATTCGCTCCAAGTAATCTGAACCTAAACAAAGAGAGACAGAGACTCAGGACACGAATCAAATTTACCTCGCAAAAGAACTCAGGCCCAATTGCACCAAGATGGTTTAGAAAAAACGGATGCAACCAAAGGGAGGAAAGGCTACGGAAAGGTTAGGGGGTATGAACAAGAAGCGTTAACTGGAACATATCTATTTAGACTTGTATTTTCCATCAGTAAAGAAAATCGTTTCAATTACCTCAACGTAGTGACTCTCCGTAAGGGAAAGAGGGAGGTGACACAACAACCAGAAAAGAGAAGCACCACTTGGCCGACCTGCATTCCTTTTGCGTGGACGAAGGCTATCAGGGATCATGTATTGATACGACCGACAAGAGAACAGGATCTTCTCCTCCCTTCTCAGCGAGAACGTGTCTAATTTTGCCACCTTCCATCAGTGCTGTAAAACACAGGACGAAGAAAAATCCCTTTAGTCACCTCAACACGATGTAGGGATTCACTTATAGCACAACGAAAGGCTCTGAAACAGACGGAGAAGTATGACTAAAACCTGGAAAAGAAAGCACAACGTTCATCAGTAAGCGAACCTATCTACCTGTATCCTGTCCTCGCGTTGGCGACAGCATGATCGACTTCCTGACTGTCAAAAGATTCACTGACGAACGACGTTTTTTCTTTCTTTTGGGAATCTGTATAGCGCAACTTTTTTTGAGACTTATTGAAGACATGATAGGAAAAGAGAAAAAAATACGAGAGTACGACGTCAATAGAGGTAAATCTGTTAAAGCTTCAGAAAAACGGGACAAAACAGCAGAAAGGCAAATGTTCTCGAACGTTACTGTACCGGGGGCACCAGTGCAGTCGCATAATGGTCCTCAAACGACCCACCACCTTTAGGGGGCTTCGCAGGCGCGGACAAGGAAAGCAAACCGCTTGTCCGCCATCGTTTGTGATCCGGGAACCTATTGATGAGCCTGCATAATCGCATCGGATATGAAGGTGGCTGAAACCTGTTTTCCACCGAACCAACGCCCGTTTAGGCCTTGAATAGCTTTCTTCGCAGACTCGATTGAATCGAATTTAAGATAGATTTCGCCCTTCAAAAGATGTTTGTGAAACAAGCCAACCGAGGTGACGTGAGGGTCCTTACTTGTGTGTCTCTCTCTACCTTAATCGCTTCAACATTTCCGTACTTTCCTTCACATTCGCTCTTGACATCCTCTGCGAGATCTTTATCCCAGTCTTTCTCAGTTTCTCTGAGAAAGAAAAAAAATATTAGATGTATTCGTAAAACACAGGCTGAGGCGTACTCTTCGGGATCAAACATGTTCTTCAGGAGCACAGAACGAGACTGCATTGTCTGTTGAGGAATATTTGGTTTCCTGTAAGGACGAATTATGTCTGGCATCTTTCAGGCAGTCGAGCGTGCAATAACTTACACAGGCTCAGGAAGTGAGGGAGGTGCGTCAATTCTAGCAAGTTTTTGCATCAGTGCTTGTCGAGAAGCTGCATTCAAATTACCACCTAATGAGATGTAAGTCAGACAGGTTGCATGAATCAAGAATGAGAATTGCGGACCGCCAGATTCATCTAAAGAATCTTGCTGTGTGTAGCGAGCAGTCCCCTTTTCGTGGACGGTATTCACGCGAAGCTGGAATCGGATTATGAACAAGAAATTGCCATAGAAAGAACCAATAAGACGCACAGTACGCCCAGCAAGCTCGAAGCCTTCCATTTGTTCGAGAGCCATCTTAGCATCTTCGGCCCTCTTATATCTACGGCACATCGTGTCAATGAGAAGCAAGACGACTAAGAAGAGATTGAAGCGTACTGAACAAAAGCATAACCTTTACTGCGGCCAGTCATCGGGTCTCTGTGAAGGTCGACAAATTCAAGGGGCCCAAAGGGCTCGAATACCTGCTTGATGTCGGATTCCGTAAGGTTGAAGTGGAGAGAGCCAACGTATAGCCTATAAAGTCCCGTGAGGCTGATACAACAGTATGCAGTCGGATTTCAACGCACTGCATTGCACCGTGAGGCGCGCTAACTCCAGGAGGAAGGTTCAAGTTCCTACACCAATATCAAACCAGAGAAGGCATGACATTCACTGTACGGTTACTCACCCGTCACCGGGATGAAGGCGATTTCTTTCAGATTCAGTCAATTGAACCATGATAGGAAGACCCATGACAACCGTGCCAGTGAGTGCAATTGCTTTTTCCACAAGATCAATTGACCGAAATTCCACGTAGCCAATGCTGAAATTTGAAGCCAATGAGCAAAGGAACGGTGATGTTCAAAATATCCCCACCCTTTAGAACGGCGAGACAACCTGTCAGTCACAATTCTCGAGTCCATGACAGTACCTTCGCCAAGTTTATCTTCGAAGAAATAACCCAAGTCCCGAGCGGTCAGTCGGGCAGCGAGTTGAGACACGAAGACTGATCGTGCTTCTGAATCGTCCTCTTTTGGTTCATCAGGGTTGTAAGGCTCGTCTGGCGGAGGCTCGTAAACGGGCGATGCGCGCCTGCAAGACGGGCGTTTGTGAGAGAATCAGGGGGCTAGAGAATTCTTGAACTAACCTCATTGAAGGCTGGCTCGGTGAAGAACGAAGAGGAGGAGGTTCTTCGTCGCGGTTACTCCTCCTGTCATCTCTGTCATCTCTGTCTTTTCTGTATCTCAATCCATCGTCAAACTCATCCCTAGGGTCTCGAGGTGGGCGAGAACGTCTTCTACGATCAGATCCTTTAGGACTATCCTTAGGAGGACCACCGGACGCCGTGGACTCATCTAGGTCATCATCCGTTCTTTTTTTCTTCGAACGCTCCTCAGAATCAATATCGTCGTCGTCCGGACGTTTTCTTCGTCGGTCTCTCTCCTTATCCTCTCTGTCTCTGTCACGGCCGTAGTCGCGATGACTATGCCGACTTTCCCCTCTCTCACGACGTCGGTCATTTCGGTGTCGGTCTGAGTCACGTCGTCTATCCCGTTCCCTGTCTCGTTCCCTGTCCCTGTCTCGATATATATCACGAGACCTCTCTCTTTCGTATCGATCCCTGTCACGACTACGACTCTTTCTCTTCCTTTCATCACCGCGCTCACGTCTTCGCTCCTTTCTGTCGCTTCGGTCTCGAGATATAGACCTATGAGACCTTCGAGTACGGAGCGTGTCCGTAGAGTGCGTACGAGAGCTGTTGAACGTTACTATGAGAATTGAAGACAGAAGGAGGTGTACAAGGTATACTTACGACCTGTGATTTGGTGACTTGTCCACATCCATCTTGCCGTTGGGAGACGACATGGCAGGAGTAAAAGCGCAAGGGGTGAAAACCGAATTTGTCACACGTCAAGTCTTGATTTGTCACGCGTGACAGTAACATCAGTGAGTTGTTATGTAATCTACTTATACAGCGTTCAAAGCAGCTCTGCCAGTCGAGCCCGAACCCGCTTTTCCGCCTGCCCAAGTTCGCTCTCTTCTGACTTACGATACAATTCGACCAATGGATTCTCCGGCCCATTCTTCTCCAAATCATCTTCAATCTTTGAAAACTCCTTGCAGAACGTACCATCCAAGACCTGATGACATTCGGTCAATATCTCAGCGAAGAATGAACGAAGTGAGATGTCCGACCTGATTATAGAGGATGTGCTTGAAGTGCTCCCGGGCTGCTGTGCCGTCAAGTTTGAGCGCCCCATTCAGCTGACCGAATTGAGAGACAGTGGAATGGTGCTTCAACTACAACGAAGCACGGTCAGTTTTCGTCGCGATGCTACCATCGTACAAACCTGCTGGATAAAACCGTCGTCTGCAGCACGCTCGAAAATCTCGGCGGGCTCTTTGGACATCCACCTGAGTGTATGGTAAGCGCCGAAGTTTCAAAGGGACGGTTAAAAAAAACTAACATTTCGTAACAGAGAGCTTCATCTGAGCATCCCGCTTCTTTCAGAACGCTGCCACATATATCGTGAATAAGTCATGGCTAGGTCGCGTCTACAATACCCTTAGTACCTGAAAGCTTCACGGAAGCTGATATTCGGAACATTCTGTCAGATTTCTTTATTTTCTTGCCGTTTACGCTCACAGCATAATGATGTTAGGCCATAGTGCCTGCTCTGTGAACAAGGGTGAAAAATACTGCAAGCACTCGCATTCCACGACACTCACCGGCAAATAAATCCATTGCAGTTTCTTCGCGGGCGGATGAGGCGATGGCACCTGTTCTTGTTGCTCCAATGCCTTTAGAAAGGGCCAACGCTACTTGCAGTCCGTCTCCGGTGCCATTCTGCTCCACAGACACGAAGCCTTTTCTCGATCTTGTAAGTCCGACGGTATCTCTATCTTCTCGATATATGCTGGAGCTCACAAGGAAACCCTCTTCCCTTCACATATAGCGACCGGACACTTGACCCTATCATACGTGGAGCGACCATGATTACGTCTTGCTTCGGAGAGAAATTCAGTAGCTTGAAGAAGACGTTGTAACCGCTGGCAATAACAATGGAGGCTGTTTCCTTCCTGTGCAGTACTGTGAAAATATCGACGACCCACGACATACCCTGAACTCACAATTTGGGAGCAAATTCCGTATTGAAGACGCGTGGCTGGACTTGGTCCGGTACAAGCAGAAATAGCACTTGAAGAAATCAGATGGAACCCGATGCCGAAGAAGGGTGAGACCAACCATCAGCTACTGCAGCAGCTTTACAAAAGTCATGCTCGACAATGAAGCCATTGGTTTTCGCGGCTTCTGCATACGAGTCGTTTCTGTTGGCAATGAGAATGTTTTCATTGGGGATACCACTGTCACGCAAGTTTTGAGCCTGCGCTGAACCCTGGTTTCCGAAGCCCAAGAACACTATTTTCTTGTCCTTCAAGAGACCTAGATCGGCGTCCGAGTCGTAGTATCTGAATTTCAAGGCGGTAAGTAAAACTTCAATTCGATTCACCGCAATTCCGGTAAAATAATTACATTTTTGCAGATGGCATAATTGCGTAGAGAGCAGAGGTGAAAACTAATATCAACGCATATTATCCTCCACACATTATATAAACCAAGTGAAGTAAAGCGGTATACCGAAGGCTTTCTTGGAAATCTCATGAAAACGTAGGGATGAGCACCTGAAGCGTCAGGTGAACTTTGTCGGCCCGAAAACTCCTCGGTCCGGACTTCCTCCTAGTACTGAGCCGATTTCTTGTCTTCCGCCCCAAGAGATGTGGGCCGTCTGTCCATATTGTTGATTCCCATCTTCTCTTGCTATCAGCGTAAATGTCGCTTGTCTCTAACAAGGTGGTAGTCATCACTGGTGCATCTCGCGGTATTGGCAAAAGCTGGTGAGTGAATTAGTGTCTAGGGGGAAAACTGGTTGTGCAATATCTTTGCAGCGCTCAAGAGTTTGCTAAATATGGAGCTGTTGGATTTGTCCTCCATTACTATGGAGACGCCGTTACTGAATCGGAAATTCAATCCTTGAAAGACGAGATTGAAAGCGGCGGAAGTGGACGCAAGGTCGAAACCGTCCCGGGTGACATTGCAGATCCGTCCACCTCGAGTAAAGTGAGTAGAGCGACAGGAAAGCGAAAGAGAGTACTCAGGTTGAGAAAGATTGTCACTCGCGCCGTTGAGAAGTTTGGTCGGATTGATGTGCTCGTGTCCAACGCTGGTGCGTCTCCAATTTCCAGGAAATCACCTTCTTCGCTAGTCTGATTAAATAAACGATGCAGGGATTTGCCCGTTTGCTGAATTTTTGACTATGCCTCATGCAACTTGGGAAAGAACCCGACAAGTCTGTGCTTCACATACGATCTGCAGATTCGACTAACGTTTGTGTTTCAAGGTTAATCTGGACGGTTCTTTCTATGTCGTACAAGGTAAGTAAGGTAATTCAGTATGTACCAAGCTCTGTCTAAAAAGACGACTTTCCAGCGGTAGCGAATCAAATGAAGGCCCAAAGCCCTCAAGGTGGCTCAATCATTGGTATCGCATCGATTTCTGCCTTAGTAGGTGGTGAATTCCAATGGTGCTTGATATCTACAAATTTCCAAGTTTCTGCTGATCAGCTTTCTTCGAAGCCACTATACCCCTACCAAAGGTATTGATCTAGTTTTCTGCGCCCTTCTTGGATATTGATAGCCCAATGACCAACAAGCTGGTATTCTCTCGCTGATGCAGAGCTGTGCTGTCGCGCTCGGAAAGTATGGTATCCGGGCCAATGCTATTTTACCTGGAACCATTGCAACAGACATTAATAAGGAAGACCTCGCTGACATTGCTAAACGCGATGCTATGGTTTCTCGAACTTGCTTGGGAAGATTAGGAGTACCTGATGATATAGCTGGGCCGGTCGTCTTCCTTGCCAGGTGAGCGGCTCGGTGCTGCTACAACAATGATCCTCGCTGATCAAATTCCTTTAGCGATCTGGCTAAGTACGTTACTGGAAGCTCCCTGCTCGTCGATGGTGGCCTTTTTGTTAATTTACAATAGCAACGATATGTATACATGCGCGGAGATATCAAGGTCTATGTTCTGGACCCAATGCTTTCCCTTCAACTTCTACTGGTTCAGCAGATAACAATACTGCTATCCACCGGGACCATGTCGTACTTGAAGGGTTCTTCCAAGCATGAATAGCCCCTTTCATGACAACTATATCGCCTACTTGCTTCAAAGTTGTTTCGCTACCGTCCTCCATGATTAAAGTAAGCTCTCCCTCAACTGCAGTGAATGCGTGAAAAACTCGATCATAAGCTCGTGAACATAAATGGCACGACTTACGGAGAATATCATAGTCTAAGGAAGATGTCCTATGCTATTCAAGCGATCAATATAGTTCCCGTTCAGCAGATAACACGATCATACCATAGATGCAATGGCACCTGGCGCTAATTCGGTGATACGCACATTACATCCCTTGGGAGGGACCAGACCAAAGTTGAATGCAGGATCCAAATTTCTTTTTGCGCCATCGTCACTACACCAAGAGGCCAGAATCAGACCTTGCCAACAGTCACATCAAGTGGCTAACGAATAATTGTTGTCTTTGGTAGGCAGCCCGTCCACGAACGCCCAAACAGACGCTCCTCTACCTCCATCGACGAGTGGTAGCGCCTGTTGCACAAGTAAGCACTAATTCTGAGCGTGTTCAAGTACCAAATATACCTCGGATACTACCTCCGTGTCACTCTTCACGGTACTCTTGCCTTGCTCATTGTGCGAGGCTACAATACGTCGCACGGTGGGTAGATTGTAAGAAGACATGATCAGCTCTTGATCACTCGCTGAGTGGCACGGCACCACTATTTGAATGCTTTCTGGTCGCTAACGGCCCGTAAATCTCATTCAGACCGTCACACGCTACTCTACTTGACACATGTTATTCAAGCTCGGAGTACACACGGAGCAGTGCTGATCAAGTGAACGGCAATCCTCAAGCATAAGAAAAGACAGATATATACATCAATTAAGGCGCAGTATCTAGATTCAGGACAGTCAGATTAGTGTATTGATGAGGGGATAACAAAAGACATACAGTAATAGTATTCGTCAATCAAGGGTATCCAGTCGTTGAGTAAGGTGCCAAATAATCCGAGTAATGGGGCACGCGATGCACTGTCAGCAAGAGTCTCCAATTTGGGGCTAGGAGAAAATCTATCGGTCAGAGGTGTAGCTGACCGTTGAATGAAAAATGTTCACCGTGTGTAAGACTCCCAGATTGAGCCACGGAAGAGGTACCATAACATATCCCTGTCTCTCCTAGCATACTCTGAGCGCTCTAGAGAAGCAGACGGGGGTGGATTACGCCGTAGACCTCTAGATAGAAGCTCAAGCGCAAGGGCTGTATACAACGGTCGATTGGACTGGCGATCAGATGACAACAAACTCGCTATCGTATACAATGATTCAAATTAAAACCTTGTATCACAACTGAGTACGGTAGACTGACCATAGACCAAAGGGCGCAAGATATACAAAATTTCAGCAAGCCATTCCTGAGGGGAAGATAATGGCCGAACGAGGGAAACAGGCGGCTTTACGGAAGCAGTTGTGAGGGCTTTTGGGAGGAGATAATCTTCAACAGAAGTCTCGGAACGAGGGGGAGATGTCAATAGAGGATGTGGAGGAAGAGGGACACGGTTATTCTTAATATGTTCCGGGGTGGCGGGCAATGAGGAAGGAGGAGAGGAAGGGGCAAGCGTAGGAGAGGAATCAGACGAAGGAGGCAATGTGGTGGGATCAATGTCTCGTTCAGGAATTGGTGGTGAGAGCAGTGGTCTCCTCGTGGTCCGTAGAAGGATGACACGTAGAATAGCTCTATTTGAGTATTGTCAGTGAATAGATTCGAAGGACTGTATGCTTGTACGCACTTGATCATCTCCAGGAGAATGATACTTCTCCACCGGTTTTGCGAAGAGACCTTTCTTCGAAGACCCATTTCGATGACGAGCTCTGTAAAGCGTATAATTTCAAGTATTCGTGCTGCCCATTTGTACCGAGAGTTGTGGTCTGCCCATGCTCTTGTGAAACGGGTATGAAGTGAGAAAGGAATAAGAGGGCGGTATTTGGGGTCCGACTGGACGATACGAGCAAGAAGAGTGTCATGATACATGCTAATCATGTTGAGGGAAGCAGTGACTAGACACCAGTTCAAAAGCGCACACACAAGACAAATAGGAAAACTGACGCGCTTCAGAGGCCAACTCAGCATCTTTGAATCGGCCTGGGAGAAACCAAGTCAAAGATCTCAGCAAAGACTCGAGAGAAGAGATAGTAGAGACGTTTTTCAAGAGAAAGGACTCGTAGCGAGCTATTGAGGACGACATGAATGGAGAGAGGGGGAAACGCCTGGATTACATAATCACCGGTGTTAACATATGTCTGACACAAGGCTCGACTCCTGTACTCTTCACCCTTGCTGCATTCACGCTTCCTGTCTCATTTACTTTCCAGTTCTTTAATGAATGATCTTGAGCCAGCAGGTATCTCCTCGTTGACTAGGCCTACCCTGTATTCCCCACACCAGGACTTGCACTTCACTTGCACCGACCCTGATCAAATTGTCAATGTTGTTCGATTCGGCTGATGACCTCGTGGCAGGTCCAAGGAACTTTCTTTCTCCCAAAGCACTATCTGGCAACGTTACTTTTCAGACACGAGGTTTCGGCTGGCAGGTATATATAATATCCATCTTTCATTCTATGCATCCCCTCAACTACTGGGCCCATCGGACGACTACGATTCTTAACTTATTTTGAGGGTTCCTAATGCTCAGGCAATCAAAGACGAACGCCCCCCTAGACTATCTTCGCTCTAGTCCAGTCAGAGGCCAGTTAGACCAACAGGATTCACGAACACCCAAGGGATGGAGATACCTTCAAACGACAGACACTTTGGATGAGTTCAAAGTGAGTTGAAAGAGCAGTGTGATACCGACTAGTGCTAAACTCGTTCCGCGCATAGGTCCTTCTGCCTCCCATGACGGCTTCCATGTATGAGCAGCTCTTGAAGCTAGAATCGCTCGAGCTCACCAAGAAATCCGTGTCGTGGGATCGCATATTAGAAATCCGTCACTTGAAAGATCGTATGATACGCAAGTGTCAGAAGTTATCCAAGGCTCCCTCAACCCGAAGGATTGGGAGGGGCGAGCCATTCAGATTTCAAACCATCGTTGCACCGGCCGATTTTCGATTGAAGGAGATGGAGAAATGGTTCCGCCAGCAGCAGCTACGCATATCCTCCGTTAATCAGCGGCCCGTCCATCATTCACATTCTTTGAATACCCGGAACTCATTTTGCTGTTCCCGCTGTGCCAATTCGACTCAGCCCCATTCTCACTCGAAAACACGGATACGAACTCCTCCTCCGGTGAAGACCAAAGAACCTTCGTCTACCTCCGAAACGGAAGGTACAGATACCCAGGTTGAAGATCTTGCCGCCGAATTCGTCGAGGAACCAGATAATGTCATCGCCCCAACCATCCCCCTTGCATCACAGAAGCCATCTTCGCCGGAACCCCTTCCTCATCTGTTACGCCATCATGGCACACCCCTAATTTTTGACTCCCCGGGCTCGGCAAGTCCACTAAGCATCCTCCCAGAGAATCCTAGTTCAAAGGCGCCAGGTTCAACACCTAGAGTAGAGGTCACTGCCAAAAGATTGCGACATCAAAGAAGTTGTATCAAACGGTCCAACACTGGTGATTCAGTGAAGACTGTCTCATGGGCAGATGACCGCGACCTAGCAGAGCACGTATCGAAATTTACGAATGCGGCGCAAGAGGCCCAGAAAATTGGCAAGTTACTCAGCACATCTACATTACAATGAAATGACATATCTGTTGCAGATAATGAATGGGAAGATATGCAGCAGATCTACATTAGTCATATGGCCCACCTCGAAGGTCTCGAGAAGCAAGTCCAGGAGAGTCTCCACAGATTAGAACTTGAGGCGGAAGGCCTTCGGAAGGTATGCGCGGACATAACCGAGCAGAAAGAGAGTCTACGTGCAGTTGTTAACCGGTTTGGACGTAAGCAATCTGATTACCGTGCCAAAGGTCAGTGTGATATTCCTCTGCGAAACTAGACATTGACTCTGGATTACAGTGCAAGTGGTGCTTGATGAAGCGAATAAATTTCTGTCCTCATATGGCAATAAAGACCCTCAACCAGAGGGACGAAGCAAATTCATGCCCAGTATCAATGAGGATTCTCGAGAGGAATATTTCGTTACTGTAGCCCAATAAACATTATATAGCTCCGAGTGGTGCTGATATAGGCACTGGCCATTGAAGTCACAACACATGAAGATTCCAGATAAGGGTTCTTCACCTTATCCCCAAGCTGTGGTGGTTCGCGTCTTTGCTCAAACCCACCACCAGCGCACTAGGCTAAGATAGGCCTTCGTTTCTTTGCTCGAACCCACCACCAGCGCACTAGGCTAAGATAGGCCCCGAGCACCAAACAGGCAAACGCAATTACGACGCCAAAGAGGTAGTAAGACTCGCTCCTCGGCACTCGAACATTGAGTGAGAACGTTCCTATAGTGAAATCAGTTCGTAGAAACGGCTTGGGCAGGCAGGAGTACATACCAAGCACCGTTTGAATACATATTACCGCTATGCTGATGACAGAAAGGTAGATCAGCGCTTTATCGGTCCCCGATTTCGTTAACGCTACATGATTCCTAAGCTGGGCTAGGTAAGCAGGGTGTGACTGACTGAGAAGGCGTTCATAATGGGCAAGCGAGTGTTGAAGCGTTAGAATATGATCTTCAAAAAAGGGATTAAGTTTTGGCAGAAGAAGAAAGACAGACGTCCAAATCTCAACCTTGAATATCACCCATGTATATTGCAACCTCGATCTCTTCACCTCTACCAATATCACCAAGGCCAGTTAAAAGTCGCTTTCTGACTTGCGCAACTACGTCAGATTTGGTGGCAAGAAGTCTGGTCAACGAAGTAACTAATCTACGCGTTCTTGCCATGCGGCGAAGGGTAGTAGTTGTATTGGCTGGAGCAGACTTCTCACCGCCAGAAGGTCTCCATCTTGAACGAATGTACTGTATGGTACGCTTGTATATAAGAGGAAGAGGTGGGGGAGGAATCAGAAAACGGGCTTTAGTCGTATCGAGTGCGGAAACATTCTTCTCGCTGAGCAGGGGAAAATCATTCTTCTCGTCGTCTAGGTTAGATTCTGAAGACGCTGTACGACGGGGAGGTGCGCCAGGAGACAAGGTTTTTGCGATGGTTTCAATGTGTGGCGATGGATCTCCAGAATATACAATATCTTCGATGGCCATGACCTCCCTCTCAATCTCGTCTGATAAAGGAAAGAAGGAGTCTACAATGGAATCCAAGATACCATGTGCAATCCAAGCTGTTTGCAAAAATATCAACCATTGCAGAAAAGATCATTTTCAGAAGTCTTACCCGAGGACATGCTAATGGATTTCTGCAGGGAAATCATCCGATTCCGGACGCGATCAGCGTGCTCTGAGAAACGTTTCAAAGTCAGTAGCGCCCTTCCCCGCCAACCAAAGTTCAGGCTACCTGACATATCCGTGAAATGAAACTGCAAGCTGTTTAGTAATTAGAGTAAGGCCGACCCATGCTCGACTCACGGAGCATACACCCTCATTAAAGACAACCAAGTATACGTTGGCTTCTCCAATCAAGTCGCTGTCACTGCTATTCGGCGAATGAACAAGCTCTTCACGAGATTTGCGGCTCTCGATTGCTCTGAATGAAATGAAATAATAGCCTAGCTTCGGAAAAAGTTCTAATTTCTCTCGAGGATCTTGTTGAAGGATGTCTTCTAAAGTCAACGGGTGAAGATGAAGAAGCTTGACAGAAAGCATTGTAAGCCTGTGACACTGTAGAGGACAAGCTCATTACCTACCTTGCCTATAGCGCGCATGTCCTCCGAAGTAGGCGAGGCCACATCCAGAAACCACGGGTGGTAAGCACTGGGGTATTGAGAGTTGCCAGTTGCGGTCTCCGACAAATCTTTAGCTTTTCCTCTCTTTGGTTTACGCAATGCGGGCAAATCAGTAAAAGAGGCGGGGCGGCTCGGGGGTTTCAAAGACTCGGGAAGCATGAAATGGTGATGTAGTAGAGGCTCGTCTTGTACGCCACGAGCATTTCTAGGAGACAGCTCCCGAACTCGAACCTTTCTAGTCCGGGTAGTTTTCTTCAGAGCCAAATCTAGCTGGGCCAGGACAGAGGACAAAGACGAGGTCGAAAATACGCCTTGCGAATGGGGACTGCCTATCTCGCCGATGAACTGAGGAAGGGAGTTGGGACCAAAACGAAGAGGGGGCGGAATATAAAGTGAAAATTGTCGAGGCACCAGCCTAGATTGTTGGCGAGCCTTGATCAGAGATATCCGAGCTGTGAAGTCCCGCTCTGATTGTAGACTTTGAAGATTTCCTAGACTTCCTCTCCGTTTCCTGCGTCTTGCAAGTTGAGATCTGGACAAAGTCAAGAGTGAAGATCGCGAGGAGGAGGAGGAGGATGAGGAGGAAGAGTCCGTGGATGAACTTCGCCTCCAACGTGCGATGGCTTGTTCCAATTTTGCGACTGCAGTGGCTAATGCACCCAATCTACCCGCGAAGAATGACCATGAAGAAGAGGAAGAGGAAGAGGAGATAGATTCTGGGTATGGAGAAGGACTAGGTGGCTCGCCGCGATAGATGTCATCGTCGTCTTCGAGATGCGGATTGTGACATGAAGCATTACTAGGAGCCAAGGGAACCACTAGAGACCGCTCAGACGTAGAAGAATGAGGCATCGCTGGCCTAGCCGCGGAATGGCTGGCGCGACGTGCTCGACTCAGCTAATGAACCCGCTTTGCTTTTTTTTGACCCAAAACTCGCCTTATCGCGGATCATAAATACATCAAAAATTAGTCCGGATTTAGTACTAAATTTATCCTAATTTTCTCCGCTTTTCTCCTCCTTTGCTACCGTTGGACTCCAGCGGACGTTTCAGTGCTCTGTCTCCAGAATGGCTCTTCGCAAACGGTCGCGATTTCTTCTCCTTTTGACCGATCTTCTTTTGCTTCTTTTCAATCGCCTTCTTGACCGCGCTCTGTCCGCCATGCGACGCGAGAGCGTCATATCTAGCCTTTATCAATAACTTCTTCTTTTCAGCTGTAAAAGTTCCATAGTTAGCAACCGGTGTTGTTAAGATAATGCTAAACTAACACTCTTTCATCCACCAATTGCCCTTGCCAGATTGTCGTTTCTCGCGCTCGTGCTTCTTCACCGTTTGTAGAGCGTCTTGTTCTACTTGATCGCGGCGGTCCTTGTTTACCATACTTTCCGCCCTTCTGACAGCTAGCTCAAGCCGTTCCACTTCAACCTGTCTCTCCTGTCGCAAATCTCGCGGGGATGACGCTAATAGCTTGTGAGCCCTTTTCAGAGCCTCGCGAAGAGTAGAGAGCTCGGTCTTGTGTGCATCGTTCAAAAAACGGTAATTATCACGAAACTGTTGAGATGAGAACTCGCCAGTCATGGATAGAAATCGAGGGTCTCTTGCTTGCTAATGACATTGAATTGGTTCATATGAGAAACTGCCAAGAATAATGAACTTGCGCACTGGTATTTTTACTTCTATCACTGTCCTCCGACGCGTGACAGGTTTCTTCGAGGTCACTTCCATAGGTCTGTTCAAACAAATTTGATTGCAAGTACATGGCAGCATAGATTTGAGGACGCACGCATGTTTACTTGAACGTTTACCTACTTCCCTATGAGCTTTTGTGTCTCTTTCTTGTTTACTCCGCTCTTGAGTGGCTGTATCAAGATCGAATTCACTTTCGCTTTCAGAGGTATTTGCCAGGCTGAGCACCTGTTGAGCTCTACGCAGAGCGCCCATGGGAAGACTAGAAAGATCTGCAGTCAGAAAGTATGAGCAACAGCATTTTCCTCAACAGAGAAGATGGCTTGCCATCCTTGAGTGTATTCTGAAAAGTACACTCGAATTAGTAGAGTGAGGAAACATGAAATTGATTGGCAGCTCGCCAGATTGGTATCCCTTGCAGTGCTACTGCCCGGCCGTGCATCATTAAAAGGCTCGTCCTCAAGCTCGTCCTCGTCGATCCATTGTGCCACTCTAGGAGCATCGGCGTCGTCAAGCTCAAGGGTGCGAGGGGAAGCGGCACCTCCAGCGACCTCCTCTCCATCATAAGAGGAAAGATTGCCGGTGAAGAAATCAGAATCTGTTTGAAAACCCGAAAGAGAAGTATTCGAAAGACGGCGATGTCGAATGCGAGATAAGGGGCGCGGACGTCGAGGCATAGCAAGGCAGAGTGTTAGGCCCGTACTTGGCTTTGTTTGGTCACCAGTATTTCGAGCCTCGAAGTTGAGAGACTTTCTCCCTTTCTGCCATATGGCTAGCACTGATGTATGGTCAGACTTCGAGGTCAGTGTCGCTATGGATGTACCCAATATACGGTCCTCAGTTTGTCTCCTTCTCAGGGCCTCCGTCATGGCGTGAAGCACAATACTGTCGACAAACTGAAGCATATTCTTTCGGGTTTCAATGACGAGTGCGGGACGCACTTTTCTAAGTCTGGCAAGAAGCAAGATATCATCGACAGGATCATAAATGCTATCGACAGTTGGAGACAGACAAATGCTGTAGACAAGTGGATCAAAGCAAAAACGGTTTTGTGTCAAGTTCGAAATTCGGGCATGTAAGTTTATCTCTTTGTTTCCCTGAAAGATATCTGTGTCTTTCATCCCTTTCAACTTTTGGCCCCGTGTTTCCAGTTTTTATAGCTTACGATTTCAATTTCAGGTATTCCCCCGCTCGAATACCCGGCAGCTCACATACCTCGATGATGTCCTCCAATACCTATGGATCCTCTTCTCTCATGAAAACACCCACGTATAATTCTTCTGGCCCCAGCTCAGTGGGTCGGTTCGATCCGTATGCTCCCCATAAACCATCCAGCTCTCTTGGTGTTTCTGGACCGGCTTCAACGTCTAGATCAAGCGACACTGCTCGAACAAGCGAGTGATTCCCCACTTTGATCCTCTTATGCGCGGTCTAATTTAATCAGATTCAGCTTTAAAATTCAAAGAATCTCCCTTTTTTAATATGAATGAACAGGTTTCTTTGGTCGTTGAGTGCCCAGGTCCGTCTCTGCTTACATTTCTCCCTCAAAGTCCTCACAGTTCTTTGTATATCAGAATCTGGGAGTCATGTAGATCGTAAATCGCAAAGCGTAAACTTCACGCTCACACTCGATCAAATTTCCAAACTGAGGGCCGACAAGTGAGTGGATTTGGATTCTAGGAATGTTTCTGATCTTGAAGTAATATAGGTCGAGATTTCGTCTTCGGCTATTCTGTACCTCTTCCATGTTCTACACTCCAAACTCTACCTTCCGCACTGCTAGTCCACCTTGTCCCATCGAGTTTCCACCGACGTGCGAAGTTCGCGTCAACGGTGTTCAATTGACCGCCAGTTTGAAAGGACTCAAAAAGAAGCCTGGAACCGCGCCTCCCCCCGAATTGGACAAATATGTCCGCATAACTCCGACACCAAACCGAATTGAAATGGTATATGTTAATAGCCAACAACCAGTCCAGCCCAAGGTTTGCACGTATACTATTCAACTTTCACTTCAGAGGCTGAGGTTGTGAGTATCGTAGAAATTCTACCTTGTCGTTTACCTTGTGGAAGCCAACTCTGTCGAACAACTGGTAGAAAATCTCAAGAAGAATCACTTCCAAAGTGGCGACGAAATTCGAAGTCAAAGTAGTTGTTCTCTAATATTTACTGCGATTGGACGCTTATCTTATTCTATAGTGCAAGCTGCAATTACTGAAGACGACGACATTGTTGCTGGACCGCAGAAGATGTCTCTGAAATGTCCTGTAATGTGGTTGCGCCTTGTTTACTAAATTGATACTAATTACCACCAGCTAACGCTCATGCGTATCAAAACGCCATGTCGTTCGTCGAAGTGTGTACACCGGCAGTGTTTTGATGCTACCTCTTGGTTTTCTGTGAACGAGCAGACAACCACCTGGCTATGCCCGGTCTGCGAGAAAACGCTAGATTGTAAAGATCTGGTCATCGATGGGTGAGCAATTTCCTCTGGTTTCCACCACACTGTAACTGATTAGTCACCATTCAAGCTTTTTTGAAAGTATCTTGAAGGAATGTCCAGAAAGTGTAGAGGATGTAATGGTGGAAGCGGATGGCGAATGGCATACAACAGATAACAAGCTTGGTTCAGCGAATTGGAAAATGAAGCATCCACCTGCGCAGACGTCAACATCTCCGCGCAAACCTACGATAGCCCCAATTCCCAGTTGGACGACGTCTACTGGCGAAGTCAAAGGCGAGAAGAGCAAGATTGGCGTTGAGATTGTATTGGTAGACTCGGACGATGAGGACGAGGGTAGGGTGAAGCGTGAACTGTCGCCGTCATTTGGAGACGCCTCTTCATCCGTTCTTCGAACACATTCTCACACCTCAATGCTATCCCCTCCCCAAACGCAGCAGACCGATACTGTGATTGACCTGACGCTAGACTCTGACGACGAAGATCCTCCACAGCCAATACAGACCGGGAAACGTAAAGCCATTGATCCTGCTTTATCTCCTACGGAGCTTATATGGAAGAAAAGTCGAACAGATGCCGATCCTCCACCTCGCGTAAACGCAGATGAATATCCACGTTCTGCTCTCCCTTCATCCCTTCCCTCGGTTTCGGCCAGTTCGCCAAACGTACCTTTTGCATCCTCTACGTATCGTTCTCCCCCACAGGCTTCTGCTTTTACTAGTGCTTTTGCGAGCAGGTCGCCCGGCGGGGTTCCTCAGTTACCGCCCATAAACGGGAACGTGGGTGGTTACAGTCCTCGACTGAACGGCAATTCTAGCTCACGTTGGCCAGGGTAGCTTTCGCTTTTCTGCTTGTTGGGTATACGTTGGACGTTTATAAACTATTATACTGCCTTACCAAGTGTCTTTCGCACGTTGTATGCTAGTGTAGCTAATCAGACGAGAAAGCTAATGGAAATCTAATCTACAAATTCAAAAAGAATGTCCTCAAAGTTATTAACTATATGGACTTCACTGAGACCTACGGAGACTAACCATTGTTAGTGGCTGTGCACTGCAGCGCCATCACGTGACTGACGCGACGCAGCCTTGGGCTGTTGAGTTCAACGGGGTGGACCAAGGATGTCTCGCTTACCAGTGCCACGCTCAGTGAGAAGCTCTTCTCCTGACCGATTTCCCAATTCTGTTTCTGCTCCTTCTATGTCCTCATCGTCAAACTTGAAGCGAAAGGCAATTCCGGAAGAAGATGAATCCCTAGATCCTCCAAACAAAGTGCCCGCTGTGGGTCACAGCCAATCGAACCGACCTCTTCAGCCAACTCGAACGGCCGCAAACTTGATTAGAAGCGCGCCTGCACCCGCTCTAAAGCCTCTCACGCGCGCGCGCTCTCCTAAGCTTGGGTCCCGCAAAATTACTACTAGAGGCACCAGTGCTCCACCCCCGCGCAGTGTTACAACGACATTCAGATCCAAGCCTTCCACCGCCGCCAGTGCAACCCGTGGACGCGTAGCCTCAGCTTCTAATCGAACAGACGACCAACGTTTCAACGCTATCCTTTCCACTACAGCTCGTGCAGATGACGTTGCCAGACTAGCCGCCGAGATGGAGGCGGAGAAGTCCAAGGTTGCCAAACTGCAGGAAAACCAACAAACGCTTTCTCTTCAACTTGCCGCTGCTAGGGACCAGGAATTGTCCAGGCGTGCTGAACTGAATACGGCCAGCGATGAAATTGCAAATCTGAAGAAGAAGTATTTGAGGGAGATTACAGACCTGGAGTTCGACCTGCAGAAAAAGGATAGGCTCCTTCGGGAGGCGCAGGAGGATTTACGGATGTGTAGAAGCGACCTGGACCGCGAGCGCGAAACGGTGTCGTCCTTGAAATCCACCATTTCCCTTCAATCCAACTCTCAGCTCACCCTTACCACCGAGAATCGTTCTCTTCAGGCTCAGACTACGGCATTGCATTTCGAAATCGATATATGCGCACGTACGATATCGGAGCTTACTCTAAAGCTCGAGTCTATACAAAGAGAAAACGAAGAACTCAAGCAAGAAGCCATGGAGAGTGAAGGCGTGCGACGGAAATTGCATAACATGGTGCAGGAGCTTAAAGGCAACATCCGAGTTTTCTGCCGTGTTCGTCCGGTGCTACCCTCAGATGTTCAGACACTCTCCAGTTCTGGCGGGTCTGGAACCAGCAGCCCACAATCACCATCTGTTGCCGATCTTCATGAGCTTCAGGCAGATATGTCGTTCCCTGATCGTAGAGATCACAAGGAGATTGTCATTCGTTCGTCTAGCGAAAGTGCGACAGGCCAAGAAAGAAAGGAGAACTATAATTTCTCCTTTGATAGAGTATGTTTCCTCTTCGTGTCAGAGGGGGCTCATACTGACATCGATGAACAGGTTTTCGAACCAGAATGCACGCAAGCCGAGGTTTTTAAAGAAATTTCAATGCTTGCGCAGAGCTGTATTGACGGCTACAACGTTTGTATTTTTGCCTACGGTCAGACCGGGTCTGGGAAATCTTTCACTATGGAAGGTGGATCCGTACGTGCAGCCCATCCATGCACTACAATCTATATCCTCATTTGTGTTTCTCCTGCAGACAGATACTTCCTCGGGTATGATACCTCGCGCAGTGGAACAAGTCTTCCGCGTTGCCGAAGATCTTAGAACCAAAGGGTGGGATTACAAGATGGAAGGTCAATTTCTCGAGATTGTAAGTGATGTCCCTTGCCAATTCATGTATTCTCAACGCAGCATTCCAGTATAATGAGACCATAAATGACCTTTTGGGCAAGCACGACTTCGACAAGAAAAAGCATGAGATCAAACACGACCCAAAGACTGGTTCTACTCGTGTAACTGATCTAACAGTTGTGCCTTTGAATTCTCCTGTTCAAGTCCGCTCGCTTCTATCGTCTGCTCAATCACGCAGAAGTGTAGCATCTACATTGATGAATGAACGCTCTTCGCGTTCCCACTCGGTATTCACGCTAAGAATCAGCGGAGAAAATTCGAGCACTGGAGAAACATGTGAAGGGTGTCTCAATCTCGTTGATCTTGCTGGAAGTGAAAGGATCAACGTCAGCTTCGGGAGCGGCTTCGGTACAGGAACGGGAAGCGGGAATGACAAGGATAGATTGAAGGAGACTCAGAGCATCAACAGAAGTTTAAGTGCATTAGGAGATGTCATTGCTGCCCTTGGAGAGAAAGGGGAGAAGAGTGACAAGCATATTCCGTATCGCAACTCAAAGGTCAGTGATCATTGAAAACAATTTTTGGTGAAGCATATATTGACTTGTCACTAGCTCACTTACCTACTCCAGAATTCGCTGAGTGGTAATTCAAAGACTCTGGTAAGTTTTTTATCGTACAGCTGGTGCAATCAAGTAATGCATGATTGGGCAGATGGTCCTGAATCTCTCACCACTAATAAATCATCTGAATGAATCCTTAACTTCTCTCCGCTTTGCTACGAAGGTTCGTTATTTGCATTTTGAATCGGAAATATTGTGATACTCATTCGCAAAAGGTGAACAATACAACCATCGGCACCGCCAAAAAACATTCTCGAGCCTGATCCTTTGAGGTAATGTAAGGCAAGCTCGCGATCATGGAATGTATACAGTTACATATGTATCCTGTATTGTAATTTTCGATATCAGTGTATACTCAGTCACGCTTGTGTCATGCGCTTGTAAGTCGGCGGCTCGGCGGTGCGGAGCAAAGCAGTCAACTCAATCAACTCTCGTTCTCATTCTTCACAATAATGTCTGACTTGAAGAAGGCAAAGACACCGAAGCAATTCGCTAGTCTGTCCTACTTGATCTTCCCTTCTGCTTGTACCTCACTAGTATACGCTAGTTGATTTTACGATGGGCGGGGTCTCCGCTGTGAGCATTATATCTCGAGCGTCTCTCAGTTTTCTAATGGATATGCGTTTCAGGCCGTCGCCAAAACATCCGCTGCCCCCATTGAGCGTATTAAGCTGCTGGTGCAGAGTCAGGATGAGATGGTAGGAATTGTACGCTATCTCCAGCTCCATCGTCGTTGACGCAACTTTGTGGCAGATTAAACAAGGTCGCCTTGCTACCCCTTATAAAGGCATTGTTGATGCCACTGCGCGAACCTACCGCGAGGAAGGCTTGTTATCTCTATGGAGAGGAAATACTGCCAACGTTATCCGTTATTTCCCCACACAAGCTCTCAATTTTGCGTTCAGTAAGTGTTCAATTTGCTTCCTGTTGACAATCCGACCGTGTTGCGTGAGACTCACCTGATGTAGAGGATTACTTCAAAGCTCTCTTCGGTTTCAAGAAGGAGCGAGGCTACTGGAAATGGTTTGCTGGGTGAGTTTGCGACCACCTTTCCGCGTGACATGATTACTGACGCATAGTAATAACAGAAAGTGAGTTCAATAATGTATGTTTTTCGGCACGGCGTTCAAATTCTCGACAAATAGCGTGGCGAGCGGTGGTGCTGCTGGAGCTAGTTCACTTCTCTTCGTCTATTCCTTGGACTATGCGCGTACCCGTCTTGCCAATGATGCTAAATCAGCCAAAGGCGGAGGCGCTCGTCAGTTCAATGGACTGGTTGACGTTTACAAAAAGACTCTTGCCTCTGATGGTCTCGTTGGTCTATACCGTGGCTTTGTTCCTTCTGTAGTTGGTATCATTGTCTACCGTGGCCTCTACTTCGGTGTCTATGACTCCCTTAGTGCGCCACTAGCTTCCTCCGCTGTTCCTGCTCAAGCTAAAGTCTACCTTAGAGCCTGTCGTCCTCGTTGGCGCTCTTAGCAGCTCTTTCTTAGCCTCATTCTTTCTTGGCTGGGGTGTTACCATTGGTGCTGGTTTTGCCTCTTACCCTCTCGACACCATTCGGTGAGCACATGAAGATGATTTTGGTCCTGCTCCTCTGACATTCTATCTAGCCGTCGCATGATGATGACGTCCGGTTCCGGGATTAACTACAGGTCTATGTTTGACGCTGGTTCTCAGGTATGTTATGGTGCTTGTGCCGATGCTCTCTGATTCGTACCAATAATTAGATCATCGCCAAGGAGGGTAGCAGGTCTCTTTTCAAGGGCGCTGGTGCGAACATCATTCGTGGTGTCGCTGGTGCTGGTGTTTTGTCACTGTATGACAAAATGCAACAAGTCCTCTTTGGCAAGGTGTACTCGGGTGGTTAGTGCATCCCCTTCTTGTCCTTGTGAACTGCCAAAAGTTAATATTGAAAGACAGGATCTGGTTGAAGTAGCCGGGCACTCGTTCTCTCCTTTTTTGGCGTCTAGATTTCGTATTCCAGTCTCTAACTGTATTCGTATTCACAAATGTATCCTAACCGCCCTGTACCATAAAGTATAAACATGCGAATTCGGACGATTATTGAACACAAGAATTACGTAAGCTGTTTTGATGACACATACCTGTGACGAGTGACATTGAACACAACCTCTCGGATTATATCTCAACTTTTCGTCAAATGCAATGGCTACCTCGCCGTAATGTTCTTCAAATAACTTTACTTCGTGCGGGACGTGTGTTCAGCTCTGGAGCTGCGCGCCCCTTGATTCTTCGACCGTACCAGGAGGATTGTCTTAAAGACTGCGAAGAGGCTCTTGACACGGGTGCTTCGCGCATTGGTGTCTCTCTCCCCACCGGTGCAGGCAAAACTGCTGTCTTCATTTCTCTGTTGTCTCGCATTCCTTCACCGGCTAACAATCCTGCCGCAACGAGGTCTATCATCATCGTCAACAGTGTAGAACTTGCCAGACAATCAGCAGAGCAAGTCGCGCGACTCTTCCCGTCTTGGACGGTTGAAATCGAACAAGGTGTCAAACATCAGGCTTCAGGTTCTGCTGATGTGTAAGATCACATAGCTTCAAGTCCTTCGGTCCCTCATACTCATTTTTATCAAGAACGGTCGCTACATACCAGACACTTCTACAGCCAGAACGATTCGCGAAATTCGATCCAACTTGTCTAAAAGCCGTTGTCGTTGACGAAGCACATCATGCGGTAGCTCCTTCGTGCGTCCCGTTCAACTACTGTTTCAGTATTTATGTGACTTGCGCCAGTTACCTTCGATTGCTGTCTCATTTTGACCCTGCAATTCAACATCCTGATGCTGGCTTCAAGCCTCCGGTCCTTAATCATAAGATACCGATCATTGGGTTCTCTGCAACTTTCAGTCGGCATGATGGTTTAGCTCTTGGCTCAGTCTTTCAACGGATTGTGTACCATCGTGATTTTTTGAGCATGATTAAAGAGCAATGGTGTGTAATCTTATCTTCTTCCACTCCACGTTATTTGACAGTCATAGGCTCTGCAATGTTCGTTTCACCACTGTGCAAGCAAAGATCAATTTAGAGAACGTTACTGTCAACTCTCGCACCGGAGACTTCAACCCCACCAGCTTAGCGCAGGTCATCAATACAGAAACAATTAACAATTTGGTTGTACAAACCTGGTTGGATCGTGCTGGTGAGGATGTTGGAGCACTTTCAAATTCGACGTACTTAAATGTATATATCAGCAAATAGAAGGTCGACACTTGTATTCTGCGTCAATACCTCACATGTCAGGGCATTGACTCAAGTCTTTCGTTCCTTTGGAATAGACGCAAGATATGTCTATTCCAAGACACCGGTCGCTGAACGGAAGGCTTTGATTGCTTCCTTCAGGACGGGTCAATTCCCCGTTTTAATCAATTGCGGTAGGATTCCTTGACCGCCGCCATATAGTTCTCAAGAATATTCACAATAACGTAGCTATTCTGACTGAGGGTGCCGATATTCCCAACATCGACTGCGTCGTAGTCGCACGCCCTACTCGGTCACGAAATATTTTCTCTCAGATGGTGCGTAAAAGACAGTCCTCAAATGGCATCTTTTTCATGAATCGAAAGACAGATCGGCAGAGGGATGAGGTTATCTCCTGACACTGGAAAGGCCGATTGTCGCATTGTCGACTTTGTTGACAGTGCGAACCGTGTGGCAGGAGTTGTGTCCACACCCACTCTGTTCGGACTGAACCCTGGAGACATACAGATAGAAGGTATGTTCTTTTAGATTACGTCCGCTATTTCTAACTCCTGCTGATGCTGCTGGCTGCACAGATGAAACACTGCAATCCCTCGAGGCAATATCGTCTAACAAGATCGCCTTAGACAGCATTGACGATGTACCGGACCCTGAGTCAATCACCTACACCGATTATGACAACCCTTTTGCCTTTATTGCAAACTCATCTGGTTCTCCCCACATAAACCAACTGAGCAACTATGCTTGGGTTAGCTGCGGTGACGACGTATTTGTTTTAGAATGCTTGGGTAAAGGGTTTATAAGGGTTGAGAAAGCGGGAGCGACTGCAGGTGTGACAGACTTTGTATGAATTCCTGCTTCATCTGATTTATCTGTTTCAAGAGGTTGGAGAACATTTCAAAGCTTCATACACACCGGCATCAATGGATAAGCTCACTGCAGCTAGCCTGAAGGTCTCTCCTTTCCTACGAAGCCGGCACGTACTAACAGCAGACACCCTAAGCGACGCTATTAGAGGGTGTGATAATTATGCAAGAACAAAGGTTGTACGCGGGCCAATGACACTAGGGTGAGCAACAAATCTAATTTTTCAATAAAGAAACCTCTTCAACTATTTTCTTAGGCTTTTGAGATCCGCACGCTGGAGAAAAACCCCTGCAACTGAACGCCAACTTCAATTCGTGGGAAAGAGATGGAAGAAGCAGTCTGCATCTTCCGATACAGAGCTGCAAAGTCTCACAAAAGGCGAAGCCGCGAACATTATAACTCGACTGAAACATGGGGCGCAAGTAGGTGGTCTTCATTTTCATTGAAGTCCATGGCTCACGTCCAAATCGCAGTCCAGGTATAAGAAAAAGG
>JH814815.1:55522-113624 GCA_000296255.1 Omphalotus olearius VT 653.13 | reverse complement strand
CGCTGCCAAAGAAGCGATACGTCGGGCTCGCGAGCAGGTTGAAGTCGGGCCGCTGCAACCGTTCTAAATTTCATCTTTGTACAAAGTTGTAAGTGTATGTAACCATATAGTTGAAGGCTAGTTGAGTCTGATTATGTAGTGACGTCCTGGTTACAGCCTATACGCGTTGATATCAGATATCTGTGGCGAAACGGCGGCCTTGCTGTTTAATGTCATGACAGCGGCGCGTTGTGCGACGGTAACGACCTCCGACATAGTTCTGTGGCTACCGAATGCATCCGGATGTTTTACTAAACCAGCTAATAGTGCCCCCACGAACGAATCACCTGCGCCAGTGACACTCATGACTTGAGCAGGGAGCGCTGGGAAATGGGCCACGATCACTGAGTCTCCCTCACCATGTGAGACAATGAACCGGGAAGCAATGTCGCTTCGTTGTCGGAACCACTGAGACACTGTTTTCGCGGATTTGGTCGCCCGCATTACAACCAGCACGCCCATCTCTCCGCATTTGATCACAATATGGCGGAAGAACGGGAGCAACCTAACCGCCATTTGGGCGATACCTTGATCTACTAGAAACGCCAGCGTTCCATTATCTGCGACTTTAAGTTTGGAAAGACGCTCTAGGTCCGTGCGGTATTGCGAACCCAGCGAGAAGGCGTCGAGGGTTGCCCAGTATTCAGGATGAGACAACAAATTGAGAGATTCATCGCTGGCAGCTGTGTATATCTCTGAGAGTTCCAAGAGGTTCGGTGATATGAAGTCTATGGAGTGAAAGTCGGGCAGCGAACGCTGGACGGCTTTTAAGATACGGGTAGATTTTGTGACAGATGTGGGTTCGCTGCAAGGTCAACCATGAGAATATGGAGCGCCTTTATGGGATAGAAAACTCCTACAAGAATACTGGTAGCGTTTTCTGGTTAGCATGAATAATTCACTAGCTTTATCCACAGACCTTTTGTGTCATCAGTACGAGAATTTAGCAGGATGTACATCGCATCCGGTGATAAATTTCCATCGAAGGCAACAATATCCGGTTTGTTTTGGCGTATGACTCCCAGTGCCTATCATCCACTCTTCAGTATAGGTACCTACATGTGATATCCGCAGGAATTACCTTGTGGATGTCAAGTTTTTCAATGATTTCCATGTCAGCGATACCTGTAATAAGATCTCCGTTTGCATCTAGCACCATGTTGCAAACGGCAGTTCGTTGGCCCGTATGCACTAGAAGACCATCATTCCTCATTCCTAATTTTCTGGTTTCGTTTTTCAGAAGATGGCCAAAGGTGTCATCTCCCATTGGTGAAACCAGGAGAACATTCTCTCGATCAGGAAGTAGACGGTACGAGGCTTCAGCGACGTTTCGTCCCACCCCACCTAGCGAGACTGATACACTACCGGGCACAGTGGAATGAATCGTGGAGCTAGGTATAGTTTGACTGGCTTGTTGGGCAGATACGTCGATTGCCGCAGCTCCGAGCACAACTACCTTGGGCCTTGTAGGATCCTTCTTGTTATCAATCTGTTCAATGACTGCAGTGGATTCAGACGTTGACAAAGAGGTCCGATTGGAAGCGTTTGAGGGGATATGTAGCGAAGAACCACTAAGAGGGGCATTCATGACCTTATACCCAAGTCAAGCGAGCGAGTGATATATATGTATAGTCTCAAGGACAAGATTCAGCCTCTCACTTGTTCGTGTGCCAATTTCTCGTACTGCACGGCGATCTGCGCACCTGCAAATTTGATTCAGTACCAATAAGTCCGCAAACTAAGAGTACAAAAAGGTCTTTACCTACAAGGGCTGTATTTTTCAACAATGCGATATTAGATGTTAGGGAACGACCCTCAGTCAACTCGCCAATTCGAGCCAACAACCACGGTGTCACCTGCTTTCCCCGTTTACTGATGCCATTTTCTTCAGATTCCGCAACAGCCTGGTCCACAGCTTTCTGTATCTCTGCACCAGCGGGTTCAAACTCGTCGGGGATAGGTACAGCGATTAATGTACCGTTTTCCATCCCTAGTTGCCAATGTGTGTCTACGCAGCGGTTTGACTGTGTTGAAGATTTATTCACGTAGCCACTCACATAAGACACTAGCAGCTGTGGATGGCGTCTGGACATTCCAAGGGACCTAGTATGGCACGTGAACAAACATTAGCAAGAGGACTTTCGTGCCTCTGCTCAGCTTACTTGAAACCCACTCCGTGGAGAAAAGAACGCAGGAAAGTCGCGTGTCTTGCCATAGCTTAGAACCGGGACCCCGAGAGTTTCCTATAGCAGAATGACCGAGGATTCAATGCGTGAAAATGTGTGTACCGACAAGATATTCCAAAGTCCTGTGATACCAACTTTCAAAAAATTATTGGGGTAGTATGACTGGCCGACATCATACCTTCCAATGTCTAGTATAGATTTGACACCTGATGATACAAGACCCACTGGACAGCGGGTGAGCTCGTGAAGATCGGCAGATATATCCATGGCTGTTGCGGGCATGAAAACCAACATAGTAAGTCAATCAAAGATCATACATGTTTCTGCGCCGCGGTGCACACCCCCTAATCTGCAGCTGAATGGTAAGGAAAGTTCTGATTTCTTAGCGAACTATCGCGACTCACCCTCCTGTTGCGAACACCTGTTGTTGGACACATTACTCGATACACCTTTTGGAACGTGTAGAACCGCACCTTGATGCCAGCCATGGCAGCAAATATTAACGTCGCGCTGCATGTTGTTCCTATTCAACAAACAGTTAGACGAAAACACGGATGGCACGAACAATTCCAAATACCTCCGTCAGCTCCAGTTGCAATAGCAGGTGCTATGTCACGTCGAGAAATTTTCACAATAGATTTATTGCTCCCAGTGTCAGCTAGCCTCTGAAGCTCCGATTGTTGTAGTCCTATTTTGACCCGTCCACCGAGAATCCCAATAGTTGCTGGAATGGCACCTTGAGACCTGACAATACGCTCGAGTTCCAGTGCCAAGTTGTAGTTCACAGGATGTGGAAACCCGTGCGTGACGAGAGTCGTTTCAAGAGCTACTATAGGTTTCCTGGTAGACAAAGCTTCCTGCACTTCTGGATGTACATCTAGAGGCGCCTTTCGTGCCCACAAAGATTCCAAATAACCGTCGGAGGACATAGAAAACGCTCGACAGTGCTTCGCTGCCTGAGAACTTGTACGCGACGCCAGAAGCCGCAGCATATTTCACTTGTTACGTTGCTCTTGCGAGGGTGCAAGTCAAGGATGATAAAGTGTTTGTGATGTAGCCTGAGGCCTGCTCGGGTTTAGGTACAAGTTGTGCGACCTAACAAGACGAGAGCCTGCCGTGATGGCCGCAGTTAGTCTGAGACTCGAGTCCCGACGCATCTTCTCTTCCTCGCCAGTAATTCGAGAAATTAAACTGCTGACATGTCACTAAAGCCACGCTCGTCTGTTGAGGCACTATTATCATCTTCTGGCATCATTTGTGCAATATCAGAAAACCCTCTAGACATACAGGCGATAATCGACTCTGTTGGCGATGATGGCGCCGGTGCGACTGTAACTTTCATAGGTACGCAAGATCTTCAAAAGGCTGTCTCAATGGCCTGAAGCTTTATTACAACTTGAAGGAACGACACGAAATTCATTCAGAGGTCTTGAATGATATCTGACTGTTTACGAAGACAACAATACTAACACGACACATTCAGGGAAGGTCGTTACTCGACTGGAATACCAGGCATATTCTCGACTTGCTATACACACTATGGCCGATATCGTCCATCAGGCTCAGAAAGCTGTGGCGCGCTCCGATCATCATCCAGTAGATAATACACCGGCACCACTAGTACTCCGTGCGGCCGTTTTCCATCGTATTGGCGTAGTGCCAGTGGGGCAGGCTTCAATCGGCAAGAGATCATGGCTCTCTTGAAAAGTCTAATACTGACTGACTCTTGTTCTGCCCAGTAATCGCAGTTTCTTCTCCTCATCGCAAGGAAGCATTCTCGGCCTGCGAATTCATTCTCGAGGAGATAAAACAGAAAGCGCAGATATGGAAGCGGGAATACTACGAGGGTGAGGATGAGCGAGAAGCTGAGTGGAAAGCCAACACATAGGGCTGCGCTGCTATACCACGTAGATTCGATCCCAAATCTACGAGTATTTAACGGTCAATCTACCTTCCACTCCTTCGTGACATTGTCCTCGCCGCTGACAAGAAGTTCCACCGACCACATTAACAGGATGAAAGTAATGTTGATCCATCGCCACCAGACTTGAGAAGTATAATCAAGTACTGAAAGAGACAGCATCAGTATGCGAAGATTCTGGCCTCTCTATACTTACAGAGAAGATGCGAATAAACGGTGACAAATAAGAGTTGGCGATATGTCAGTAATATCCGAGTAAGAGTAGAAGTCTAGGAATGACGCGTAAGAATGAGCGTCAAAAGTAAAAAAATTTCGTACTGGTCGATCTTCCCACCCGTTACTCACACCACTCTCTGACTCCCAGCTGTCGGCCCCAATAGTAGGAAGTATTCGTGAAGCCAGTTGCATGATAGTGAGTCGATACATCAGCGCGACAAGCACCGGCTTGGGTAACGTGTTCGTAACAAAATTCAGCAGCGTCTGGAAATGGGGTAGCAAGTTTGGCAGCAGTGGTACACTGGATATACTTGAGTAAATCATTAAATGTGAGGAATATATCTCAACTTACTGTGCCGAGGCTGCACCCAAGACTGACTGATGGTCAAAACCGCAAAGCCAGATGTTGTATGATATACAGAGGGCAAGGGCAGAGGATTCGATGATATTTGTTCTTCGTAATGCGAATCCTATGAAAGTGAGGAACACAAGCGCCGTAAGAGCAACTCCAAGGAGTGTAGAGGATAACGGTGAAGAAGCAGCAGTCGGATATGCCTGCAAGGTTTTAGAAGAAACTGAGTGCAAGTAAATTAAGCACGTACAGCGACAATCCACCAGGCAGATGCAACGTAGGCACTAGCGGAAGCGATGAGGAGACAGAATTGGTAGGTTTCCGAATCCCCCTGCTCCACCAGTGTCTTCCCTTCTTGACCCAATTTCTGAGCCACAAGTAGACTCGACAAGCCCTCCATGATGATGAACAAAGGACCCATGAATGTGAGTATCCTTCCCCACCACTGAGTTGCGAAAAGCAGCCAAGGGTTCACGGAGGATGAAAAGACATTGAAACAGACCAAGAGGACAAACGGGTGCATTGGAACTTGCAAAACTGACAGGAAGGATGACCCCCATAATAAAATGAGAGTGCCATGTATGACAGCGTGCAAAGAAAGCAGTAAGGAAAGCAAAAGAAAAGCCGGAGTTGATAGAGTTGCCAAAGTGAGTGGCAGAAAGATGAGAATCTGAAGCACTGTTGATAATCTAACTTGTACTGTCAGGAAACATCACATTTCAAACATAAATGAAGGCGAGCTACCTAGCCGTATTGAATACAGCTCTCCAAAGCAAAGACATAATGGCCGTCAAAGAGAATTCGACATCAGGTGTGATAGTAAGCGGTAGAATCTGAACAATACAAGTGGTGTGGCTGTGTACATACGCTACACTACAGCGCAACACGGTGACCATGGGCCGAAGCGTAGTCAATCAAACCGCAAGTAGCGCGTTCTTGACAGAGGGATGTGTATCATGAGTAATTAGCAGGCCTTTCTCTCGAGCAAACTCCGTGGTACGAGTCAGCGAAGCGGGGTCGGATGGTGGTACATAGAAGCGGTCAACAATTGGAATCTGAAGGAGATTCATTTTGGGCGTTATCACCACCATGTTATTAGTCTTAATCTCCATCCAGTCAGCTGAACAAACGAATCAGTGGGTCAGAAAATAAGAATATCAACGACAGCTACGTGCCTCTTTCGAATGTAAGAGGTTCACTCGCAATCTGAACAAATGTCAAGACCTGATTTACATTCAGACAGTTAGAAAACTATACCATAATGATATTTTCCCTCTTGTCGGCCTTAGACATCTTGTAATGACCTCCTTCTCGAAATTCACTGAAAGTAGTACCGGAAGAGAACCACTAGGTAGCAGTGTTACTTCGTAGTATTGAAAGCTGGGAAAATTCATACCAGAGAAGCAGCTTCGTCAGTCCGAGAAGATACATAACGGGTTGCAATGATGGTCTCGCCGTCAGTTATGCAGAAGTTCATCAAACTTGGCTGTCCAGGGACATGAGTCGGAACACGGAAAAACATCGCTGGTGAACACACCTCTGTTATCCCCGCCTCATCTGCAAAGTCATTCAAAGAAGATATGGTCTTGGACATGGCATCTCGCAGCACATTAGTAGTGAATGACTTTGCATCAGGGTCAGGCAACTGTGGTGAAGAAATGAGTAGCAGACCGGACAGTACAAAACCAAGCCCACCTTTGACAAGAAAAGTGCGAACGCCCATTCAGAGTCTGATAAATGACATATACGGCATAAGATATATTAGGTGGAGACTGTAGGGTCTGACTGACCAGTATTTCCCTGCACCGCATTGAAAGCAACGTCAGGCAATACAGCTTGAAGTTTTCTTTTGATCAAGTGGAAGTCGGCAATGCTACCGTTATGCATGAACTGTTGTCTCCGATTCTTCAGAGACAAGCAATTTAGAAGGGAGCAGTCACCGACCATGAGTTTCCCGTGCACAAAAGGATGGCAATTATCAAGGGATAGAGATCCCGCTGTCGTTGCTCGGACATGACCACTGATTTAAGATCAATAACTACAAAGGTGAACCAATGGCGAGACTGACAACACCAGTGGGGATTTAATCTTTTCCGCAAGTCGAGTGAGATTGATATTGTTCCAGGCCTACAGAACTGTAAGACTCGAATCTTGAATGGGATAACTGGCCTACGGGGGTAATGGAAGTGAAGATACAGGGTTGACTGCCAAGCTCTTCGTCATAGACTGAGTCATACCAACCTGGTAACATCGTGTATAAGTAAGGCTTCTCTTTAGCAATTGAAAAAAATGCTCACCGACGCCAAAGCCATCTCCATTCATAGGTCTACGACGGTCCAATCGAAGACGAGAATCGAATGCTTGGTTGATGATAGAATGACATGGCCGAGTCAAGAGCTAGAGTACGGCATCAGAACAAGGGCACAGACCAGAGCGATTCTGAATCTCACATGAGAGAGTTGAACAGGCGAAGTGCCTTTGTAAATTACGAAACGACACATGTGCGGTGAATAGCAGGTCTTGAAGGTAGAGACGAAGAGGTTTTTGCAGCACTGGATGTCATTTTCATGTCAGAGAGCGTCATGTTACTAGCCGAGCGGCGGCGGCAAGTACGCTTCTGTATGTATTTGACTGGTACAACTTATACTGTCAATGCTTCTATATGTACAGGATGCCATATGATACACTTTCATGATTCTCATCAGAGGAATTCTTTGGGGCGACTAGATGGATCACCACCTGCTTCGTCATAGACCAGTCCTGCAACGCGTAGCGCGAGCTCTGCAGAGATAGCATCGGTATACGTGAGTCAACAGAAATAGCGTTTAATAACTGACCGTCAGCTTGAGACTTTATTGCAGCCTCGCCATATACTCGAACAACATCCTCCGTCCCACTGGGACGAACAAACGATCGTCCACCCTGATATCTATTTACCAAATCATTGATCTTCTGCTGCAACCCAGCAGGAGAAACTAGGCGACGCTCGGCATCCTCGGTTTGGAATGCATTTCGGTCTCCTACCGATACCTTCACAAGTCGATTGGGGAGGTCGACGTACAGGGAATTCCATTCAGCTCCGCTGTACGATTTGTGCGACAGAACGACCTCAACCAGGAGCATGTCCGAAAGTGCATCTCCAACAGTTTGATTGATGAGCTCAGTAAGACTGGTCAAGTGGTCGAGCGCTCGAGATTGAGCAGGAGTTGAAGGTTGATATTCCGCGAGCTTGCTGGTGGTTTCTAGAGAGAATAGTACTGTCCCATGTCCATTCGCTTCAAAGTAAACTCCAATGTTGTATCTTTCAGCAGCATGATGCAGGTGCTTGACACCTGTAGGGACGCACTTGACCGGGAGACGCTTAATCCAGCATCAGAACAGAGTGTGGATGAAACCAGACAGCGAAAAGTTACCTCTTCCAAGTATTTCGTGGATGCGCCGTTGGCGTAGGCTGTCTGAACAACACCGACTTTAATTTGGTCTTCAAGTCCAGCGAGCTTGACTAGCTCAACGATGAAAGCCGCCACCAGAGCAGCTATTTTATCACCATCAAGCATATGGAAAGCGCCCCGCTCGTCCAAGTAGAAGTAAATCAACCGATCAGCATCTCCATCAAGACTGCAAGCTCGCTGTCCAGGTTTCAGAACACTTGCAAGGGAGGGAGGGAGTTTTTGAGATGTTTTGACGAAATCAGCTCCACAAGAATTGTTCAATGCGCCTGTAGTGGTCACTGCTGTGTTTTCCAGAACGACGGGCAAAGTGTCTCCCAAGTAGCTAGCAAGTTTGCGACCAGCAAGAGTACCTACTCCGTTCGCGCAATCAATGACTAATGGTGAGGGAGGCGCTCTGCCATCCTATGTATGAACTCATCAGCGAAATTTGAGAGGAGGCATGTATGTCGATACAGACCACGAGTTTTTTGAACGCCGAGCTCAGCTTCGTAAAGTATCCTTCTTCCGAGTCCTCACCATAGCTGTTCTGAGATCCTTTTGTATTGATTGCTCGGACAAGGTAATGGAGAATCGGAGTGGTGGTCACACCAGCATCTCGGGCTTCGGCACCAATGGCTTTGAGGCCGTCTTCAAGAGCGGCGACAAGAGCGGGTCCGGAAGGGCGTGTGTCTCGGGCGTACACGACACGGGCGGGCTTAGACAAGTCGATCTTGGCTGATTGGACCAAGCTCTGAATAGCATCAATGAACGCATCGGTGGTCGGTGCGTTCGATATTGTCGTAGCATGCACTTCCCATGAAGCTTCAAGCATTTCTCCGCGCGGATCTACAAGTTTAACGCCATTGTCCTGCATGAAAGGTGGGTGTAAGTGTAGCACAACACGAATGAAGTCGGGGTCCTCTTACCGGCTCCGGGTTGTGAGAGGCGGTGACCATCACTCCAATTGTTCTTCCATCGAGTCTCTTGCTTCTCAAAGCGGCTATTACACCTACTCTGAACAGAACAGAGTCCAAGACGCTTCCGCTACGCAGCTGGACTGAGCAAGATGCAAGACGAAGAACAGGAGAGCGTACAGCGTTCTGAAGCCAGCAGTTCCATACTGAAAGTGAATTTCCGAAGGCTTTGGGTGAGTATCACTGAAGGACTTGAGAGATTGAAGAGGAAGAGACATAATATTGGCAAGACTACGCGCCGAACTGTGAAATATTATTATATGATCATTTTAGCGCCAGCACCGCCACAGTCTCATAGCTTCCAGCGCGCAGTTGAATCTCTTCTGATCTCTTACTCTCATGCCATCCAAATCACCCGCACAGGTTCTTCTTGAGAAAGCAGACAAGAAGGCAAACTCTTCTTCAGGCTGGTTCTCATCATCTTCGACCAAGTTTGAAGAAGCAGGCGACCTCTATCAGCAAGCCGCTAATTCATTCAAGCTTGAGAAACTATTTAAGGAGGCAGGTGATGCCTTTGCTCGGGAAGCAGAGTGCAGAGAGAACTGCAAGGAGGCTAATGAGGCTGCGAACGCCTGGTGGAATGCCGCCAAGGCCTACAAGAGAGGGTTTCCGGATTGTATGCCATGATCACATTCTGCCGTCCATACTAGGGCTGAAGAACTCTTCCTAGTGGCTATCCAAGCACTGACCCAGACTATCGTGCACCTTACTCAAAGTGGTCGTTTCAGACAAGCTGCCGACCGGGAGAAGGAAATTGGCCAGATCTATCTACAAGAATCACAGGATATTCGAAAGGCATGCGAGAGTTACGAGCGTGCTGGCGATTGGTATGCACAAGAGGACGCCGCTGCGTAAGTGTGCGATTCAGTGCAGCAGGCAAGATTCGACTGTCTTACGCACATTTGTCCAGAACTGCAAATGCTTGCTATAAAGATGCTGCAGATTTGCATGCAGAAATCGACGAGTTTCCTCAAGCAATCGCCCGATATGAGCAGGTCGCCGACCATTCCCTCTCATCTGCCTTGACGAAATATAGTGTTAAGGAGTATTGGCTGAGAGCTGGTCTATGTGCTCTTGCCATGAATGTGAGCAATATGGCTGTCCCTTGTTGAGTCACTCGATGCTAATTTCACATTTTCAGGATGCTGTCACTGCCAGGAGGAATATGCAGAAGTACTCCAGCCAAGACGCTACGTTCCCGGCTACTCGCGAAGCGAAATTCGTCAATGCGCTGATTGAGGCCGTCCAGGGGGGCGATCCAGAGACTTTCACTGGGGCGGTTGTAGAGTTTGACCAGGTCACAAAGCTAGACAACTGGAAAACGAGTATATTACTCAAGATAAAGAGGGGAATTCAGGAAGAAACCCTGACCTGAGATTGTAATAATAATGTACAAAAATGATGACGTCATACTACGCACGTGACTCGCAGACAGTCTGAACACGTAGAAATTCTGTAAGCTATACTTACTGCGACTGTGTCCAGAAATGGGCTTGCTGGCATATCCCTTCCTGGCCCTACTTCATCTCGTCCATCTTCTGGCTGTTCTTGTCGTTTCAACTCTCAGGCGTCTCAAAAAATCTGATCCACTGCCTTTAAGAGCTTCGCGTCAACGGATACCCAAGCACCTTGCCATTCTTTTCGTGTCAGACTCGGAAATCGACCCTCGAACCACAGAGCAGCGCTTACTCGAGAGTGTTGTAAAGTCGATAACATGGTGTCGACAAGTGGGTATCAACCAACTGTCACTTTACGATCGCGACGGTGTGCATGGTGCTTCTCCGACGCGTCCTATGACTCAAGTTTTTCTCGCAGGTATTTTGCTAACTAACTTACAAAGGCTCAGATTTGGAGAAGTCGTTGAGCAAGACCGCAATGAGAATAGTCTCAATAGAAGCACTCTACCTTGTCCTCCTACGCCGCCGATGTCGGATTATTCTGAATCTAGGTCATTGTCGCCGGAAGGCGAGTGGAATAGTCAACCTTCGTTCACCACCATCCATCTTCCTGGCCATGGACGCTCAATCATTGACGCACTCTCAAGTACAAGAACGTCGAGCTCCCAGCCCGGTATGCCGCATTGTGATTAATTCCCGTCGGAAAGGCTGATGAAGATCTGAAGCTATTCATCAAGACCAACCGCTAACCATATATATCACTTCCAGAGCGTCTTCAAAGCCAAGCATCGCTTCTGCTGCTCGTTCTATAGCTTATGCTGAACGCCGGAAGTCAAAGATTTCTCATGCGGCCTCCAATCCTCAGAACGAAGCACGACTATCGATTGATATAGCGGAATCCTACATAGAAGGTAAGCATTTGCTATCTGTCTTTGTCTCCTTACTCATGCTTTGACAGGAAAAAATGGCTTGCCTGCGCCGAACCTTATGATAATTCATCCTATCCATCCTTCAAAATACCACCGGTCGCCAATGGAATTGCATGGCTATCCCCCATGGCAGATCAGGCTCACAGAAATATAGTAGGTCCTGTACTCATTGAGACGTGAATCCTAAAACTCTTTTCAAAGTTGCAACAGGTATAGAAAACAATATAGAGCGAGACTGATGTGGTTTTTTCCGTCGCAAATCAAATCTACACTGCTTTCCACAAGTTTAACCGAATTAGAGTTTCGAGATGCTCTAGATCAATATGCTGGTGCTCAGATGAGATTTGGGAAGTAGAATTCTTGGACTAAGTACTACTTACTGGTGGACTTTTAAGTTTGGCAGATGCTAATGTATGTGTCACATAATTACTACCTGCGCAACACATGTTACATATGTATCAAGGGGTAATTTTTTGTAAGGCTTTCGCCGGTTCATGTTCAAGTCCGAGCAATACGCTGCAACTTACGAGGCAATACGACGCTAAAAATAATTGAGATCACATCGGAATGGCTGTGGGTCCAGTCGTGATCTTCTAGGACAGTATGCATATATACCACCGCCTGCTACAGATCTACTTTGTACTATATAGCACTCCCCAAGCTTCAAGCTTCAAGCCTCGCCCGTTCACCTTATCATGTCTGGCCAAAATTGGGCGACAGAAAATGTCAACTACAATGGCAAACAATCTCATCTTTATGGATATAACTCGTCCGAGTCTCCCATGGACCAAGCTCCTGCCCAACAGAGATCCAACTTCGCAGCCGCACGGGTGAGGAAGAGGATCATCGTGTGCTGTGACGGGTGAGGATCCTACCCTTTCTTTTTCGCTCTGGCAATTCAGAAGATTTTCAGTACATGGCAAGACGGTATTGCGAAGAATCGCCTATCTTATACCAACATTCTGGTCAGTGTAACTTTTGTTTTGTACTCCAATCATGTCTTGACATATTCTACATGAAAACAGCGTCTTGCCAGAACCATAGAGCACGAGGATGTTCGTACAAATCCACCAACTCCTCAAGTGGTATTTTACCAATCAGGCATAGGTACCTGACATTCGACTAATGTACGGATATCGTTCACTGGTTGACCTTACTTATCTCAGGTTCCGAGGGAAACTTTTACGCGGAATATGTTGAGGGTAAGGAGGATGCATTCGAGTACAGTCCCTGCACATCTGACTCGCGAGCTAGGTACTACGGGCTCTACTCTGGGTCAGGCCTCTGTTTCCGTATTGACCGGTCCAAATCATTTAATTTCTCTTCCCGTGTTCAGCGGACAAAGTTGAAGAAGCCTACGCGTTCATTGCCCAGTAAGCTATCATAGTTCTGGCCCAAAGTGTAAACCTGAACCGTGTATACAGCAATTACTACCCCGGGGATGAGGTACACGTTCTAGTTGTTGTCCCTGGATGTGTCTGATTGGCCATGACCTCGTTTTAGATTTTTCTGTTTGGATTTTCCAGAGTGAGTGTAGTAATACTACAGCAAAAGGGCAAATCTGGGGCAAATCTTATTCCGTTGCATCATATTGTTAGGGTGCTTATACTGCACGGATGGTCGCGATGTTCATTGTAAGAACCTACAAATTGAACGAAACCTCACTACACCGGCTTACCTTTATCTTGACAGGGAGCAATCGGAGTACTTGATCGCAAAGAAATGGACAGCTTTGCAGGCATATTCATCGCCTACCAGACTCTTGGTAAAAGCAAGGACGAGGAAGGTACGCAGCAGATGACACATTCTGAGAATTCGATTCACGTCTTCTCCATTGCAGAACAGACACGTTTGAGAGCAAAACTTGCGCCTTTCAACAGCATCAGTTCACCCGGGCGACTGCGTGCATATGCAACTGATAGGAAGTTCTCTGTCAAGTGATGCATTATGTTGTTGCTCCGTATACATCTTTCATTGACCACGATGTAGATGTGTTGGTGTTTTCGACACCGTCGGTACTTTGGGTCTTCCAGAGGAGCTGACGCTGCATTCCCCGAAACTGAAACGCCTTTTTGGCTTCCCTGATCACATACTGGGTGAACACATTGAATGCGCTTATCAGGCTCTGGCCCTGAACGAGACAAGGGCTGATTTTGCAAGTTGTACTTTTGTGCGTGCTACTGTGAGCTCATCACTCTCATAGAACTGCGCCAAGTTCGAACAGACCGAGCTCGGGAGAAGCAAAGGGCAGAAGTTGAGACAGGTCGGTGATTTCACAGCTCTACTAAGTCTTGACTAATGCGTCTTATTCTCTAGTGCTGGTTCACTGGTAAGTGTCACTGTTAATTGCGCTCTATGTGGCTTGACATAGCGGGGACAGGGTGCCATTCTGATGTACGTGCACCTCAAATGACATTTGTCTTTACTTACTGAGAGAGAGATAATAGATCGGAGGCGGATATAAGCATCATGACTTGGCAGATCTTACGTTGACATGGATGGTTGTGCGTGGATCGTATTTAGTCGTTTCCTGGATAACTTGAATCTGTTCAAGGCGCATGTTAGTGACTTCCTGGCGATGGATTTGAAGTACCTTGCTGGTTTACCTAGCCCAATTGCACCATGGGGTGCTCAGAAACCTCACGAGTACGTACTCAGTCTCTGTGTTGTGTCTGCTTGACAGACCATTTTGACAGTCCCACCACGGGTATCTTCTCGCTTTCGTTCACGATCCAACGTACCCTGCCGACGGAGACGAGCGATGTTACACATGAAACTATTCATCCCTCTGTATTGAAGCAAGCTTCACTCTACCCTGCATTGGCACAGGATCTCTCTCATCACCCTCAGCTTATAGCTAAGATTCTGCCGTTGGAAGAAGAGATGAAGAGAAATTGGCCATACAATCCGATTGCAGTACAGGCAGCGGAAATGGATTCAGGTGATGCTGAGCATCATCATCACAGCAAACTGGGTGAAGCTACGAGAAGTATTATCCAAGCTACAGAAAACATTTACGACAAGGTTACTGGAAAGAGAACAGGGGTTAAAACTGAATGGGGGAAGCCGGTGGACACTTTGTAGTCTGATATGATTAGATGTCTGTTTTGAAATAGCAATAACTTAAGTGAAAGGGTTCATGATTTCGTAATGTAAGACCTCAGTTATTGTTGTCTGCGCTTTTGTATCCTTGTTGAATGAACGCCATCATCCCAAACCCTCGTTCTCGTACGTTGCCTAGGAAAGGGTTTTCGTCACCCTCACAATAAGTACAGCATCATTGACGGCTTGGACACCTTCCCATCAACCGAGTAGTACTAGTGGGTGCACCGAGTCTCAGCGGTGAGAGGGACTTGAGCTCGAGCTTGGAATCATGGCCAACGAGCACAAGTCGATCCCTCATTCCCCGTCCTCATCGTTCTCTGGTCGTCTTACGCCCTCTCGATCTACCATGTCAGCCCCACCTCCCTCTCCTGCTCGATTTATTGCCCATAAAGCCAAGTCTATCTCTTCAAACACTTTCTCTGCTTCATCACTTCGACTTTCTTCAACGACCCTCACGAATTCCCCGACGACTTTGACGATCAACCATAATGATGTAACGACTGTCGACATCACGGATGTGGTCAGAGGCGAAAGTGCTACACGAAGTGGTGACACAGACGCCAAATCGGAATCACTGCTGCCTGAAGACACAGACACTATCACTGATGACTACGAAACACAATATTTATTGAAGGAGACCCGCGAATATCCCCCTGACTATTCCTCAAGTGACTTGGATGTCTCTACATCCATTCTATCGAACCGCGGCATAGCTGCTGGTACGCATACACCTGTGCCCGCTGTGCAAGTGTTCGCGAGGAATGCGCCACCGCTATATCTCCCAAAGCTGGACGCCTACATTTCCTCCTTACCGAAGCCCTCGTTCTTGAGAGACAAAGCTTCCAGTAGAGAGCCTCAAATGTTCCCTCCTATGGATAGGCTAGTAGCCACTGGAAAAACTCTTGAAGATCTAGAGCTCAACTCGCAAGCTGCACCATTCTGGAGAAATAGGAAGACCTTGCTCGGTTCCGCTGTGAATTTCGTAATGGGGATAACCGTAAGCTTTGGCTTATTCCTTTGAAGTCGACTGGTAGATAAATATCATCTTTATAGGGATCCAGCGCTCTTGCCACCTTTTACAGCTTGCAAGGCGTCGCAAACACTGTTCAAGTGTTCGCGTTGATTCTTAGCACCCTAGTTCCTTTGAAAGGCGAAGATCTCGGCAGTGAATGGAGAAAGTTATTGCTAGGAACAATGTGATTTCGCTCCAATATTCGATTCTCTTTTCACTCATGTCATTCTCATCCGTAGCCCAAATGTGCTTGCCTTCAATTTCGCCTCTACTCTGACACAATCCCTCGTCTTCCTCATAATATTGATGGTAGTCGCTTCCACTTTGATGTACTATTTCATCAAGTCTTCTCATCATTGCGGACGTTACAATCGTCTAGAAGGATTACAGCAGTCAGAGCCAGAGAGCAAGAGATGGGGTCTTGTCGTGGTCACTTTCCTACTCACTGTTATCTACCTTCCGATGAGCACCATGGCTGTTCATGTCCTCGTCTGGTCGCAAGATCTATGGGTTGTTGACAATCCGTACACTAATGCCACTTTCTTGCCGCCAGTGCTTCCTCCACTGGGTCCAGCCAGTGAGTATCGAGACCCTCTTGACTTCTGTTGGACTACAACCATGAAGAGGGAGGAAATCAATTACGCCCCTGTAGTCGTAATTATTTCTGCTCTGGTCTTTTTCGCCGTTAGTCCACATCCATTCTCAATCGTTTCATGCGTAGACTGACGTATATCTTAGTTAACTGTCTCGCTTCCGCTGATTTTGCATCGTGTCATCAAAAAATCGGTCCCCAAAGTTGACCCCTACACTGAACTTGGACGTCGGCGGAACAAGGTTGATATTGATGCGGAATACCATCGTCTTCTCGATCGAGATATCAACCCTTTTGCATTCCTCTACGCGGGTAAAGGGATGATCTCGCCGTGAATGTTGTCAATGCTGACTGCGTTTGTCGTCAGGCTTTCGGCGCGAGTGGGGCACATATGAATCAACATATCTGCTTGCCAAGTTGAGCACTTTGCTCATTGTGGCGGTGATTGATCCCGACAATTGTCTTTTCCGCTCTGCCTACCGATCCACTATACCCATAGTTAGACAGGTATTGCTTCTCGTAGCCACCATAGGGTTCTTTCTCGCACAGTGCATACTTGCCCCTTTCTTGGATCCGGTCAACAATGCCAGTGAATGGACTTCGCGATTAAACTATGTACTCACGTCCACCGTCGCTCTGCTCGTCGCTCTCAATGTACCCGGTCAAGCTTTTCTCAACAGCTATGTGTTGTACACGTTCGTCCTCCCCATTTTCGACTTCGATGCCAGCTGCTCATACTGCTTTAGTATCTATATAGTAACTTATGGCCTAAGTTTTTGTAAATCTTGATGTCAATTTGTTGGATTGGCTGCTCACTGATTCCTCTCTTCAGATTTTCTTATCATAAACTTGGGGATTACACGTCGCCTAATCAAGCGTAAGTTCGTCTGGTGTTGAAGTGACATCATGTTTATACTTTGTTTGCAGGGTTAACAAGGCGCATTGACTTCAGTATGTCAAGACTCACTCCTTCGCCTGGTCCTTCTTACTAAATTGTTCTTTACTAGGCATCGATATCTTTTCACCGCGGTATCTAATCCCATGTCATTGTCATTGGTTCAAATCTCACATTTTCATTGCAGTCTGGCCGTTTCCTACCCCTCGCCACATGCGAAGCGCAGGATCTGGCAGGAGTCTATCTCAGCTCTCCTGCTTACAAATACCGACTGCAAGATTCCGGCCAAGCAGCGCATGACTTTTGTACAAGCACGCGATTCAGGATTCCCTCCATATCTCTTGAATTTCGCCGGCAGTCCTGCAGAAAGACATGTTGAGAATCTGAAGGTGACAACAATTTCTACCTCCCAAACCCGCACTCTACTAATAGAAACGGTAGATCTTGCGTGAAGTTGGCTCCTCGGAGTACAGGCGGGCTGCTGCCCTCGTCTCTGGTCCTGATTTCGAGCGCCACAGGTGGCTGGAAGATGAGATACAGCGACATTTTATTGGCCCTGACTCCTACTGGAAGAACCCGTCAGATTCTTCCATCCCGGGGGGCACAAACTTTTTCGGTAACGCGTGGTATATACCCTTCCCGCCTACGCTGGTAGGGTCTGTCTCAATTCTTGCATTACCGCTTCTCATGATCATTCAAGGTCATACACTACGATGATGGACGCTTCGCCGTGCTGAGTTTGCTTTGTGACCTGGAATCGTATGTCACACAAAACTCCTCCCGTGACATCCAGCGTAGACGAGAAGTACGTATGTCGCTCAGAGCTCTTGAAGGGCAGACCGTGCGTTGGCCTTACGATCATATCACTGTAAGTCAAGTTTCTCAACTTGTAGATGGATCTTTGCTCAAATGTTTGTAGCCGGTGGGATCTCAGTCTCTCTGCTGCTGTATTGGAAGAAGATACTACGCAAATGCCTCAATTCATTATGAAAGCTGTGTTTTGAAAATCAAGCGACGTGGCTATCTCTCATGGCAGAACGTCCAACTGGGAAGCGGGTTTGACATTGAACTCGCCTATGCAAAAAATGTTATTGTCAACAGCGACGCCATTGGTCTCAGTGACGACTTCGAGCTGACCCCGCCACTGGCACACTTCTTCGCTCTCAACCAGGACATCATTTTTGCAGAATTCAGACAAATTGAAGCAGTTCTTTCGAGTTATCGTCATCATCACTGGAAGGAGTGTCGCCATAAGGCTAATGTATTGAGCTACCGATTCTTATCTCACGTCTACGATCGGCCTCGAGATCCGACTGGACTTGCAGTGAGTTCTATCGAGTTTGAGCGCGATTTGAGGGTTCGGCAACTGATGGCGGGCAGCGAAGCCGTCTTCGAAGCTGCATATGACCGATTCGCTACTATTTCGCGCTCGGAAACGGCGACCTGGTGGTACATTTTTTGGGTATGAACTGTAAATATGAACGTTAACATCACATGTTGACAAACTTATAGGATGATCTCTGGCGAAGAAACCACGACACAATTTCTGCCCTGCAGCTCCACGCTACAGATTTTAATCCTTACTACCCTTCATCCATCGCTTACACTCCCATACCTCGTCCTGCCCTACAAGCCTTTCTGATCCAGCGAGGGCTATTATCCACTCCGCCCAAGCGGAAAGATTTCTTTCACTCTGGATTCTTGAACAAACTTTATCTTCGTTTGAATGAGACTGTGTTCCGTGGGTCGAGTAGAGTGAGTATATACAGTATGGTCCTTTTCGCCCTTTTTTGCTTATCTTTATGGCGTAGGCTATTCTTTTCCACCTCGGCGACGATATATCGGAGCTTGATATGGAGGGTGTCGACTTCGAGCTACAGGTTGAAGGCCAGCCGTCTACTTTGGGCACGGGAGGAGGGACTGATCATGATGATGCGTCTATCCGTCCACGCCCAGAATATAGGTGGGAGGGCGCATTGAGCGATCCGCTCCAGCCTGGTGGGAAGCGGAAACGGAAATTCTTAGCGAAGATGGGTGCTTGGATGGGTGTTACCCCTCTATGGCGGGCAGGCTTAACGTCTCAGGGTCTGTCGGTCGATGTTCGTCTGGAGAATGGGCGGTACGTGCTTTTGGATGAGACACGGCCAATTCGTTCTGTCGGACCGGCTACTCTAAGTCAGCTCTAAATTCGCGTAATGTACATACAACGAGTATATAATATTCTAAGAACTTCGATATGTATTGGATCTTGCTAGGGTTAGGGGTATTGTCAGAAACAATCAAACTTCAGAATCATTAGTTGTAGATCAACCACAATGTCGACATCAGCAGAAGACGATAACCTGTCACCGGAAGAGCGACAGAAGAAAGACGAGGCCGATCGAGCCAGACAGGCTGCTGAACAGGCCGGTATGTTATTCCACTCTTGTGCAACTCGCGATGGTTTGTCGAGCATTCTTATTAGCCTTGCCATATACTTGGACCCAGCTCCTGGGCGAGGTGGACATCAATGTTCCTGTACCAAAAGGGACTCGAGCGAGAGATCTCGTCGTTGTTATACAGAAGAAGAAGCTCAGTGTCGGATTGAAAGGTCAGGACAAAATCCTTGAAGGCGAGCTGTGCAAGGAGATCAAAGTAGAGGACAGTACATGGAACTTGGGTAAGCATAGGATGGATCGCTCTTGAACTTCACCCTCACAAATACTTCCAGAGGACAATGTGAATCTTCTAATTCATCTTGAGAAACTGAATGATCAGCAATGGTGGGAGAATGTCTTAACACATCATCCGAAGATCGACACAAGGAAAATAGAGCCTCCAAATAGCAAACTTAGCGATTTGGATGGAGAAACTCGGTATGTGTTAGATCGTTCAGGCTCGCAGCAACAACTCATGACTTTATTCCGATGCAGAGGGATGGTCGAAAAAATGATGGTACGACAGTCACTATATCTTATGGCTGCACTGAATGTTCTATCTACGCATAGTTTGATAATCAACAGAAGGTATTCACGGAGATTCATTTACACGCTGGGTCTTTCTGACAGAAGATTTAGCAAATGGGCAAACCTACCTCGGATGAACTCAAGAAGATAGAGGTAAGCGTTCACCGCACAATCAAGTCATGTCGCAACTCACTTCGTCCAGGCCTTGAAAAAGTTTCAGGCTGCACATCCTGAGTTGGATTTCTCCAACGCAAAGATTTCATAGCTCAGGATTTCTTTGAAGTATGCAGCTAACGAGCGTCTGCAGTTGACGTCGTTCAAATCATGTATGGAATGCAGATATCATGTACTACCGCTGCCGGGTACTATCGAACTTTTCGACGCTTGCGTGTGGGATTGTTCATTGCAGTACTTTTCCTCTTGACGTTTTCTACGAGACTCTTCAGATCCTCCTGCTTTCCCTTTCCACCAAACTCCAGCTTGTCGTGCAAATCCGTCCGATGAGAACGCTGCTGTAAAAGCGCCCGCATTGCCTTCGTCTTCTTATAGCTGCAGATACAGATTATAATGGTCATTCACATACGCTGATGTAACAAGCGGGAACTCACTGAGGATTGCTAGGATCAATAGCGAAGTTATGGTCGTCATGCAAAGCCTTGAAACGCTCATCATGAACGTCAATCTGGAAGTCTTCTTGCACCTCGCCAACATCTTCCTTCCCTTTCCGTTTCTTCCCCTTCTTGCGCTCTGCCTTGAGTACTGACTTCAAATCGAAATGCTGAGGTTCTATATCATTAGAAGAAACCAGAAGTGACAACTCTTCAGCAGTTGGCGCCTCGGGAGGTTTCGACTGGGACTTTTCTTTAGAGCCTTTCTTCGATGAAACTTGATCATCGCTGTCGACATCAAAGAAATCGTCCTCATCGTCAGCACCATGCTCCTTGCGGTCTTTCGATACCTGCTTGAGTTCTTCCTTCCTCTTCTTCCTCTTCTCCTTCATCTTCTGTCGGTATGTATCAAGGGAGGTTTTTTCCTGGCCGTCTTTAGACTCTGACAGTCCAGGCATGAAAGTGACCTCCATGTCCACGTCATCACGATCACCGTCCCGGTCATGATCCCAGCCTTCAGGCAAATCATCATTATCTCCCCCTAGTAAAAGAGATCGAAGTGTATCCCGCGACGCAAGCTTTCGCTTGGGTCCATCTCCATTATCGGATTCGGATTCGGATGAAGAAGAGGCCAGGTATGCACGAAAATCGGCTTGCTCCAGCTCTTTCTTGGTGATAGTACGACGTGTTACTTGATTTCGCTCCGGATCATCTTCATCCCAAGTTAGCTTGACCTTGGAATGCCGGAGAGCCTGCAGATTTAAAATTATTTTTTAAAAAACAGGTTATGATCCGCGTCAAGGCCTTTTCGTGCTGCAGTTGCTCACATCGGTAACAAAGTCAACACCTTTGTATGTAACACTGGCATCCTCTTCCGTAGCCCCATCCCTGTAGAAATGATCATTGAGTTCATACATATCCTGTAATAGAAGGAATGTTCGCACCTATGCTCGTCAGCGAATGACATACTGTCAGGGACAAAGCTCAAGTCAAATACATTGGCAGACCGTTCAAGCTCCGTCCCTTCTAGTTCGTCATATATATGTGAAGCAGCACTGACTGTATCACAAGTGACGATAGCGTAGTAGTATCTGGATATGCCTCTTCAGACTGGATTTTTTGTATGCATACTAATGGCTCACCTTAAACGTTCTAACTGATATTTCCGAAGTGCGTCTTCATCAAAATCGTTTGCGTCACCGACTTGAATGATACTCTGTTCATTTATTTCCTCTTCCAACTCTTTCCTTTTGAAAACTTCTGAAGGTGGGCCTTCTTTTTCTTCGCGGGCCATTCTCTCTTTCCCGAACTCGCTAGGGTATATGAGTACACTGAGAACACGGCCTCGTGCAACGCTGTTCGCACCGCCCCTGGAGCCCCGTGTATTCTCTGGACCAGTGGCAAGTTTGGAAGAGCGGCCTCCCACCGGAGCAGATGGCGACACCAAAGAGGAACAAATTTTATACAAGTGAATTGCACGGACATGATCCCAGTCTAGATTGACTATCGCCAGACGACGTGTTCGCTCAGCTTGTTCACTTTCAGGTTCAGGATGTGACTGGTTATAGGCAGCCGCCTCCGCGTCGAGGTCTGCAAAACGGCTTTCGTCGAGATCTACTTCGGCTTCATCATCGCTGGGTACACGAACGGGTCCCGAGAGAGTACGACCAACAGTAATGAATTGGTCTGTATCACTATCACCACCCTGGGATGTTTTTTCGTCCCGCTCATCCTCATCTGAGGACTCGAACAGCACTGCTCCGCGGGCATAGTCTGGGGCCTTAGGTCGGCCCTCTGATGCATCCTCGTTCTCTAGACGATAGAACCGCCTCAAATTGTCCTGATCGTGTGTCTCCGAGAGAGGACGACCATACTTGTCCACACGGCCTGAACGAGTATAATGATGAACGGATGTAATCAAAATCGGCGGTTAAAAGACATGCACCTGATTTTGAGCTCTTGGGATGCTTCTTCTCCGGCTCGAAGACAGACTTGAAGCGTTCGTCAAGAAGAAGCTTGGACTGCTGTTTCCTGGGCCTACGAAAGCGAGGGTCTGATTTGAGTCTTGCAAAACGAGGATCTGACATGAATGTGTATTGTAGAGGATACTGGGAAAATTAAAATTTAATTACATAATACAACCGAGAAAGCGGAGAGCACGTGAGTGGTATGATATTGCCGGGGATGGCGGCTCAGCTCGGGCTCTGATTGGCTGACATGGTCGTCAACGGCTTTGATTGGCAGTCGTGGCTTTATTTAAACGCCTTCGTGTGTACGCTCCTTCACTTTCCTTTCTTCCTTCTCTCCAGGTATGTTCTTCTGTCTCTTCCTTTCCTTTTGCTCATTCTTTCTTTCTCTAGTCTTTTCTTTTTCTCCCTGCCGGGCAGCAGGTCTTCTCTCCTTGTCTTTCCAGCCCTTCAACCAACTCGACTTTCTCGTTTCACGGATATCGCTCTTTCCTGTCAATCATGTTGTCTCGTACGATTTTCGCTGTCCTCTCTCTTTTCCTGGCTGGTCAGGTTCTTGCTTCTCCTCTTCCAATGCCCGTATGTTCTTGCATTCCCATACATTTCGCTGGACTCTGACCTTTTCCTCCCGTAGCTGCGCGTGGCCCGCAGAAACGGACTTGGACCGCTTGATGTGATTGAGGCTTACAAACGCCAGGACATTCCTGTAGAGAACCCTGTCAAGGCCCCCGATGGCAAGATCGTTCCATACAAACGTCAGGACATCCCAGTCGAAAACCCAGTAAAGGCCCCTGACGGCGTAATCGTGCCGTACAAGCGCCAGGACATTCCCGTCGAGAACCCTGTAAAGGCTCCCGATGGCAAAATTGTTCCTTACAAGCGTCAGGATATTCCCGTCGAGGATCCCGTGAAGGCTCCTGACGGGAAGATTGTACCGTACAAGCGTCAGGATATTCCTGTCGAAGATCCTGTGAAAGCCCCCGATGGCAAGATTGTACCGTACAAACGTCAGGACATCCCCGTCGAAGACCCTGTGAAGGCTCCCGACGGCAAGATTGTACCGTATTAAGCCTCTGGTACATACCTTTATCTTTCGCCGTAATTGCTGTACTGACAGAAACTTTTAGGTAATCCTCGTTCTCGACAGACGCCTGATCGCACAGCGAAGCAATGATGACCCGTACATCCGACGAGAGTCGCGGTGCTGGAAGGACACTTGACTTCTCACTATTGGGTATTTACTACGTAGTCTTCACCCCTCTGTGTGTAGTTGCAGTCGTGCACTGGTTGTATTCAATTCAGTTTGGGAGAATATTTGTGCCATCTCTCCGAATGCATTCACATGTGTGAGCTACATCGAGCATGTAGACCTGTCACGCCAGACCCATACGCCTCCTTTCGAACCTACTGCAAAGATAAGCGTTCCCCCCATGCCCATTACGCAAGACTCTATGAGCTCTGAATCTTGCTGTGCTGAGTTCTGGCGAACATCACGGACAAGTTTCCACCCCTTATGATCACTGCTACCATCTGCCAAGTTCATCAAACGTGTGTGTTCAACAAGGTCATTGTCCTCATCATCATCCAAACTTGGAGGAAGCCGCGGACGTGGTCCAAGTAACGCGACGTTTAGAAGCGTGATTCCATCGTCCTCTGGATATGCGTATAAAACAAAAGCTGCACGACATCTTTCGGAAAATACGTGAAAAGCCGGAGTCCGGTACGAATCTTCTTGTGCGGGAAACGATGTGCTCGAAATGATCTTGAACGATGCTGAAAGGAGCTGTTTCAAAGAAGCGAGCCAAAGTGATACGAACTCGACATACCAGACTCTTGGAAGTCCTACATAACATAAATATGAACGGCGAGTAAAAACGTCTCTATAAGAGGAACTCTTACGGATGCAAGACCACGCATTATTTGTTGCCCGATTTCATCCCAGTGGGCAGGAAAGAAACGATCGAATCCAAGCCATCGCCACAGAACCAAGGTACCAGGCTCGAGGTAGGACTCTTGCACGACATTATCAACAGTTTCTCTCCGCATCTCAGCGGGGGCACTATGGCTCAGCAACAGCTCGGCCGTGATCCTGTTGCTACATTTAGATCTATTGGAGCTCAGAGGTACGAAAGAAATGCACCAGGTCACAGACAGCACTCGTGCCCTGTGGATCATCGTACTGCTGAATAAAGGCTTGTCTTCTCTCATCAGTTTAGAACTCATCGTAGGCATGAACCAAATTTTGACTGCACGATCCATCTGCTAAATAGATTAATTTCATTATTCATTCAATCGCGCAAGATCACGAACACCACATGTAGCCAGCAACGGGTAGAAAGGGTGGAATGCCTGTCCGTAAGTCAATCTCAGAGACAGGAGAAAGAGGGTAAATGAGATACCGCGCCCAAGACATCAGCTTGATGGCCTCCCGATCGTCCACCTACGAGTATCATGACACACCTTCCCCGCCCATGTCCCTCCTCCATGGTCATGTCCAGCCCATGGGCAGGGCCAGCGAGACTTGGAGTGTTCAGAGGTGGCCAGTGTGGATTGTCCGCTCTTGTACGAGGAGGATATGTGAGATTATACACCCTCGTCGTAAAATCGCGAGAGGTTGTGCAAAATATGTTGGGATACCGCGGATGAACAGCTATTGAAGTGATAGCCTATCGTAGTTTCTGTCTGACCGTGACAAGATATTATTAAGAGAACTTACACCTCCATGGCCCCGAAGGTGGCTCTCCACGTATTTAAATTTGACGTTGTAGATATACAGGAGATTGTGGTCCGAAAACACGACAAGAGGATCGTAGGGAGATTCTGGATTCAAAACCCACGCCGCATGAGTTCTGTCTGTAGGCACTATTCGATACTTGCCGTCTGGATGAGCAGGAATGTCAATCTGGACAGGAGGTCTCGAGTTATAGAGCCACATGATGTATATTCGTTTCTCTGCGGTAAGTATCATGGCATCTCGATATTGCATGATCATGTTCTTCCAAAGATCTTCGTCGAGAGGTTTCACGTTGTCCCACATTCCGTGGATGTTGTTCGCATAGGTAGTCCAGGACTCAGGAAAGACCGTAATATTTCGAAATCTAGTTTCGGACCGAGCCTGCTGGGAGTTGGGGTTACTGGAACAAGGAAGATCGTCGAAGCCAACCTTGAGTTTCCTATGAAGCTTGAATTGATGTTCCTTTGCTAGATCTGTGTACCACGGCTGACTGTTCTCGGACATTTCATTCGACGTTGAAATTTTGTTAGCTGAAGGCGCGGCGACTCGGACTTGTGCCGGAATGGTTGTTATTGGCTGTTTGATCTGAAGGCTCAAGCTTACCGGATATGGGAAGAACCTGTTTCCATCGTCCGCTCATGCCAGAGAACTTCGAGCCCAAACCAGCGTTGAAGAACGCATCTGTCGTCGGCCTTCAGTCTGGTATGTGTCCTCATATAGTATTCTTACACTGCGCTGGATCCTCTTGCTTCTAGCTGCTGTGGGAACCGTCGTCAGTACATTACAGAATGCCCTCGGAAACCATTCATCGGGTGCTGCAGGTGTCATAACACGGACGGGGAGCACTATCACATTCTTCGGTGCGCTAACCCCACTGCTTATTCTGACCTTGTCGTTTATCTTTCGTCTAGCTGCTATGGGCGCTGCTTTCGCCTTCACCGAGGCAGCAGTAGCAAACCAACGCCAGAAGAATGACGCGTGGAACGGTGCTGCTGGCGCTTGCGCGGCAGGTTTCTTAGCTGGAATAAGAGGTATTTCATCTCATTTATTGCCTATACCGCAACTGAGATTTTTCACAGCTCGTTCCTTACCGGTCGCACTCGGAGGATGCGCATTCCTGGGAGCTACGATAGGAATCTTCGACCAAGCTGGAGAACTCACAGGCACTAAAGGAGTTTTGTTGTCCGAGGAGCAGCGTCGTAAATTCTTCAAGAAACCATTAGACATACCCGACTCGGGTTCACAATCGTGATGTTTTGGCGTCTCTAGCAGCTACACAATGACGAGCCTGATCTTAAAACGCATCGCATCAATATAATGTGCGAGTCACTACCAATATTTCACAGCATATTTCTACGGCCCTTCCTACTGCTTATTACACCTCTGCTTCACCTCATCGTGATTTGCATCATAAGAAACCTCCCAACAATCTGCAGTCTTGCATGCATACTGGTATAGAGAATCAGTCAGATGTGCAATCAGTAGCGGGCTACAGTACCTGGACATCCAGGCGTCTCCACATCTCAGCGTGGTTCGAGCCATTCTGAACATTGACATCGGGTCAAGACTTGAAGATCCCGTTCCCTAAGTGTTGCCCAATCCAACTCCTCACCATCTGGCTTTCATTCGCTGCCAGGCACTTTTCTGTGAGCAGCACCAGCTGTTTTTCTTGACCTTTCAATCTCGTCCCGGGTTTGTCCTTGATTGATAGTGGTATTCCAGGACTTAAGGGTATGACTTGATTGCGTGCAGGTTAATATTCAGTTGAATCCATCAAAGTCCAACATACTTTTTCAAACAACTTCTGTGCGATAACAGACACGGGTAATTCATGGTCTTGTTCGAACAGATATTTCACGTAACGAGAAATGTATTCGCATTCTGCTAGCGAATAGAGATACCTTCCGTTGCTATATTGTTCGCGAGTATGCTGGGGCGGAGGAGTCATCAAGAGCTGGGTTGAAGGCATAAGTTGTATCTTCTTGAATTTTGCTAACGATTGAGTGACGTTGGTTGATATGAATCTGAACGAAGAATACGAATATATGCGTGGGCTGGCGAGATGATATCCTGACGTGAAGACGAATCGGTGGAAGATGAATGGCCCGCTGATCTCAAGATTGGCTTTCCATCATCTGCGGGACCAGTTGTGTCCGGTTCTCATTCCAGAGGAGAGGCGTGCTACTATCAGAGCCAACAAGATTGAGTGCAATATAGACATCGGCGAGAGCTGCAAGAAGGGATCAAGATGGTTACCAAAGGCAGATGCCTGATTTACTGCCGCTAAGGGACTTGTGCCACCTTGAAAGGGAGGGATAAATGGGAGACACTGGGCTGATGGGTGCATCTGATCAGCCATCGGCGTGCCTCTAAGGGTATGGATTTGGCACTTGTCCGTTGGGACTCAACGTAGGAAATCTCCCAGTTGCATCAAAAAGATATCTGGTTTCTGCTTAGCTGCTGAACTGGTAGCCATGTGAGTATAATATCATTCAGACCTGAAAGCGTTTCGGCATCGTACTTGATGGTAGCTCTCTAAGCGCTGTAGAGATCTAACGTAAATTGCTGTCTACAATTGATGCGCTCACCATGAGAGGCGCTGCGAAAGGTTCTCTCGTACACGGCCACTACTTACGAGACAATTCGACTTGCAATTCCAAATGCTGGTCGCTGATTCGTACCATGTTTCACATATTATCACGACATAAAAACAGAAAGAAGGCAAGCATGATAAAGCGACAAATACATGAATAAACGGTGAACGCCATTTAACGGTAACTATAAGACGATGGTAATGAGTATACTCCTCCGACTTGACATGGACATGCATACACACCTCTTTTGTCTGCGAGCACGAGCACCAGCACCTCCGAACTTCTTGGGTTCCATCCGTCTGGGATCCGCAATGAGCAATGATCTGTCATACGCGACTAGCTTTTTCTTCAGCTCCATTGCACTGTATGCATCGGAGTATTTGGCGTGGTAAGCGACTAGGGCCTTTGCGATAGCCTGTCTGATAGCATAAACCTGAGAAGTATGACCTCCTCCCTTAACACGGACGCGGATGTCCATGGGACCGTAGTTCTCCTGACCGACAACCAAGATAGGCTCGTACTAGCACGATCAAGCAAGAGACAGAAATTCAGCACGAGAACAACTGTCTGATCCGTAGCAAACGAGCACTCACGATCTTAAGCCGGAGAATCTCAGGCTGAAGGAGATTTATGGGCGAGCCATTGATGCGAATGAGTCCACGGCCCTCTTTGGCGTGAGCAACAGCAGTTGCGGTCTAAAAACAAGGAAAGGCATGAAAAAAATGAAAAGGGTGGTGAAATAGCCAGTATACCTTCTTTTTGCCGAATGTTTGCACGGCTTTCACTGAGGATGCCATTTTTATGAGTGTGACGGCGAGCGAGATATTCTACAGCAATGAAATGAAGTAGCTGGCGAGAAGAAAAAAAGCCTGGGCGACGTACCTTGTCTTGAAGTCGTCGAAACCGGCGCCGATAATATTGTCAAGAGGAACGCGAATTCATGTGGCTGAGTGAAACTAGACAGTTCCTCTTCGGCAAGTGCCGGCAGCTTGGCTGACTAAGCACTCTCACTTCTAGTTCCCATACTCAACTGCACTGCGCTTGATATGCTCAAGTCCACTGTATGTCTCTTGTTCTTCTCTATTCAGCGCTTCTAACCTATGTTCCATTTCTTAGAAACCGCTTCTCCAGGCGGTTGCCAGAAGGGTGGCCACAAATGGTCGAGTTAAACGTCCTCGGCTTGCTGCCCCTGTTGAACCAGTCATTTCTTCTCCCTCGTTGACTGGTACGTGTCATTGCATGTTTCTGAGACCGAACTCACATTCTGTGCAGTAGAGCCTGTTGTTCACCCTGTCTACGTCACTCTCACGACTCCGTTCCATCGAAAACCCGCCGAACGTTCCTTTGGAAGTCATGCGGTCGCCCTCGATCCTACTGTCTTTAACCACCCCATTCGTCGCGATGTCCTCCACCTTTGCGTTGTGCATTATCGAGATTCTTTGCGTCAGGGCTCGGCCAACACAAAAACTCGTGGGGAAGTTGCCGGATCTGGACGAAAGATTAGGCCTCAGAAGGGGTCTGGCAAAGCTCGACTAGGAGATGCACAAAGCCCAATGCTGAGAGGTGGAGGTGTTGCGTTTGGTCCCAAGCCGCGCGATTTCAGCACAAAGCTTCCGAGAAAGGTGATTCAGATGGGCATGCGCGTCGCATTAAGTGCGAAGGTGCAGGAAAATAGGATTGGGGTGATGACGCACATGAATTGGCCCAACGGCAAGACAAAGCATTTGTCGCAGAGAATCAATGCTTTAGGATTGAAACAAACTCTTTTTGTTACAGGAGAGGAGCAAGTCCCCACAGGTCTCCAGAGGGCGATTCAAAATATCACACTCGTTGGCTTGACTACCGCTGACAAGGTTAACATCTACGAGGTGCTAAAATGGCCGCGTATCATGCTTGATTCAAAAGCTGTTGAATTCTTTGAGCGTACATTGGGGAAACCGCGGACTGCTGCACTGCTATCTGCTCCAAGTGTAGATTTCGAGGACACTACAAATGCAGCATAGAGCTTGATAGCCAACTTTGTCACCTTGTATCATTAGCAATAGGATCATTCAATGTTAATTTTTTTGGTACACAGTGTCCCATGTCGTAGAACAGAACACCACAATATTCATTCTGCTATAGGCGGTAAAGGCGATAATCATAGCACAATTCATTGTAGTACAATAGATACAATTACAGGAATTCCTCTTGACTAGAATCATACTCATCGTAATGCAACACTGCACCCCCAAAGAAATCTTCATCTGATAAACCGAGATCGTATTCATTTTGATAGTCAATGTCAAAATCAACACCATCGAACCATGGTTCATCCCATTCGTCATCCTGGTCGTCAGAGACCAGGTCTGGAAGACACTGAGCCAAACCTTGCAAGCACTGGTCTCCACGTTCAAGGTATAGCACTTCAATTCCAGCCGCCTTCAATCGGGACAAATGATGTTCAGAGACAACCTGTATTGACGGAACAATCAATTGATTCAGAATGCCTGCTGAGCCGCGCAGGCAGAGAGAGTCAACTAGAAGCGAGAAGTCGTCTTCGTCTGCCGTCTGTGAAGAGAGGAGTACTGTGGATAGGCGAGGGAACCTAAATGATTCTCCGTTTGCTTTGTCGTCTTGACCGGTGGCACGTCCAAGGAACTGATCCCCACGCACCATGTCAATCAGTTCGAGGCGAGTCACGGATGTGAGGGATGGAAAGAAAGCCACATCTCTGGGAAAAACGTAACAGACGCTGTGAAGACGAAGTCTACGAAGATTTTCTAGCACATTATTCCGTGAGGTGAAATGTGTTGCGATATTAAAACCTTGTCCTCCAACGATCTCCAGATGTTCAAGATTATTCATAGCCAGCATGCTCAGAAGGCAATTACACTGCATATCGGTATGGAGGCCCAATCCAACAGAAAGAGCCTTCAAAGAGGATGCATCTATCAATGATGAACCGTCGGTTTCGCCTATATGCTCGACAGGAAGGAACATTGGAAGACAAAGTGTTGTCAGGCTGGGACATGCGACAAAGAGATCACGTAGTTCGGTATACGTGGGTGAAAAGTGACAGATTTCGAGATGTGACAGGCCGACCAATGGAGGCGATAGCCTCGAGCAGACACTGTTTAGAACCAATGAACGTAGCGAGTCCGTGTGTTTGAGCAGCGGTGTGTCAGAATGTGAATCCATAGTGCATCGCCAGTCATGCTCTTGCGCCATTCGAATTTTCAATGACTGAAGACGAGAAGCAGATTGTCCAGAGTATGCACTTGCTACCATGCTGAACTCGTCAACATAAAAACCGTCAACAACAAGAGATCGCATGCGAGGAACATGGGGTGCCGTTATTGAAACAGCTGATTCATTTTCTGCTTTTGAACCAAAAAGGTATAAGGTGAGGTCAAAAGGGCAGGGCCTAGATCTCTCAAGGGATAATTCTGCGGTCTGGAGAGTGGCTGAGGAGATACTGATAGAAGTCCAGAGATCGGGAGATGTGATTGCAAGCCTTCTCCACCGAGCGCACACAGCTGAGACAAGGACAAGAAATGACAGACGTTGGCTGTCATAGCCGTTTGAATCAAGGGGGCCGAACGAGAAAACATGAACTAGGATCTCATTCGGCAATCGATGTATCGGAGCATCGTCAACAAATTCTAGAGCGCGTGTAGGAAGAGACATGATCTGTATTAGCACAAGTCCTTGATTAGAAAAAATATGAATAGACATATGCTGAATGCTGATGCACACCGTATGTATATGAACATTTGAGAGAAAGCAGGTAGGTTCCCTTTGCATCTGTTTGGCCCATGTCTGGCGTCATGGAACGCACACGTGACCTTCACGCTATACCGCGTGCGCGTCCCCTCGCTTCGCACCTTTGCTCACAGAGTCACTCTTCCATCTCAACATGTCTCAAGCGCCCCAAGAATCGCAAAACCAGGAAGTAGAAGAAGATTACCAACTTGCAGGGCCTCTGTTGGTCAACAAGCTTCAAGAAGCTGGAATCCACGCTAATGATATCAAGAAGCTCTCGGAAGCCGGTCTTAACACTGTTGAATCAGTTGCTTTTACACCCAAGAAACACCTTGTCACTATCAAGGGCATCTCTGAGCAGAAGGCAGACAAGATCTTGGCCGAGGGTGTGTTGCTAATACGTATAGAACTGCTCATTCAATGACGGTATCGCATCTAGCACAGAAAATCGTGCCTCTTGGTTTCCAAAGCGCCACTGAGGTCCACGCGCGTCGCTCCGAGCTCGTTCACATAACTACAGGATCCAAGCAGCTTGATGCACTTCTTGGTGGTACTAGCTGGCTAACCTTCTCGGTCGTAATTTTCTTGACTAAGCTTGGTGTATAGGCGGTATCGAGACCGGGGCCATAACTGAACTTTTCGGCGAATTTCGTACTGGAAAATCCCAGATATGTCATACCCTAGCAGTGACATGTCAACTTCCTGTCAGTATGGGTGGTGGAGAAGGAAAGTGCCTCTATATCGACACAGAGGGTACTTTCCGTCCGGTTCGTTTACTGGCTGTGGCAGAGCGATATGGACTCAATGGGGAGGAGGTGTTAGACAATGTAGCGTATGCGAGAGCATATAACGCCGATCATCAAAATTCATTGCTCACAAGTGCCAGTGCTTTGATGTCGGAGTCAAGGCGAGTATCTATATGCGCATCTAGCGAGTCTGCTAATAGGATTTATGTGCAGGTTCTGTCTTCTAATCGTCGATTCTTGTACCGCTCTGTACAGGACGGACTTCAGTGGACGAGGAGAGTTATCTTCGAGACAAAACCATCTCGGGAAATTTTTGCGCACACTCCAGCGTCTGGCTGACGAGGTTTGTAATCGCTACAATATGCGTTTACTATCTCACTTATCGAAAAGATGATAGTTTGGAATCGCTGTTGTTGTTACAAATCAAGTTATGTCAAGCCCAGACGCAGCAGCTGGTCCTTATGCAGGCAATGAGAAGAAACCTATCGGAGGAAATATCATGGCTCATGCATCGACCACTCGGTATTTCTTGACTCTTCTGCACTATATTTTCCTCCCTCACCGCAGCTTGTAGACTTCAACTTAAGAAGTCTCGCGGAAACACCAGGTCGTGTAAGATCTACGATTCGCCCTGCCTCCCAGAAATGGAGACCCACTTTGCCATCCTTCCGAGCGGGATTGGTGACCCAGAGGAGGAAATGTAAATCTTGATTACACCTTTCGCTCATTCATTGCGTATTGTATTGTACTAGAATTTCCAGTCTCCCTCTCCTGTGACATGCTCCTTGCTTAAGAATGAAATGCGATAGTACATCATTGTAATTTACTTGATACAAGCTCAGATCCGCTGGCTGATATGTGTAATTATATTTGGGAGTCCAGTTGAATGGGTTGGCAATATACTGTACACTGAATTGGACTTTTTGAGTGACCGTCGTTGAGTGGTCTTTTGCTACACAGATGTGGAGTCTAGGCTAGGAATCGGGTCAAAATGTTGGTGTCAGTTCCTCGAATTGAGTCTTGCAGACGGTTGACGTCTGCAGGGCTGACATTGGCAATATCTGCCATTAGATATGCGATGTCTCCCTTTGAGTCGGAGTATTGCTTTTCGACATTGTAAGATGCGAAGGCCTCGTTGACCAATCTGAGTACACCAGGTTGATTCTTGTGCACATAACAAACTCGCACATTATCACCGTCATCGGCGGTGATAGCTCGCAGATCAACTTCAGGGAAGTTGACTGCTCCAAGAGTAGAACCGTACCCCAGGTAACGCGAAAGAGCCTGAGACACCTCTTGGCCTATCATACGCTGAGCTTCTTCGGTAGAACCACCGATATGGGGAGTAAGAATGACGTTTCTCAGTCCACGAAGGGTGCTAGCCCAGGAGTTGATCTGGTCATCAAAAGGCGCTCCGTTCGCGCCTGGCTCGGTAGGGAAGACATCGAGCGCGGCCCCGGCGACATGACCGGCTCTCAATGCTTCAATGAGAGCGGGAATATCAACAACCTTGCCACGAGCGTTGTTGATGAGATAGGCTCCCTTTTTCATCTGAGCCAACTGCTCGCGAGAAATCATGTTAATCGTCTCAGGAAGCTCGGGAACATGCAGCGTGACGAAGTCAGCCTCTGACAGTAGAGCCTCCAATGAGTCAACTTGTCGAGCAGTGCCCAACGGCATGAGGGGGATAACGTCGTGGAAGATGACGCGTATACCGAACGACTCTGCTAGCACGGAAAGTTGGGAGCCGATGTGACCATAGCCAACGATACCGAGGGTCTTTCCCCTAATCTCCCAGCAGCCCTTAGACTGTTTATTCCAGAGTCCTTGACGCATCTCGTAGGAGCGCTCAAAGAGCTGACGGGAAAGTATGACCAATTCCGACATGACCAATTCCGCAACAGAACGGGAATTAGAAAACGGAGAATTGAATACCGGGATTCCAGCATGTGCGGCTGCTTCCAGATCGACCTGATTGGTGCCAATACAAAAACACCCAATGACGAGCAGCTACGTCGAAGGACCATGGTAAATCAGCAAGAGGTATCCAGATTTTATTGGCCCACATACTTTGGCTGCAGCCTTTAGAACCTTTGCTGTGATCCTTGTTTTGCTGCGAATGCCGATTCCATGATAGGAGCCGATCTTTTCAAGGAGCTCTTCTTCAGACATGGCTTTGGTGTGGTGATCAACGTGAATGCCCTGAGCTCTGAAGGCGCCGACAGCTTCCTGGCTGATATTTTCGAGAATCAGTAGCCTAAGGCCCTCATTGTCGACGGGGCGAAGTACTTTTGGGGGCCTGACCACGGCATCTAACGTCTCCTGCCGTCGAACACTGGCAAATCTGTCGTGAAGAGAGGTAGAAGTGGGTGAAACTGAAGCAGCGACAGCTCTAGCTGGAGCAGGAATAGCAATTGGGGAAGACATCAGCATGGTGAAGAAAAAGAATGAAAGCTGAACTTCTTATATGTATGTAAAAAGACAGATCAGGACGGAGATGATCATAAAAATTCAATGTATGTCCTCCAAATCTTGCGCCGGCCCGAGCAGCTGTCCCTGACTCGACTTGTATTTTTCTTTCCAGTACTTCCATGGGTCTATACCTCCTCGATTATGGAGCTGGAAACGTCCAGAGTCTAGCAAATTCTCTTAAGAAACTCGGCTATTCCTTTACATGGATCTCGTCAGCCGATGATTTTCAGAAGGCTACGGTCAGTTTAGCAACCAACGTATTGACCATCTTGCCGACTATGTTCATTCATAGAGTCTTGTCTTTCCTGGTGTCGGTGCCTTCGAAACCGCTGTCGATAATCTGAGGCAGAAGGGTCTTCTCCAGCCCCTCAAAGAATATATCCTCTCCGGAAAACCCTACTTTGGAATATGTATAGGCATGCAAGTACTTTTCGAATCATCTACAGAATCCCCCAATATCGAAGGTCTTGGTATCATTCCGTCGCAAATAGAGAAGCTGGATGACACTGGAAAAGCTGTCCCTCACATAGGCTGGAATTCCGCCGATCTTGTGCAGACCACTGACGTCGAGCCATCCTACTATTACTTCGTGCATTCCTACTGCGCAAAGTACTCCCCGACGATGAACCGTGACGCGGCTAGGTGGGCGTATACCACGACTCAGTACGGACGAGAGATATTTATCTCTTCTGTGCGCAATAAGAATGTGTTTGGAACTCAATTCCATCCCGAGAAGTCCGGTGCAGCAGGCCTCGCTCTACTAAACAGCTGGTTGCGTACACCGGTGTCAGAGAGATCCTCAGCTTCTTCTCTACCCGATCTAGCATCACTACCGCCTATAATTTCTGCAAAACCCCAAGATTGCCTAACGAAACGCATCATCGCATGCATGGATGTACGATCCAACGATGAGGGTGATCTCGTAGTCACAAAAGGCGACCAATATGACGTGCGCGAGAGGATTTCAGCCGTTCCCGGCTCCACGCAAGTCGAGACTGCTGGAACTGTACGCAATCTCGGCAAACCTGTCACTCTTGCCTCAACCTACTACACCTCCGGAGCAGACGAGCTCTGTCTTTTGAACATCACGTCCTTTCGCCACTCCCCTCTACAGGATCAGCCTATGCTGGCAGTCGTTCGTGCCGCTGCAGAGTGTGTTTTCGTTCCCCTAACCATCGGAGGCGGAATCAAGGATACCGTAGATCCCGACGGGACAACACACACTGCGCTTGAAGTTGCTTCAGAGTACTTTCGAGCCGGCGCGGACAAAGTCAGCTTGGGTTCGGATGCCGTGTATGCCGTCGAGAAACTCCTAAAAAGTGGTGGCAACACAGGCGACGGATCGAGTTCAATCGAAATGATTGCGCATACATATGGTAGACAGGCTGTCGTGGTCTCAATAGATCCCAAGAGAGTATATGTTGACACCGCGTCTTACAATGGACCGCACGGAGATGAGCTTGTACACGGTAAGCTGAATTCTGCTATTGAATCGGACAGAGGGAAAACTTGGTGGTACACATGCACTGTGTCCGGAGGAAGGGAGACCCGGCCCTTATCCGTTTGTCAACTTGCGCGAGGGGTGGAAGCCTTGGGCGCAGGCGAGATCTTAGTCAATAGCATCGATCGCGATGGGACTGGGCTGGGATTTGACCTTGATCTCGTGCGACTCATCAAAGGATGTGTAAAGATACCTGTCGTTGCGAGTAGTGGTGCTGGGAAGAAGGAACATTTTCTGGAGGTTTTCCAAGAGACCGGCGTCGAAGCTGCTTTAGCTGCAGGCATCTTTCATCGTGGCGAAATTGGTATTAGCGAAGTCAAGCAGTGTTTGAAGGCTCACAATCTCAATGTCAGAACCCAGGTCGCTTGACTGGTAGAATCAAGTCGGGCTTCATACCAATGTAGATCTATTTAGAATTGTGTATCCAGAGTACTTCTATCTTCAATCTACGACTAATTTGTTTGATATGTAATCCCGTTACCATTGTCATGTAGAGCAATTTCCTTCTGGGCTATTTTCTTGATGACAGCCTCCTTAGCTTCTACATTGGCCACATTGGCGACCAATTTCACTTGTTTACCTAGGGTGGAGACAAGACCCGCGACCTCTCGTAGCACGCCTACAACCTCTTTGTTACCGGCGACGAACCCAAACTCTGCATACGTGAGGCCTTCTTCTTTGGCGAACTGCTTCACCATGAGGCTTGCTTGTTTCAAATTGTGCCTAGGAAGACGAGGAAACAGATGGTGGGTAACCTGCAAATGTAGACCACCATGTATGAATCCCCATTGCTCTGGGCAGACGACATCGGTTGTAGTGCGCATCTGTCTGTCAGGGAAGGACTCAGTAGGGCCAAGGTCCACTGTAGACATGGAGAAATGTGAGAGAACGATCTATTGCCAAATGAGCATTTCCTGAGCTCAGGATAGTTGGTTGAAACTTAATACCTGGACGTGCAAGGGACTTGTAGTTATGTGGCTGACAATCATGTATGCCAATGCCATCTGCCAAGAACCGCACCCTCTCAAGACGATGCCGGCAAACCACCACCAGAAGAAAGCTACGCCAACGAGTTCAAGAGCCCAAGCCCAATGTCCACCTTTTGAGCGTTTGGTGTCAAACCCTTTGTAAAAGAGGTGGACGTAGGAGAGACGGTAGAGGTTAATTCGGGCGAAGAGCATGACAATGTAAAACAACTTGTGCTGTAGAGAAACAAAGAAACGCGATGCCGCATCAAACGGCATAACGCGCTTGTAGTAAGAGGAATACAGATTAGTGAAGAATTTTGGGGAGATCGCGAAGAAGGGCAGATGTTCAATGTCCGGGTCACTGCAGTACGCAATATCAATTTGTGGGCCAAGCATGGAACTACGATCACCTACTGTGATGGATGGTTGGTTACCACTACAGAGTCAAGTCAGCGACGTAACACGAGAGAATTGGTAGCGTACGATGATGTATGTTATGATTCTAGACCGTTGATAAGTAAAACACAACAAGAATTCAAAGTGGTACGACTTACATCGACCCACCAACCGATACTGAGGCCGCCAATAAAGTCTGCCACAGCGATGGATATCAATCTATCAAGGGCCCAGTTATGGGTGACACCCATATGTCCGAGGTCATGGGCAAAGAACATGAGCTGATGCCACATGAGGCCTAGAGAGAAGGCGCTAGTGATGAACCAGCTTTTCTGATAGGCATACGCTGAGAGAAGACCAAGGGACACGTAGCGAACAAACTCTGGCCCATAACCAGTAAGGTAACGGGTATTGTACAAACCAGCATCAGTAATGCGTTTGTGGAGAGCCTTGAACGCAGCCGCGTGCTGAGATTGAACATCAAGAGAAAGAGCCGAAGGCGGGGGGGTGATGGTCTCCAGTGTCGGTTCCGACTTGAATAGAGCAGGTGATTCACGAGAAACGAGAAAAACCTGGCTAGAATCAACATTCCAAGTTGCAGCTTCATGAAACCATTTTCCATCCTTGCGAGCCCAGCCAGCCATAATCGGAGGAAGAAGAGGGCACCAAGGGCCAGGTTCAGCAAGGGTGCCAATGGCATACTTCCTGACAAGCACAAGGACCTGGTCGCAGTGATATGCGTCTATTTCGGCGGTCGCGTCTCTGCCTACAAAATGAAGAAGAGCCAGAGAGCCGCCTGGATGAGCATCTAGCCAGAAAGTGGGGATCCTAAGAACGTGTCTGTCATAAATAATGATATGTTCGCCGTCAAGAATACGACGACTGAGCTCGTCGCGAGTGAAAAGAGGCATGAGGTCATGTGATGCTACATGCGTGACTCGAGCCGTGGGGATGTGACATGTGACGGGGCAGTACGGTTACGAGGAACGAACCATGTCGGGAAGTAATCCTTTCTCTGATCCACCATCTTCAACTTGGAAAAATTCACAAACAATGCCTTCAAAGACAACTGACCTCTCAGAGGCAGTAAGAGATACAGTCACCGTTCGTGGCGTACGAATGGGGAGAAGTAACACTGCTGCTCCGTATGTCTCCCAATGTCTCTTCATTTTCACCAGATTTTCAGCATTTTTCCAGTGCTCCGCCTCCAAAGGCTCCTCACCTTGGTCCTCGTTCTCAGTCTCAGGATTCTGCTCCTGAAAAGCAGCCAAGATCCGCCACAAAGAGCAAGAAGAAGGGCTCTCAACATGCCGATGTCATCGACCGACTCGATTTCACAGGCGTTGGTCCAAGTGTGTCATGCTGTTTCCCACTCTCAGTTCACAATCTCATATTTTTGTTTTTAACTTCTTACCTTCTAGTGTTCCATCACGATGGTCCCTTTGATGCTTGTGCACCTTCTCGAAATCGGCACCGCAACAAGGCTCCCATGATGGCTTGGTCTAAAGACCCTGCTGGTACCGATCAGTTTGCCTCAGACAGCCCCTACCCCTCTTCAAATGGGAATGCCTATCAGGGCTTTTCCGATTCTCATTACGAGCCCCCGAAGAAGAGGGTCGATGCTATAGCAGAGGCATGGGGGATTCACGAGCCGGAACCATATGAGGAATTCTTTGCCGGAGGTGGCGCGCGCGGCGACACACCTGCCAGTTCCATTTACAATGGCAAGGACTCACACTCTAGCACACCCAAATTACCCAAACGTACCGTTAAAGACGGCCGCGATGCCCGTGAAGTATATCGTGACTATCTCGAAGATTCTTCTCATTCTCGATCTCGCCCGACTCGTCGCGGTGGTATCCCTCCTCCTCAGCCGATCTTTGTTCCTGACCCCACAACCCCGCCTCACACTGAGCAGCCCGTGAATGGTAATTCTCCTGGCTCTCCTGGTCTTCCCAAACGCAGCAAATCTCTCATGCATCGTATTCGGAAGATGCGTGACGCCCCCAATGTACCTGTTGGCTCAGACTACGAGGATAGCCCATCTTCTCCCAACTTCCCTCCTCATTCGATCACTCCAGTATCTATCCAGGAGCTTCGTGAGCGTCCTACTCACAAATCAAACAATTCGTTCCTAGGTCGCTTTGGCACTGCTAGGGCAAGTGAAGCTGCGCTCTCTGAACCCTTTATCTTTATTTCTCCCACCAACGGCGCTTCAAACACCGAAAAGGACCTTCCTGCACCGCCGATGAGTAACACTCCTAAGGAGACTCCATCTTACAGCGGGTACTTTGATTACAACTCATCTCCTAACGGCGGCAATGGAATCGGGCGAAAGACAAGTATCATCAAGAAAGTAGGAAGGGTGGTTAGAGGAAAGACCTGAACGTAGATATTGTAAACAGTACGTGATTCTATTGCGGTCACTCGTTCCTCTGATGAACCTGCGTCAGAGTTGTATTTGGAAATCTTCTCCCGGGCGAGCCCACAGGACGTGTATGCTCATTGTCTCTATCTACTATGATCTGTATTTCTCCAGACTCTTCTTCTGTTTTGTTCCTTGGTTTTTTTTTTCAAATTTCTTTGTATATCCGCTGCAAGCCACCTTCCTTTGACTATTTATTACATTGACTCTTCACGCCCTTTCTCCTTTTTTGTCACACTCGCGCTCCCAGTGATGAAATTGCTCTATCCACTACTGTCGTCTATCAAGTTTGTGCTCCACTGGGTCTGTTGTAAAATTTCGATTACTTTTCTCGCCAATGTATGTCATACTTCTCAACCTCGTGTACAGCAGCTGCCACTGATTACTACCGTACACCGCAAATCTGTAGTTATGTTTATAATGGACGGTATTTATCTCTTGAAGCTTTGCTGCCGGCGCCTTCGTGATTGCGTTCTTTTATTTAACTGTGTCGTCGCCACGCGCTATCTACGTTACATTTTCAGTTGACATTGACTTGTCTTCAATGTATTTATTCGGACTTCTTCTCAAGGTTCATGCAATTGTCTGGTCTGAGGTTCAATGAACCCGGTAGACCACCCGTCGAAAAGGGTTCAGAAGGCGTCCACAGTCGTACGTATTTACTGTATTCAACAACACTCCTCATGCAGATGGTTGTTCTCAAGGTAGACGGTCGGCACGAGCTTGAGGCGCACTTTCGAAGTCGCTTATCGAGAGACGACCTGTTCAAACGCCACTTCAGCGGGCCAAGCCTTCAAGGGAAGTCTCAATAGAGGCAGACTGGCAGGATCCAGCTACACGCCTTCGTTCTTGCTTTTAATCGATGTCCCTGAAAAAATAATAAATAGTCGAGAAGCAATTCCTGGCAGCTACTAACCCTGTCTAGAGCACTTACGAAACATGCAAGAGTGTAGGCATTTCTGTAGGCATCATAGAAGTCCCGAAAATGTCGACAAAGTCCCTCGCGGCTTTGTATGTCACTCGTGAAAATCGGCGTTGTCGAATCTGAAAGCAGCTACAGAACGTTCAATGCAGCCAGCCGTTTGAGAGGCAGTCATGCCAACACAGTATACTGCATCCTACTTGCAATCGCAACTCATTCGAAATGGTAGGTCATGTCAGATTGCAGGCCTGGAATGTCTGCGATATGCCAACATGCGCCTAGATAGGATGCATCCGGCGCCCATATGAGTGTTAATCAGATCAGATAATGTATACATTTCGGGTTGGAAGATTTAGTTACCATCGGAATTTTGGTTGAATTCCAGGACTCCGAGGTTTTACGACAGTTCAGCTTGAAGAGCAGAACTGGCAAATTCAATCCGGTGACAAGAATACCTTGACAAAACACATAAACACGTAGCATCAATCATAGGAACAGGCATGGCATAGCATAAAGATACGACTACAGCTCGGGCCAAGTTTTGTGGGGTACGGGGGCATATGTAAGCAAAGACAGAGAAGGTGAAGGGCCGACGCAGCAGCACACAATTATTTCTTCTTTGCAGCTTCCTCTTCCTCTTTCTGCAACAACGAAAATAAGATTCGAGCAGAAAATGAAGTGAGTAACAAACCTTGGCAGCCCTGGCCTTGCGAGCACCTTCGTATCTAGCACTTGCACGCGCAGTACGCAGAGTTTTGTAGGCCTCAAATTCGCGCTCTTCAGCGGTTATCTTACGAGGAGCCTCGGCGGGGTAAGCTTCAGGAAGGGGAAGTGTGACACGAGTAGTTGATGAACTAAGATCCTCAGCCTGGCAAGACTTCAGCAAGGTGTCGGGGGGAAAAAAGACAACGATGTTCTTACCGAAGAGTCTCCCTTCTTGGGCTTGCCAGCCTTGCGAGGGAAGACAATCAATTTCTGTTTGTAAGCCAACAGCCTCTCCACGTTGACTTTTTTGCCCTCGACGCTCAAATTTCTCCTCCGGTGGTCAACCACAATACCGACACCTCTAGCCTCCTTTCTGCCGATTCCTGCCTCCTTCAACTCTGCCAATGTAAAGCCTCTGCCCTCACGAAGCTTGCGGTTGTAACGGACAGTCTGACCACGGACAGCGGGGCGCAGAAGAGTGAGAGGACGGACACCAAGAGCAGCAGCTTTGGTTTTGCGAGCATTGCGACGACGGAGTTTGCGGCCAGGCTGGTCAAACCACGTCTTTACGCGGCGTTGCCAATCCTTGCGGAAGTGATTGGCGTGAAGGACTGGATTGAAAGGTGAGAACTCGAACAAGGTCGAAGTGGAAAATCGATCTCGAGTTACGAACCATTGTTGTGTGCGAAACCCATGCTTCAAAACTGATTGTACGATAGTGAGAAACAGAGTGAGAGACAGAGAATCAGAACATACATTTATCTTGAGGTCGTTGGAGACGTTGCCGATAGTTGGTGTGTAGTGCAGATTCTGGCGGTGGCTTGATGAACTGGATAGTAGTACGGGATTTGCCGAGTAATGCTTACTAAGCATTGAGCCTCAGGACCGATTAGATCGCGTTAATCCATCGCATTCTCAACGTCTTCCGCAGGTCATGCGTTCTCAACTACATATTACGGCTGCCATCCAGATCTTTCTCCTGGTTATCGTCCTCACTGAGACGCGGCTTTCGAAGAATTACTGTGGAATCACAATATCTTCGTTCTGGCGACGCATGTCATAATCTCTCTTCCTCCGGGTCCTGTCCTACCCAGTTCGGAAATCCATATTAATGCCCTAATTGCGCTTCCCACTTTATCGTGTATTTACGCCTTCCCGGTGTCAAAATGTACGTTTGTCTGGGACCACTGTTCTGCTTTCCGGCGAAATAAAAGGGCTTCGAATCCTGCTCATTCTTCTCTTTTCTTATCCTCAAGTCACTATGAGCTCATCCGTCAGGACACTCCATGTGAAGCCGCCTTTCCGCGCGGAACACGTTGGTTCTTTGATTCGTCCTCGTCCTCTTTACGAGAAACGTTGCCTCCATGAGGAAGGCAAATGTTCTCCAAGTGATCTTAAAGAGGCGGAGGAGAATGCAGTAAAGCACATCGTCAAGCTTCAGCGAGAGATCGGTATCAAGAGCATCACCGATGGCGAAGTCAAAAAGTATACCGTGGCTTGCATTCTCTGTGGAGATGACACTTATCCACTTATTTGCACAAAGGGCTGCCTTCTTCGACGGTGTGTTCGAGAATCTGGAAGGAATGGTGTTTATGCCCGCTCGTCAGCATTCTCTATCGCTGCACTTGGTCAAGTTCTTTGCTCACTGCTATACATAGGGCCTATAACGGAATTCAAGGTGGCTCGTCGTGTGTAACTGGTTGTTCCCGATGGTCTGACGCGTTTTCAAGCGCTACTTTCCCCATATTGCAATGCTGTATGCAGCAGGAATCTCTACTGATGCCACATTCTACTGCAATGTGGGCTTTTACACCCCATTTCCCTGCGAAACCCTTCACTCATGCTCCATCTACTTAGGGCAAGATCAAGCGCACAAAACCTTTCTACGTCGATACATTCATGTCGCTCAAGGCTTCGGTACCGCCAGAGGTATACCTATCTGCAATTATCCACATTCGAAGTCAGCCAATCCATTGATCCTTAGGATGTGAAGAATATCAAGATTAACATGTGTCCTCCTGACTGGTGGCACCATCGACATGGTTCCGACCTCAGCTATGATCTGAACGTGTACAGCAATGATGGCAAGTGTCAGTTGTTCAATAGCCAGTCTTCCGTGTTCTCAAACTACAGCCTTGTATACTCAACAGAAGAGTTCTTTGCTGATCTCGGTGCTGCTTATCGTGCCGAGTTCAAAGAGCTCTATGACCTTGGATGTCGTGAGTTCTTCCCAGGTTGCTGTCAACGCCTTGATTTGATCATTGACAATTTGGGTAGGTCACATTCAGCTTGATGATCCAACTTTTGCATTCTTTTGTTATGAGCCAACACTTGCCGGGATGAGAGAAGCCGGTGTCGATCCTAACGCTCTTCTAGAGACATACATCCATGCAATCAATTCGTGCACTCAAGGACGGCCCAGCGATCTTACCGTCGGGATACACATCTGTAGAGGAAATTATAAGGTAGTTTTCATAGTGTTCGATGACCAAATTGTGATAACTTTGATTCTCAGGGACTACATTTTTGTGAAGGTCCCTATGACCTTATTGCCGAGAAAGTCTTCAACGAACTCGACGTTGATACTCTCTATGTAGGTTAGGTGCATGTTTACTGGGCAACGTCCTCACGTGCTTTTTTCTTTGTTAGCTTGAGTACGACGATCAGAGAAGCGGTACATTTGCCCCCCTCAAGCATGTACCGCTGGACAAGACAGTCGTCTTGGGTCTTGTCACTTCAAAGAGCCCCGAGGTACGTGTCGGTAGCGTTTCAAAGCAGCATCTCTTTAACGTGCGTCGAGCAGCTAGAATCCATCAAAGAATTGAAAAGACGAGTGGATGAGGCGGCTACCGCTATGTCTGAAGGTAATCCTCATCGAACCAAAGAAGTGGCATTGAACCAGTATGTCATGAGCCTGCAAGATATAACTAAAATACCGATATCTCATTCGATCTTAGACTATGCATTAGTCCTCAATGCGGATTCGCCTCGGTTTGGCAAGGTAATCCAGTGACTGAGGAGGTAAGTAATATGACGCTAGTCTATGTTCTACGTAACTAATCACAATGGAACAGGATCAGAAAGCGAAATTGGCCTTACTGGTTGAAGCAGCAAAGCAAATCTGGCCAGAAAAATGAAGTGTATTCGGGTGCAGTTATGTATGATGAGCTATCTTGGATTAGATGTGTTCAAATATGAGAGTTTGCGGTGATCTTGTTTACGAAATCTATAACACAGCCAGCTTTGACCTCTAGCAAGACTGCAATTTCAAGCTCAAATACAAAGGGGATTGCCGCACTTTTCCGTCTTCCTATCTCCGGGACAACACATAGGAGACCTGGGAATGATACGAGAGGATACGTCGCCTTTGGTTACTCACCGGCACCTTTCTATGTTGACATGCGAGAAAATACGGAAGAAAGATTCAGATCGATAGCGACCAACGACACAAAGTACCTGAAGCTGTTTTGGGCTTCATTTCAGGCCTTCCAGGTTGAAGTTCCAGCTCTGGCTCATGAACACGTCCTTAAGCGCCTCTTCACTCGATAAGTATTATTTGACAGCACTTTCAAGCTGCACACTCAGGCTTCCGGTAGGCGTTTGGCACTGTAAAGGTTGAATTTTGACTTCAAGATAACACTGTGCCGACCGAGAGTCATACGCACGCCTTCCACTCCTTTCTTCAATTGAAATCAGCATCAAATCTAGCAAGACTGGGTCAAGCTCAGAATAGGGGAAAGGTGCCCACTGGCACGCACGTCTGCTACTGTCTTCTGCCGTTAGTTACCCTTAGTTACCTCGAAAAGGCTTTTCAAATCCTTACACGGCGCAACCTAATCGATTTTGACAATTGTTATGGTGATTGCCCTGTCAGTGTCAGAAAAGCCTGACCTCAGGAACGCAATAATTGCCTAGTACAGTGCGGATTATACTGTAGAACTTGGGCCAAGTTGGAGTATGTACACAGCCTGAATCCGCGGCGGGTTGCAATTGAATACAACACAGCCTTGGACTTGAACGTAACTTGAACTTGAAGAAACAGAACAGAATAGTCGCCTAGTTTTTGTGGCTTTTATTCAATGGCTCGATTTTTCCAACTCATAATGGTAAAATCAATACAAATACACCATTTGCGCTACTAGTACTACTAGTACATACTTACATTCTTTCGAATAGTTTCGCTACAGCCTTTTATTACCATGGAGCAATTCAAATTGATCGACCAAGCCGCATGTATCCCCGTCGACATTTTCCCCTCTCTTTTCGTTCAAATCGTCTGTCCTTCCTTTATTTCTGTTAAAGCTTGTCATGCGTGTCCCTCACTGGGCTTTGGGAACTCTTTTCAGTCTCTTACGAGTCTCCTGGGTGGTCGAAGCGTTCAGCTTCACCGCCGGCACTCCAACCTCCTGTGATGATATCACGGTTTCTTGGTCTGGTGAGCCCACTACACAGTGATCTCTGTTATTTTGGCCATTAAATCTTTCAAGGCGGCACGGCTCCTTATCAGCTTTTAATAAGTCCAGTGAGTTGCTAAATATACTCAACGTACATCAGAGAACTTACTGCGATCTTTGCTCAGGTTTTTGGTACACCCCGAAACATTTCTATTCCTTCATCCGCTTTCGACAATGGCCAAGGCCACTATTCTACCCAACTGCAACTTTCTCAAAACCAGAAATTTCTCTTGACAATGTCCGACGCGGAGGGATTTGGAACTGGTGGAAGTACCGAGCTCTTAGAGGTTGGCGCCTCGCGTGGAGGCAGTTGCAACACGACGGATCCAGGCAATTACTTTCCTTGCTAGTGCTCTGGCTCCATACTTATGTCTCGGATCCAGGTGTTGCATTTTCTTTCCAGCTAAACGATGCTCTGCAACAGTGCAGGTAATTCAACTTGAAGTTGAGATGCCTAGCCTCAGCTGATGGCTTCCTCTGCAGAACATTCACATTCAGTGACTATACTGGTGCCGTGCAGCCCGTTACTATCATGGTCAGATCTTCTTCCTATATTTGTTTGGTTTCTTGAATTCACCCGGGCAATGAATACAGGGGATTATTCCTGGAGGAGAATCTTTTGTTGCGTCTCCACCAACAGGTCCCACTAGTTATGATTGGACAGCGGATATATGGAATGGCACGTCAGTCATCTTCCTCATGTCAGATTCGCAAGGGCAACAGGGAGGTAGTTCGGATGTCAGGACTGTTGGGATATCCGATGACAGCACGTGTATAAACGGACAGTCTCCTTCATCTACTATCTCCCCGACCCCGTCTTCCACTGGTTCCAGTCCCTCATCATCGCCCTCATCCTCATCGTCCTCTACTCCGATTGGCGCCATAGCTGGAACCGTTCTCGGTGCCTTGGTATTTCTCGCCGTTTTAATCACCCTAGGACTGTTCTGCCTTCGGCGGAGACAGGAACGACACAATCCGAGTGGATGGGTGGCACCCTCCTTTGCTTTGAAGCGGAGTTCGCGCCGAGCTAGCGCAAATGTCAATCTTTTCGAGGAGCTCAACTACACTGCTGACACACACTCAGATCCTTTCCTTGCTCATTCCCAGCTTACGACGCGTTCGCAACCTGTGTCAGAGGATCCCTTTAACCCATATCCCTCCAGTCCTGCAGTAACCCCCTTCACCACAACGCATTCAGAGACTCATCGAACGCAATCTTCCATCTCTTCAAGAAAAGCTCCTTTGACCGGAAGCACAGTTCGTAAACCCTCGCGGTTTATCTTGCATACCGACGCAGAGGATCCTTTACCATCCCCTGTGGAAGAGGAGATTATTGAACTACCTCCTCAGTATTCTGAACGTCGAGCACCGCAGACCACGAATTCGGCGCCTGCATCTAGCACTCCTAATACGTTCCCGCCTGATCACAATGTGCCTTTGTCTTGATACACTATTCTTGCCCCCCAGTACTCTTGTACATTTTACTGATGCATACAGATCTTAACAATATCTCGGACAGAGCTATTCTACCTATCGGCTCTTCTGGGCTTGTATACCATGATATTGTACGCATTTCCCTCGTGGCAATATTGCTGTGCATTCTTAGTGCTCAAATGTTCATTGCATCTCATTCATGCTTGGTTCTCTAGATGCATTAGCAGCCCCGCTATTCGCTCCTTCCAGCATACCTGTGTAGTATCAGCCCAATCCGTTACTTGCGCCTTTGCTAAAAGTTTGCCTTTGTCACCCACGACGAGATTGTGTTGCTCTTTCAGTTATACACACGCCTTTCAGAAGTAGGCCTACCCAACGTCCATGACCGCCGCCTAGACCTTCACCCAAAGGTCCGGCGTAAACAAAATCAAGCTGCAAAGTCGTATTTTCACTCATACCTGGAAGTTGGGCAGGTTAAAGACACGTTAGATAGTGTTGGAAATAATGACGAGTCTACAAAATACATAAATCACCGGAAAGAGTCTATGAGTACAAAGTTCAATGTTACGTATCAGGCCCTTCAGGAGAGCTAGAAGTCACCAGTCATATAACGCCTACACCACTACACCCGGGTCGTGCAAGAGCTAGCTGCTTAGTTTCTGCTTTGCAAAAGCGTCGATAAGAGCCTCCTGATCTTTACGTCGGCGATGCCTCCTCCGCCTGTCCTCTTTAATAACACGCTCGATCCTCCTGCGATTCCTATCGGAATTCCTAGGATCCGTTAAGGCGCTTTTGCATTTGTAACACGCCAGCTCGATGCTCGCGAGAAGACGAAGTGTCTCTGAGTTGTTCAAGGCCTTTTGACAGGCAGGGAAAAATGATCAGCATTTATGAAAACCAGTTAACATGAACTCACATTAAGTGACCAAGAAACGACACCCATATCCTCGACACAGCCGATCACTACAAAATTGCCCCTCTTCTCCGCTTGCAGATCCGTTCCCTAGCAAACGAGTGAGCAGTAATAGGAACGATGATCATAGTATATTCACCTCGCCGAACTGAGTGATTAACTTGTTCGTAGATAGAGCGCGCACTACTACAGAAATTGCATTGCACTTTGGGAAGTGAAAAGTGCCACAGTGCTGCAGAAACGTACCGACACGCGATGAATGACCAACAACTTCCTGGGTAACTAATCCTCTTCCCATATAGACCCAGGAATCTCTTTCTGGTCTGCGAATGTGTACTTTGACCTGGATGTCACGGAAATGTTCACGAGCGATCGCAGGAGCTAGAAACGGGTGCACTGTGAGCATGAGAGTATCAAGAAACGAGAACAAGTAGGGCAGGAGTAGAACTAACGTTGCATATTACTCGTATCTGAAGGCGCAGATGGTGTGTGTTGCACCTGGGGCTGAGAGGTAGAACCGACCATGGTATCGTCAATAGCCATGTTTTCGTCCATCTTGGTTCAAAATCAGCGAACATTGAGAAGAATAGATAGAACCGTAGAGCTACCATTTCCATGTTAAATGAGAGGATTACGCTGGAGAGCGAGAGAGCAGCGTAGTGTAGGTTAGGTTGAGCACCGGTAACGCACTCAGTCAAGCCGTCTGCTGAGCGCGCCACAGCAATCCACTCACGTGTCGTCCGTTTCAGAAGGACGCGAAGACGCGTTAACGGTTATCGCGTTCTGACTCGTTTGCCGACCAACTCAACACTCACAACTCAAGTATCCTTCATTCATCACCCTCCATGGGATCCATAATTCGGTGCGTGTACAGAATGGGCCACTGGAAAATGTACAGCCCGCAGAGTATAAATTACATCTCCTACTAATACACACACTCCATGTAAGGTTATCTTGAATCCGAGGACTGATACGTTCCTCCTACTAGACAAAGATTACGGGGAGTGAAGTGAACATTAATGATCGGCGTTCTTTTAGTGGGGAATGTCGCGATCAAATCAGTAGTCCTGTAGTCCACACTCAGCCTCAGTAAGCATTCAAATGTAGAACACCCTTACGATTCAAAGCTTCCCTCTTCTCCGTATTTTTGAACCGTTGAGGCATCAGCATTGTTCGTTGACGTGTCGCGGGCCTTGCTAGGGGCACCACCCGCCCCTTTGACGTCCCAACATCGTACTGTCCAGTCCGCACCGCCGCTGACGAGTAAAGAGGACTCAGCACTAAATGCGAGGCTATAAACAGACGCAGTATGGCCCGTCATCTTTTTGATTCTCTTGCCGGACCCAAGGTCCCAGAGATTGATGGCAAGGTCTTCGCCTGTAGAATGTTCATTTGTTTAATCCTTCCACGACAGAAATCCCAGTCGTACCTGCACTTGCGAGGTAGCGCCCATCAGGACTAAGGGCAATGGAGGATACAGCCCCCTGGTGTCCTATGAAGACACGTACACATGAGCCACGCTGCACATCCCATAGTCGAGCAGTCCAGTCACTGGAACCGGTAGCCAGATACAACGAGTTAGAATGGAATTGTACACACTACAGAAAACCCGCTGATAAGTATTGCGATGAAAACCTTGCGAGATTGGTACTTACATCAACGTCACCGAGATGTCCTGCATATACTCTCAGACAGGAAGTACGGTCGGTAGACCAAAGCCTGGCAGTGCGGTCTCGACTTGCTGTTGCAAAGTAAACGCCAATGGGACTCCATTTAACATCCCATATTGGGTTATCATGCCCTCGGAAAGCAACCACATTTGTCAAAGTATCCATCGACCACAGCCGGGCGGTACCATCTGCGGAGGACGAGAGTAGATACTTCGGTGGACCTGCTGAGCCACTTAATGGATCGAACGCAACAGCGTAAACAGGACCACTATGCCCAATGAGCTTCCGTGTTGAACTCCCCCTTTTCTCCTTGATTTTGCGCAGAGAAGCAGCTGTGACCAAAGTAAGGTTAAACCCTCGGGCAGGAAAGAGAGGGTAACGGACGATCGCGAATGGAGCTAGTTGTAAAATCACTCCTCATTCCCCGCAATTTTTCACCCTTAAGATTCCAGAGCCGGATGTAACTCTCAGCGAATCCAGCTGCCATGAGAGTCGTGTCCTGAGAGAATGTGCAGCAAGGCGCACTGAAGCGATGATAGCATTTAGATGTGTACTGAAGGAGAAATATCTATGATCAACTCACCCTTCTGGGACATCGTGCAGAGTGTATGCGCATATGCTTGGTAGAGCGCGTGCACGCACAGCACTTGCCTGTGGAGAGTTGGGATCGACGTTGTTTAGTGTAGAGGGTTCCAGTCGTATTCGTTTCCGCGCGTCTCGAACAGCACTGACTTCACGATCCACATCCACCGTCCTAAAGTTAGGCGCTCGTGGCAAAAGATCTGCTTCCGTCGGGGCAATCATCCCTGGCAATACTTGAGGCCTGGCCAGTGTCATGTCGTATTGTACAGTTGGATCCCTCTCGACCATCGCCTGCTCTCTTACAACACGTTCTGTTTCCGCACGAAGCTCTTCAGACATTGGGGCGGGTCCAAGCTTTAGATCGCCTTTTGATAGATTGAAAGCCTGTGGGTTATATATATTTGATGTAGAACCGTTGGCATGAGGTATTAACGAAGACGTAAGACCTGTCGACTCTTCCCAGGTCGAGGATGGTAAGGACGCCGAGCTCGACGATGTTACTAGATTTCCAGTAAATATACATGTTACGGGGACCTTTGAAGAGATATTTACCGTCGAAGCGCAGATGGTTGTTCACTACTTGCATGACTGCAACCCTACCTCGCTTTCCCTTCTCACCGTAGAAGCCATGGCCACCACCCATGGACTCCCCTCCGACGCCTTCTGTAAGCCATCCCAACAGCAATCCAAATCCAGAACGACTAATGCGGACTGAATATTTCTCGTCCCGAAAACGCTGTGCAAGTTCATCGTTCTGAACATGAGCGGGTAAAAGGAGAGTGGACAGATGATGTATAGTAGCAGAGTGAGCGGCCTCAAGTTGAGGAGCAAAAGTTGCAAAAAAATCGAGCGCTTCGGACGATGAGAATCCATTGTAAGAAAGGGACTTGCGCTCCTACCTGCGTCTTTACGCCCTGCTTGGATTAGGTCAAGATAGAAATGGCAAAATATAGGGAATAGAATTGGTCGAAATTCAGGCTATGAATGGCACGGCACGATCGCTTAACATAGTTTCAAAACATGGTTGAACTTACTCACGCGGTACATGTCTAATGATCCTTCAACCCAGCCTACTAGCTCTCGGAAGCCTTCTGGTTTGTCTGAGGGATCCTCAATCAGAATATCTTCCGAGCCCACAGTCGATATATTTGAGATGAGATTCTGAAGGGCGGACGGGTTCCCCATCGCATTTAGTTCGGTGAGGACATTATTTGAGTCTTTCAACGCGTTTTCTCCTGGACGGGAAGGTTTCTGTGCGAACACTGCTAAAGTCTTGACAAGTTCTTCTGCATCAATCGTCTCGGTTTGGCCACTCGAAGTGCCTGTAGATGAATTTTCGATTGCTTCCAGAAGAGCCTTCTCAGCAGCAACATGGCCACGACCACGCAGATATTCGAGTACCATGCGTTCAACTTCTGTTGTATTATGCGCAGAGTCCTGTGCTTGAGCTGAAGCACTCGGAGAACGAGAAGAAGGAGGGGGTGTGCTCCCAGACATAGCTGGATGCTGGTGAGGTCGGTGTCGGTCATGTGACCACAACGCGTCGTTCCAACCTTGCGAACAATGAAACGTCTTCCACTTCTATCATGTCCTCAAAGCAAGCAAATCGTCAAGCTATAACTTTAAAGGGCTCTACTGCTCTTGTAACTGAATTCTTCAAATATGCAGTTAACACGTTCGTGCATCTTCTTGCTCACCCTGGGTCACTAGTGGACATTGCTTTAAGAATTCTCTTTCAACGCGAAGTTTACCCTTCAGACGACTTTCACATGGTGAAGAAGTATGGCCAAACTGTGTTGGTGACTCAAGATCTCGCTCTGGAGAACTATCTAGACAAGTAGGTGCATTGACTAAATGTTCCGTGCTGTCCTGACATTTCCATCAGGATACTGACACAGGTACAGAGTGAGCAGTTGGTGGCACCTGAATGTCAAAATGCAGGCTGTGACTGTTCCATGCAGAATGGCTCCTTACAGGCTCCGTAACCCAGTTGGTACTCGCCATCATCTCGAAAGACACACGCACACCTCTGGAACGATGGGTATTCGACATCAAGCTAGTCGAGCCGCCTCCAGACTCTAGTGAACCGTAAGCGTTCCCACATTTTCATGAAAACCTCCGAGACCATCCCTTTGCAGGCAACCTCCGAAGCCTGAGGCAGAAATACAGTCGGAGATCCGTGCCATATTGAAGCAGATCATTTCAATGGTGACATATCTCCCGGTGATCAATGAGCCAACTGTGTTCAACATTCTTGCATACACATCTGATTCGGCAGATGTGCCTGCTGGAGAATGGGTTGACACCGACCCGCTGGCGATCGAGGCGAGTAAAAGTCAACAAGTGAAGATGCGGAGTTTCAGTACGGACGTACACCGGATCGAAGCGATGGTAGCATATCGGTACGAAGAGTGATTGAAAGAATGTAGAGTACATGGATATATTGGCAATGAAGAGCATGAGAAGCAGACCGAGATAGTGGAATGAAGTAGTAACGGAACAGAGGTAGCGAAGAAACGACCGGAATCTGGCTGATGAAGGACCGAAAGAGAGGTCATCACCATGGTCACACCGAAACCACCGTGACCATCATTTTCATCTCTTTCTCCTTGTCCCATACATTAGCTCTCCCTTTTTGCTCTCCACGCCGTCTGGCTACGCTCTTTCTCTTTCTTTTTGCTCCTCCTCTCTCTTTCATCGTTCGTCTGGTTGACCCGGACTCACTGCTTTTTTCTTGCTCTACGATTTGACACACGATTTCAATGGGTGAAAGCTGGTTCAAGAGGGAGTTTCTCAACGGAAGGAGGCTTACCTTCAACGTTGTCTTTTATGGTCTCCATCTGTTCTTCTTCGCGTATGGATGGCACAGTCAGGTATAGTTTCTACCCAACTTCTAGTCTTGTCCGTGCCACTCAAGCCTTTCTCTCAGGAAACCAACAAGAAGCTGGCCGCTCTCAATGCTTTGACATGGTCTGTATGGGTTTCTCGGGGCGCTGGTCTCGTTCTTGCCTTCGATGGTGGTCTTATTCTCATACCGATGCTTCGCAATGTCATTCGGGTCGTCCGTCCTAAGCTTCAGTGGCTATTCCCTGCCGACGAGAATATCTGGTTCCATCGTCAAGTAGCGTATTCCATGGCATTTTGGTCGGCGGTACATACCACTGCCCATTATGTCAATTTCTTCAACGTCGAACGTTCCCGTGAGTAGATTACCCCTATCTTCTCTCCGCCTGTGCTTATGGTGTGTTCTTGCAGAGGTTCGGAAGCAGATTGCTCTTCAGATACACTACACCCAAGCCGGAGGCATCACTGGCCATTTCATGCTTCTCATGATGGTATTGATGTACGGTACTGCCCACCATAAGATTCGCAACCAATGTTTTGAGGCTTTCTGGTACACACACCACCTGGCATTCTTTTTCATGCTTGGGCTTTTTACCCATGCCACTGGTTGTTTCGTCCGTGACTCCGTCAATCCGGACTATATCAGCACTTTCCCTTTCTACTCAACAGAGCACTGCCTTGGCTACCTTAGTTGGAGGTTTATCATGTGGCCTGCTGTCATCTATTTCGGTGAACGGATGTACCGAGAGTTCCGCGCTCGTAGAGCTACTCGTCTATCAAAGGTTCTCATTCACCCCAGTGGTAAGTGCAGAGAGTGATATTGGAGATCAATTCTTATTTGATATCTCAAGGTGCCATGGAGCTTCGTATCGTCAAGCCTAGTTTCAAGTATGTGGCGGGTCAGTGGCTTTTCATTCAGGTTCCCGAGCTTTCCAGGTTCCAATGGCATCCGGTGAGCCTTTTAAATGTGCACTCGCATCGCCTCATAATTGATGATCTTGAAGTTCACCATCACGTCTGCCCCTGAAGACCCATATGTGTCTATTCACATCCGTCAAGTGGGTGATTGGACTCAACAGCTTGGAGAGCGTCTTGGGGTCGGTCCATCTGTTGTTGCTTCCATGACACAGGCCGCCATGAAAGGCACCGAGAAAGATGAAAAGAGTGCCTTGACGGCAACTCGCAGTGACTTTGTCGAGCTCGATTCTAGCAGTGGTATTTCGCTTCCCACTGTTCGGATTGACGGGCCTTATGGTGCTCCCGCTGAGGACGTGTTTGATGTCGAGGTTGCTGTTCTAATCGGTGCTGGTATCGGTACGCGTCGGTTGGTCTGCCTGACGATTCAAATTTTTTAATCTTGAATCATTCATCCAGGCGTCACACCCTTTGCTTCCATTCTCAAACATATTTGGTATCGTCAGAAGAGAGGGAATTTGGGAACTCTTCGCCGTGTTGAGTTCTTCTGGGTCTGTCGTGACGCCCCTTCTTTTGGTTGGTTCCAAAGCCTACTTTCAGAGGTGGAGTCAGCACAAGCCGATCGTGAGTTTCCAATTAGATTTTCGTGGTGCATGCATTCACCAAGAGTGTGTGAACTAGCCAACTTCTTGCGGATCAACATCTACCTCACTCAAAAGATTGGCGAAGACATGCTTTGGAATATTGCTGTCAACGACGCTGGTGCTGAATACGATCCTCTCACTCTTTTGCGTACCCGTACAATGTTTGGACGTCCTGATTGGATGACCATTTACGGACAGATGAGACAGGCTATTGAGTCCGGACAATATCTTCCAGGCAGCAAGTCTCAACTGAGAACTAAAGTCGGAGTGCGTGCTTGTTCCCCTATCTTAATGGTATGATATTCATCTTGTACAGACATACTTCTGCGGCCCTGGTGTCCTTGCCAAGGCCATTAAGGAAGCTACTGTTCACCATACAAGCTCTGGTGTGGAGTTCTCGTTCGCTAAGGTATGTGCCTTGCTGGAATCCGCTTCAATTCTTCGCTGACTGTATACTAAAGGAACATTTCTGATTGAGAACTGTGGGTGGAAGATGGGTTGCCGAGGTACTTCAAATACCCGTATACGCGTTTCCTATGTAACGTGCAGGCCGTCGCTCCGAGAGTTGCCTTCCTGAATACAATCCCCTGGGACCCATTATTGTGTAATATTATTCTCTATGGAAGAGTTCAATTATCTGTATGCTAAGGTTCTGATGATTATATGGAAAAGGTGTCTATGTAAGTGTAAGTACTGTAAAGTCTATGACGCTGTCACTTCTTCGAGGCGGCCTCCCCACAGCTTGGTGGTTCGCCTGCGCTTCTGAGAAGAATTCGACTGAGAACGTTTGACCTGTTCCTGAGCTACCATCCGTATGGATTTTTTCCCTCGCTTCAACCCACTTTTTATCTCTCGAGAAGCTGAGACCGATGTCGGGGTACTCGCGTCCTCGCTTTCTTTGATGATAGGTTCATCAATGTCATGATCAGGAAAGAATACCTGAAGATGCTGGTATATGTCCTCCACAAACGGTCGCGCCCAAGCGGAATCACGTTTGTTAGATGTTCGACTTAGACGGGTCGAGGATTTGCTCTTTCCATGAGGGCGAAACACATCAGGAGGGGGCCTCTGCCACATAGACAAGCCAGTGCAGGTCTCGCCGTCACTGTCAGAACAATGGGCTGATGAAATTTGCGTTGGGACAGCACTACGTCGAAGGGTCGGAGTGGAAGGCGCACGTCGAGGGGAAGAATGCAACGTGCGAGAATTGGTGTTCGGGAGAGGAGGTGGGTTGTAAACGAAGGCATACCGAGATTCTGACGATTCTTCTGGATCAGGATTAGCAACATAAAAGGACTTCTTGCGGCGAGTAGACCATTTCGAACTAGAGTTCGATGTGCTTGGAGATGGCGAGTTCTCATCGGGTTGGGCGTAAGGGCTCGATCTGATAGGAGAACCGGGAGGTGTGATATGAACTATGGGGGGCGATGGGGGGGCGGGAGCATTGAATGGCGTGGAGGGTACTTGACTGTCCGCTGAAGCCCCGATAGGATGATATCCGGTATAAAATAGCGGAGGAAGTATTAGTACAGGGGGTAAGTTCTTGTCAGTGTATTTATTGTGGCGGAATAGACTGATAGACGATTTGACACGACGGATGGTCAACTCTTCGTTGAGTCGTTCTGGCGCCTGAGGACCCTCGATATCAGATTGGTCGAAACACCAACCAGGTCGCATGACAAGATAGGGATGGCGTTGCAATTCGGCGGCTGAAGGTCTATCCCGCGGGTCCCTTTAATGTCATAAGTATGGGCGCGCGCAATGGGTACCTGAATATTAGACCTACTTTTTGAAGCATTTGTCTCGCATGTCTAATGCACCCTTACTTAGACGAAGATTGCCCGGAAGAGGAGGTGCCAGTTTTTCAGTGCAGACCTTTGACAGATAAGTTGAAGGGTTCGATGCACGGAGAATAAACTTACTTTCATCATTACAGGCCATTGTTCGTATCCATACCAGGGCCTTTTGGCAGTCCACATTTCGAGCATGACACACCCAATACTCCATATATCGACTTTCGCATCATATCCGTCAGTTTGCTTTGGGTCAAATGCTTCAGGTGCCATCCAAAAACTGGTGCCTTTCATCTCAGTAAAAGCCCTGCCAATTTCTCCAGCTTGCTTGGATATACCAAAGTCTGATATTTTGCATATTCCAGACACCTCCACAAGTATATTATCAGCTTTGAGATCCTATGCTGACTGTCAGCTATGAGCAATTGATCAGATGTACAAGACTTGGACTAACCCGATGTATGATGCCTTTGGAGTGAAGGTACTCCAGCCCATTAAGTATCTGTCTAGTGAAGGATTTGGTAACCTCCTCGTCGAATCGACCGTGAGCTTGCAAACAGCTCCCAATTGTGCCTCCAGACACATATTCCATAAAGCTAGGCGGGGTCAGCTTTAGTAGGAGGCAAGTGAGAAGGGCTGACATACAAGCTCAAGTGATCAAGACTTTCTTCAAAACCTAGATACTGCACGATGTGCGGATGGTCCAACTCCTGGAGCGTATTGCTTTCAAACTTTAGCGCTTCAATGACTTCTAATTGACGAGCAGTTGCCTGGCCACCTGGGTTCCTGAGCAGTTCGACTTGCTTGACCGCTAGGATCTCTCCAGTCGTTGCATTCAGTGCTACATAAACATGCCCATAGCTCCCTTTCCCAAGCAATTCTCCCTTGACCCACTGGAACGTGACTAGAATACAAATCTGTGAGGTCAATCTAAACGATAGCATTGTCACCAGGAATACCTTGACTCGGAGTAATGGGGGAAGACGTGTGCAGTGAACCAGCTCGCGTGCGCCTCAGAGTTCTTGGTCCACGAGTTTGATTTCCCTGAGGTGAATTCGACAGAGAGACATTGGGACT
>JH814815.1:42669-55496 GCA_000296255.1 Omphalotus olearius VT 653.13 | reverse complement strand
GAAAAGCTGGTTTGGACATGGTGCAGAATGGTGTGGGAGGCAGGGCGTATAGCCCAAGTGCCATTTGTGCGGACACCTGGAGTAAAAGACGAGGTCGATGTCATCATGCTCGTCGGCGACGTAGCTTGAAGACCTAGTGTGTCAACTAGGGCATAATTCATGGACAGAGGGCAGTTGAAGGACTAGATGGTGAGGTTGGTGACATGCTGGTTGTACAACGCGGTATCCAACTGCCAGTGCTATGATCTACATCAGGTTTCAGCTTCTCAACGGTACAAATGAGTTCCTCTGATTCAGTTGCTGTGCGCCATCATTGAACGATAGTAAGAATCAGTACTTATGGTCGGGACAGTCGCGCAGCTCAGGATTATTATTCAACTTATTTGCATTGTACAGTATCTGTCTAGTTTGTCGTGCATAGCGTAGTAGTAGTGCTATTCAAGATCATTGAACCTATAACACGCCCTTCGAAGACAAAAAATGCTCACATATAATTGTGTTGCTGTTGCTCTTGTGAACTTCTTGCTAATCAATAATAATAGGATTGCCAATATCACCAAGCTCGGGGAGTGTAGATGTTGTTTCAGAACTTGTGATAGTGAGATCACTGGTTGACGAAGCTCTAGACAAAATTCTTGGCGGTATGATTTGCAGCACGTTCGCTAACTTTCTCTGTTTCTGTGAAATATCAGTCTTTTCAGTTGAAACTCAAAGTCCAGAGAATGTTGGTATGCACTGCTGATGTCCGGAACTCCTTCGTTGGGATTTCGATGATTTCGTCCTCGCCCGTAACTAGAATGTGTTCGTGCTGCTCGTCCTCCCAGTCGCTATCACAGGTTGTAGTGAGATCAATGGTCTCTGGGAAAGATGACGATTGAAAGTGTTGCTCGATACCAGTCTTCGCTCTCTTAGGTATGTTCACTGGTAGACGACAAACTGCTCGGCGGTGTTGACTGGCTGTAACAAAGACATGAGAGAGATTCGCTGAAAGGTCGCAAGGTCACGACGTACGACGGAAGGCTTGAGATCTCATCAGACCGATGGATGTTGGTTTCAGGCGCTTGCCTTTGCTGAGCATGGATCTGCATAAGTACATGCGGAGATTGATGACAAGACCTTTGCGAGATGCGTGGATCTTACCGAGCTACATTTGCTGCGAGTGTAAGGAGCTGCATATAATTTTGTTCAAACCAACTTTGAAGAGCACTGTGGCCACTTTGTTTCTCGTAAGCACCAATGATCGCCTCAAAAGCGTCTCCAGACGATTTGATGCTGTGAGCAGTATCGCCGCAGCCAGCATATTTCATGAGACGAGCAAATGTCGAATTCGCAGTGAGAGCACTGCGAGCAATCTGAGCCAAATGATTGTCTGAGTCTCTGCGATTCTCGGTCAGCCACGTACGGATAATTGATGCGGCGAAGCCTTAGGAAATTCAGAGCAGAGCTTTGATCCAACCAAAGCCGCCATCGAATTATCTCCCGAGAATTCTAGGCGTCTCCTCTCCGCGTGGTCGTTACAGAGCGTTTCCCAAGTTGCTCGAGACAGTCGAGGCAGTAAAAAATGAAAAGCTGGATCATCTACAAGTTCAAATACTCTTTGCTGAACGACGACGAAGTCCTGGCAAGAGGCTCTACTGAGCACCATAGCGATGTAAGTTTGTGGCGAAGTTGTTTAGGTGCAACGTTTGTGCTGACGTAACCTGTCTCTTCCTCGACGCGTTCAACAGTCGCCAATCGCGGTGAATGGCCTCCTCTTCCTATCTTCATGCCAGCTCTTTCGCAGGGCCCAGTCACAAAAGAGCCGCAGTTGCAGAGAAATCTGCTCCAGTGGACCTTGCTACTTTGCAGAATGCGAGCACGGTACTTCACGAACAGTTGGCCAAAGACTCGCAAGCTATTCCCGACCTCGGAGATACACTGCGTTCGTTTGGATCACCGTCTTTCACCAAAGGGAACTAACAGTCTTCAAGCCACAGGTCAGGCGTCATCCTCTTATAGCGTGTTTCCTGACGATGTCCGGGTGCCATTTCAAAAGCGAAAGCTGGTAGGCATACCAGATGCACTGTTCCAGTACTACAGCAGTATGTGGTTTTCAGTGACTGAACCTCCGTGTCTGATTTCGTGTAGGTACCAATCTTAATTCACACATGGGCTTGATACCTGAGATTGAAAGAGTGTGGATTTCCATCGACCATAAGCTATTCTTATGGGATTATAATGATAGGTGCGTTTAGCAATGCATCTTTGTCAATAGTAGTAGGTACTGATGCTACAAGGGTAGTCAAGAGATCAGCTCTTTCGTTGACCAACCATATGTGATTACCCACGTATCCGTCGTAAAACCCAAAAAAGGTCTCTTCATCGAGGAAATATCACATCTCCTAGTCATCTGTACCCCAGTGTCTGTACTTCTCATTGCACTCTCCTTATCGTCCGCTACTGGCTCCGGGAGTCCTGGTCGGAAAGAGGTCAAACTGTACGCCACCGACTTGACTGTTTCCACGGAAGTAGAGATGACATCTGTTGCTGGGACTCCAGACGGGCGTATTTTCATGTGCGGCTCTCAAGATGGTAATTTGTATGAATTTCATTATCAAGAAAACGAAGGATGGTTTGGCAAACGCGTTCAACTTATTAACCACTCCGTCGGAGGCATGTCGAGCTTGATTCCTAGATTCGCGACATCTAGTGTAGAAGGTGAATGCGCTCATCTACAGTGACTCTAATCACGCTCAAATGATTTCCTTAGACCGCGTTGTCAACTTGGCCGTTGACTCTGAGAGACAATGCTTCTACACAGTAACGGAAAAGAACGTTATATCGATTTATAAACCCACCTCTGAAAAATCTGTTCAACATGTCCAGACGATCTCAAACTTGTACAAGGCAACTCAGGACAAATGCCCCGGCTCGCCGGTCGTCACACCTCAGAACTTCCAGATCATGACGCTACATCCTGTCAGCCTCTTGGAATCTCGCACCGGCATCCAGCTACTTGCAATAACCACTAATGGAGTCAGGTTATACTTTTCGCCCGGATTTGGCTACTCCACTACTACTCAGACTCCTGGCATGCGGCCATTGCAGCTAGCGCATGTCAGGCTGCCTCCGTCCAATCTAATTCATCCTGACGAGCAAGAAAAACTCTATCGACCATCGATAAATAATTATGGCACGGTGCAAGGTCAACCGCCCCGCCAGTCTCGTCCTTATATTATTTCCAGTCTCGACCATTCTTCGTATGCCGACGGTCTTACAATATGTGCCCAGGCAGGAGATGTAGACAGTGTGGATTATTTACTCTGCATGTCTCCGGATCTCACACGGATTGGTTCCCTCGAACAGCTTAACCTACCGCAGCAGACGATGCAACCGACGTATTCTGTCTACGGAGGTCAGAGCGGGTCGGGACGACCACCCCTGACCGAATACGCGACGTTGCTCTCAATTCCAGGCAGAACCTGGGCTATGGCGCCTGTTCCTCAGAAACCCTTAACTCAGGATTTACCTGGTCTTACAGTCACGAACGAACTTGCGACTCAGTTTGGGGAACCTCCTCGTCAGTTCATGATTCTTACCAACGTGGGTTTGACCTTTTTGGTCAAGAGACGAGCACTAGATTACCTCAAAGCCGTAATCGAAGAACTTCAATCTGAAGGAAATATACAGCCTATTGTTGAGTTCAGGGACAGGTAAGCCGGGTCGCGCTACCTTGATACACCGGAGATTGACTTGACATACAGCTTTGGCCGAAACCAGACTTGTGCCATGTTGCTTGGGCTTGCTTGCGGAAATACCTTTCTGGATGGTACAGACGCATCTTCAGCCGGAGTTAGTTCAGTCAGTTCCGATCTCGCCTCTGTGGCCAAACAGGCATTTTATGATTTTGGCGAAAGGCCTATCTGGTCTGAAAGGATGGTCTACGGCAAGAGTATGTTCTCTTGAGATATTTCTGGGCTTATCATTGATCCTCCTCTTTCAGGTGAGAATCAGGGTACTGCTATTTACAGCGGTAGAAGGGAAGGACTAGCTTTATATTTTGCAAGACTAGTGCGGCCTCTGTGGAAATTCAAATTGGCAACATCAGGGTATAATCTACATAAAGGCTTGCTTGCTAAGACTAATTTTTTTTACAGACAGATTGCTATTTCTGATCAACAACTTATTACTATTCAAAAAAACCTTTACGCGCTCAAGGATCTACTTGACAAAAACCCACATTTGTTCCATTCTACTCCTGGTGATTCTGCGGTTTCGCGCGCTCCCGCTATGGAACAAGAGGCTTGGAAGGTATTCAGACATGTTACCTTAATCGCGTGCCCTGCTGACAATTTCTTTCCAGGCAGAACAAACTTCGGTCTCTGAACTTTTATCTTTGCTGACCAGGACAATCGAAGCGCTTTCGTTCGTCCTTCTCCTCAACGACTACCGGTTCGGTGAAATCATGACCAAGTAATTCTCAATCCTCACGAGTCCGCCTGCAGTTTGCTTAGACTAGAATTAGATGCGACAGCGAGGCTCAGAACATCATCTCGGCTTTGACCTTTGAGGATCTCATAACTACACAAAACGGCTTGACTGCGTCGAGGGCTTTAGTAAATGTCATCATTGATCAACAGATAGGTCAACAAATCAGTGTATGTGCACCGCAGGAGGATGCTTTTCTCTTTTTGACTTGCGTAATCAAAGGTGGACACCATTAGCGATGTGTTGCAAAACAGGTGTGGGTCTTTCTGCAGTACAGACGACGTCATGCTATACAAAGTGAGATTTACAGTTTTTTTGTCATAAATTGCGCTAAATCAATATTACAGGCAAAAGAGAACGTCCGCAAAGCCGTCGAAACATCCAATGTCGCAGAGAGACAAAATTGGTTGTCGGAATCTCTCAGGTACTTCAAATATTACGAATACCTCTCAAAGCTAATGTCTACAACTTGTGCCTAGATTATATAGCAGGGGTGCCCGGATTTTGGATCTTGAGAAATTGCGAGAAATTTGCGGAGACTTCCAGCTATTAAGCTTTGCAAAAGGTAAAGATCGTTTTTTCATCGACCGATTATTAGATGTAGACTAATATTCTATAGGTGCTATTGAGCTTCCTTTGCTCTGTGCCCAGGTTTTTGATCAAGACAATGCGGGGCTGGATTACTGGCACTCTGGGTCGACTTCTGACGACTCACGTCGGCCCTTTGTCGAACAAAGGCTGCGATGCTATGAGCTAATTCTAGATTCACTATCAGTATTCGAGCGTCAAAGCGATGAACCCGAAGCAGCCGGTTCTATGCTGGCAGTGCAGGACTCGGACTCAGTAAAAGCTCATGCCTATGATCTAGCTTTTGCTAGCGAAGACGAAATGTTCCATTCGACGCTGTATGACTGGCTGATAAGTAGACAACTTGCTGATGACTTACTTGAAGTCTGTAAGATTTCTTCTCTTCTTCCTTCAGCTGACGAACACATTCGTCCCCAGATTCGACCACCGTTCCTGGAAGCACATTTACGGCGCGAGCCAGTGTCGGTGGAGAAATTTCAATTACTATGGCAATTCTACGTTAAGGATGGTCAGCCGTTGCGGGCTGCTGAGGTTCTCAGCGCTCTTGCTGAATCTACCGAGTGTGTTCATGCGCTGAAGTCATTGGATAGTCTAAACTGACGTTTTGCCATAGTTTTGAACTTCATTTAGACAACCGGTTAGAATATCTAACACTAGCTGTCGGCAATGCGAAATCGCACCCCGTCTCTGCAGGCGGTCGACACGAAACTGCTATTGCTTTCCTGACCGATCTGGAAGAAAAATTAGAGGTCGCACAAGTGCAATTGGAAATTTATCACACTCTACTACCACATGTGAACGATGCACCAGAAGTTGGAACACGAATCAATGCTCTTTCCAAGAGATTATTCACGATGTCAGAGGTAAGCCTGCGAAGTTAGCTTGTTGTCTGTTCTCAATTTTCCACTTTCACTTCTCGCAATTTAGCTGTTCCAAGGTTATGCAATGCCTTTCGGTCTTCCGGTGCTCAAATTGCTTTGCTTGCACGTTTCTGAACATCGTGACGATGTCATCCTTCGTCAAATATGGAATCAAATATTTGAACAGAGTGCGTTCAATGCTCTAGACTCGAGGTTCGCGTAATATGCTCATTTCTCTCGCAGTCGCCGAAGAAGATGTGGACCAATTAGCACAAGCGGATCATGTCGTAGCCAAAGTCGTACCATTAGGTCAAAGATTCTATCCGTCAGAGTCTGCCTTCCCCCTTCGTGAGTGCTACTGGTTGACTGCTGAAAAATGTAGGACTCATTTCCTTGCGTCTTCAGGTCTTGTCACAGATTTCCTGGTGCGGTTTGCTTTAGACAGGAAACAAGTCTTACCATATGGGTGGGCGCCAAGAGTACTGGTGCAATGCGGGGTGCCTTTTTCAGAGATATGGGATGCATTTCACGAGATGTATGAGTCTCACGTAAGTCTTTTAGGCCTAAACTGTAGTGTTCAAAACCATCACACCTAACGATCTCATAATAGATCCCTCCATTCAATGCTCAAGCAAACGTTCAAGCAATATCTTCCGACATTGCAGTACTTCTTTCTGACTGGCTTGAGGAGGCCAAGAGGCCGAATTCGTCTGTCGGACGCGGCGAGTTCCCTGTAAGTCGGATAGATCTTGCTGTGGACCAGTATGTTACGGAGCTGCACCCGGACCGCAGTGAAACCAAAGCCAAGTATGAAGCCGTTAAACGGCAACTACGACGAAATTGGTGAACCTCTCAGTAGGGTCCTTATTGATTGTTAGGCAGTATTGTACACATATTGTATTTGACTGTCTATGGACAAGTGCCTTGTTTCGCATGTCCACAAACTATCGTGCACCTCAATTGACTTCCAAGATTGCGTCTTCTGCTCGTAAGAGTATTCTCTTTGTCATACGTTCGGTAAGTCGATATACCGCGTACAATGCTCTGACGAAGGATGAGCCAAGATATTGAAAATACAAAGAGCTAAGCTGACCTTGCAGCACCCAAGACAATTAGGACGGTGATGATAAGTGCTGAGATGTCCCGAGTATCATTGTTCCGTCTTCGATTCCCTCGGTACCGGGCTAACCAGTGCACAGGGCCAATCAACGGGGCGGAAAGCAACATGTGAAGGAGGGATCCCGCTCCGACGAGAGGCAGTCCAATGACGAAGCGCTGCACAAAGCGCTTCAGGAAACCAGACCTGGGAATATCGGATACTGCAATTGGACGTTGGGAAGCTGACAAGATAGACTCGGCATCCAAGATGCCACTATCCTGATCCTGGAGTATGCGCAGGGCAGCTCTGACAAGGTCATGGATCACTTCTGTAGGGTCAAAGAAAAAATACGAGGAGGTTGAGAGGTAAAAGCTAGAACTTGAGGGTCCTTGGAAGTACGCCAAGAGGTTGGTGGTTACAAAGGACGATAAGAGGGTAAGCAATGTGAATATGAAGGCTGAAAAGCCTCCTACGAGGACTGGAAGAGCGTGTCAGACAAAATGAGTGAAGGAGAAGAGTGAATACATACAAGGATTGGTAGCGATTCCAAGAGCTTTAGTACGAGAGAAACGATAGCGGTAGTGACACTGAGGACACGAGAAGAAGGCAGACTGATTCGGAGAGCTGTTTCTCCATCTCTGTAAGCATTTTACATGGACGTACTAGAGAAGATGTTGGCGTCTGTTCAGCTGACGCAAGGAGAAAGAGAGACTTGCACTGATAGAACCCTTGCAGAGACAGGGACGAATAAGTCTGCCCAGGTCAAGCTCTGCAGCTACACCGTCGAGACATATTCGGCATTGCTTCTCGTCCTCGTCTGGCATGATGCGGGTTAGCGGAGAACCTGAGACGTAAGTGAATTTAAGCACGTGACATACACGTGATTTACTAGGACCATGGACAGTTCATAAATTTGTTGCCGTCCGTGCGCTCATGTCCGCTAATGAACGTCTGTCAAACAGCCACCACATTCGTCTCGTTGGCGCTCTTGCAGGCGTTGGCAGTGGTTCGTCCTTTTCTCGCTTCGCTCTCTTGTCTTGTTAACGTCTGTTCTGCTAGGCTTGACCAAAGTGAGTACCGTCAATCGTAAATTACCGTCTAGTCCTTGATTCTCTTCCATTTCAGGTAACAGTGGGGCACGGGTGTGTTAGACCGAGTACTGTATGTAAAGCCTCTTCTCATCAACACTGTCCTGGGCCTCAGATATATTGCCTACAGACGTCAACGTCTTACCTACACCCAAATTAGCTTTGACACCATCAAGACCCGTTTACAATGCGCTCCTGATGCGTATCGCGGAGCTTTTGACGCGTTTTTCAAAATTGTTCGAAATGAGGTTCGTGGAGAATGTTCTGACCCATGTGTCAAGCGTGCTTGGTTTACGACTTCACCAGGGTCCCCTGGCTCTCTACAAAGGTGCGACGCCACCTGCTGTTGGGTGGGCGGCAATTGACTCCCTACTTCTGGGATCGTTGCATAATTATCGTCTGTTTCTGATGCGGCACGGAATGACCGAGCCCACTCCTGGCTCTGGAATACCGCGACTTACTTTATTCGGTCATGGTATTGCAGGCCTTTTTGCAGGCGTAACCAGGTGAAGCGATCTAGGTTATCGGTGTCATTTGTATTCACGGTCATTCCAAGTACAATCATTGCTACGCCTATTGAGCATATCAAAGGTCTTATGGTTTCATCGTGCTTTTTGAGTATATTGACGAACATGAGATGCCCTAGTCAAGCTGCAGCTGCAGTCTCAGAGGTTAGCTTCCGAACGCCAGTTTCGGGGCCCCATAGACTGCGTTCGCAAGGTATATCGCGTCCAAGGCCCTATCGGTCTCTGGACAGGGCTTACAGGAAGTATCGCCTTCCGTAGCAATTTCTTTTGGATGTTTCTATCTTTTGAGGTGAACTACATCGCGATTTTTTCAAGCGATTGTGAACTGAGTATTTCTTCAGGCACTCATGCGAACATTCACTAGTCCGAACGGTGTATTTCAAGTAAGTCACATTTCATCATCAAGTTCTCCAAGTTTTCCAAATTCTCGTGAACTTGTCTAGATGAGTACTGGTGCAGCCAATTTTCTATCAGGAGGACTAGGTGCCTTTGCATTTTGGATGATGGCTATTCCCGCCGACAATGTGAAAAAGTATGCATGTTTGCCGACCTACGTCTCTTCCGAAGTAATCTTATGGGCGACTGTGTCTCTTTGGCAGTCGAATGATGGCATTTCCCTATCCATCACCTTTCCCTTCTTCGCCTGCTGAACTCGGTTCAAAGCCATCTTTTCTGCGCACAGTACGGACGATACACGCACAAGACGGAGCTGCAGGCTTCTTTCGAGGATTGGGGCCATGCCTTTTACGAGCATTCCCGGTCAACGCATGTGCATTTTTTGTGTATGAAGGACTAATGAGAGTTCTTGGCGCTGAAAAGGTCAGCTTCATTCTCATCTTTCAACACACGGGCTGATTGTGTGACTAGACTCGACACTCTTAGATAATTTAGATGCTTATGTAATACTGTCATAATGGGAATTTACTTGGACTTGAGTCCCCGTTCATCGTGATCACAGAGAACAGTGTACCTACGACTTGCGATGGCTTCTTAGAAGCTGAAGACGTTGATCGTTTCCGAATTCAAATCGGTGGATTTGGTATTTCGATCCGTACGTGCTCATACATGATATCAGTCGAGGCGTACATCGCCCGTACAGTTGACAAAATATTCCTGAAGCACGAGGTAAAAGTCGAACAAGCTTTAGACGGGCAAGAGCTCCTGTAAGTTTAACACGATACCTGGTTTTGTTTTCCGATTCCAAGGTTCGAAAGTTGCCCCACTTATGCGGTACCTGGAGGTGTTCCTCAGCACTGTCGGCTCCGACTGTTCTGTTTGTCAAGTTCCTGAGTGCGCGGAATCTTGTCCAGGTACAGACCATCCTCGACTACATAGATCTACATATGTGTAAGAAGATCCAAGTTGGAGGACGATTGGGCAACGAGGTCTTCACATCAGAATGGAGATTCCCGACCCGATATGGTGGACATAGTACTCGATAGGATGCATAGCTCAAGAGATCAGGGCACCTAATGCACGAAGCTGGAAGTTTTGAGCACCAGATGCTTCGGCATGCCTCTTATACTCATACTTATCCTCCGAAGATTTTGCCAGTCGAAACGATCCCCGGGCCCTTCAAGTTTCTCTTGGAAGACCATTTGCAATATGCCTGATATTCTACAAAGTATACAGTATTAAGCATAGCATTAGAATACGTTATTACAAACTCCATATTAAGTATTGGTACGATAGTAATAAATCAAGAATAATGAGGACACTCTTGAGCGTCTACACGTAGCAGCGCGAGAACGAGCTTGGTGGGAGCTGGCTCGGCCAACGCCCCTGTCTAACGGTGTTTTCCCACTCCGGATCTGAACGATACAGGTCCATACAAACTCTAGCATTCTCGAGCTGGCGTTTGGAATAAGCACTCTGTAAGTCGCAAGTATGTGTACATTTAAGCTCAACTCACCGGATTCTGCTCGCTTTCTTGACATCGACGACACATCAGCTGCCACGCCAAAGTTTGCAGACCGACAATGTGGTTTGGTGAGCGAAGTGCATTTCTAAACGGCTGGCGAAGGCAAAGATTACTAACGTTCGATTGACGGTCTTTAATAGGGGTTACCTGGTAGAGGGCCACATCTCGAGTGTCTACCGCTGAGTGAGGAATGCCGAGAACTGACCGAGACAGATTTCATTCAGCAAGGTTCCAGCGAGATTGGACCTATGACAAGCACACCTGAGAGGTCATTCCAGAGACTATGCCCGACAAGGATGTGCCCCTTGATGAGGTTGGCAACATGCTGTTGGACAGTATTGAAGACAACAGCGTTTCCTGACCATAAATCTTGAGCAGAGTCATAAGCGCAAAGAAAAAGCGTTTGTCTACTTACGGCCCGTCAAGTGCCCGGGTTCAATCCCAGTGGTAGCAGTACGGTAGTCGGTCACCTATCCATAATTCACCGTAAGTATCGAGAAAATAGTGACCAAGCGAATGTAGCCGTACCTTCATGGTCGGTGCAACATACGTATCGAGAATGGTTTGACCTCGATAGTCAACAATAGCAATACGCCTTGAGACGCAACGAAAAAAAAAAAAAAGTGAGCATGAGGAGAAACAGACACGCTGGGGGGTCACTTACGCTAGCATGGACGTGGTCCCTCCCGGGCCAACTCCAACATTTATGCAGGAGATAGCATAGAACTGCTTGTTGGTAGACATGGGGATGAATGCGAATTATAAAGGGAGTACAAAAGCTCGAGGCTGCTGCAGCAGAGAACGAACTTGTGGACTTTAAATACCGCACCCTGTCTACCTTACCACTGAAGCTTGTCGGTGGACCGACATGAAATGAAAAAAAAAATGCCAAATTTTTGTGAGATAGAAAGAGACATTTCGTACAAGTAAATTGACAGAGTGAGTGGGATCACCGTCCGTAGAAATCGCAGGTGTAGTATGAGGACGTTGGCTGGCGTAGATCGCACGGTGCGGCAGCGGGTATCAGTCGCCAACGATCACGAAAAAATCGGCCAAGTTCTACAACGAGCTTCTTTCACGTCTTCGAGTCAGCAAGTACCTTTCCAGCTTGAGAAGAGATCTTCGAGTTGAGTGCACAAGAACGAGTTGATTGCTTGTATCTGGCGGCACAAGTCATCGACTTCCACCAGGAGCAGCTTCCTTGGAGCGGTTCCGTACATTTCAGAGGATTGCAGACAAGCGCAGATCGTTCTGACATGCAGTCTCGTAGGCCGTCCACTTACGTCAGATTCAACGGGCCCGAAGGACCAAGTGCTCTCACATAGACTTGGGACGGCGAGGGTTATTGTTTATCGATATCATCAGTCTATTCCATGCACTACTTCCTTCTCTTTCTTCGTTTCAGCAGCCGATGCCAAAGAAACACTTCTCGCCCTCGTTTTGGATACATGTCCCCGTGCCGTGGTCGCCCGCCGGCCCGCGTCATGTTGCCCACCACCTTCGTCACCGTCTGTTTCTTTTTCCCTGTGCGCTTTACGCGAACGACCCTTTCTGCTATGTCAAGACGACCCTCCTTCAAAGCAAGAGACGCCACCCGTCTTCTTACCCGGTTATCGACGATCGCCTCACCCCACCGCCGTCTAAAGCTGGCAAGGACATCAAGCGCCAGAACACCGCTTCGTCGCACGCCATATAAGCTCCCAAGGAGTAAGAATACCGTGGTGGGGTTTGGTTTCAGTGAAGGATGCAACGCTAGTAGAGACTTCAGAATTCTCCGCTGTGTCTGAAACCTCCGCAAGCCCCTTTCTCGCGATCCGAAGACAACCAGTAGGTGGAGCACATCCATGCAACCGGAGACGCGTCTACGACTGAGGTATGTTGGTAGACTGTTTAAATAAGCCTCGGTTATCTTCAACGCATGCTCTTCCTCCTTCAGCTGAAGCAGTGCATTGACAATCGTCTGTACTATGCGTGAACTTGAATATGGCGACGTAGATGGTCGATGTCGCATGAGCAGCAGAAAGCGTTCTCCATAGAGCAGAAGCGGCTCTGCGCGCTGAGCCTCGATTTCGCGCTGTCGATGTTTTGGCGCGCACAATGCACCTCTTCTTAGAGTCCTGAAGAACTCTAACCAAATAAAGTCAGGCAAGACAGACTTACCGCCACTGTTCGCGCTGTGGTTTGGAACAAACTGAATTTGTTCTCCATCCTCAGCCAGAGATTGCCATGCGCGTTCCCAATCGCCTGTGTGGATCAGCCAGCGAATGACTAATTTTC
>JH814815.1:28477-42657 GCA_000296255.1 Omphalotus olearius VT 653.13 | reverse complement strand
TCGGCGGCTGCCATGGACTCTAGTAGCCATTGAACGCTACCGAACGCAGCGCATCGCAGGGCAATGCTGATTAAAAAGTTATATGAACGCGTCGAGCGTGTTTCAGGGTGGAATTCATGATAGTCAATAAGTTGAGGAAGTGATGGAGGGGGATTTCGGTACGACAATTGGAGGAGATTTCGATACAGTATATTTCGGGTCGCCGCTACGGGAAGAAATGACGGAGGTGAGCTAAATGATGGTCTTCTGCTTCCGGGAAAAATCAAGCTTGGGTCGCCCCAGTGGCAAGGCGTCCAGAAATTATCATCCTCCGAATGCGATTCAGTCGGTTTAGAAAAGGGTAAACGACCTGGGTTGGCGTATCTCATGTCATTTTCGGTGAGGGTGTTTGGATCAACATGTTGGACATTTAGTCCTAGCCTTGACGGAGGCACTGCATGGTTTGTATATGAAGACTGAGTAGCCTGGTCATGTCGTCCCAGCGTCCGAGCACACCCGAGGCTGAACCTGTACAATACGCGTCAAAGAAGAATTAGTTTCACTAAGAATCTGCTCAACTTATAATCCGGAGACGAGCAGCGAGCAGACTGGGAAGTTCTGGGCGTGTCATCGGGCAATGTCACAGGCGCCGAGATGTTGCGACGACCTCTCCTTGCACAGCGAGTCCAAGCTTGACCTGCAGCATTCTGCAAGATAGCAGACAGTGAAAGAGAACTGGGTGTATGCCCGTTGTTGAGAGACAGAGTTAAACGGGACCATCCTGTGCTGAGCATGCATCAACTCTCTTCAAAATTTGCTTTGCCGGTAATAGTCCTGCCAACTTCTGAGGCTCTTGCCACACATTCACAAATACCATTTTGGGAGTAAAGCTTACAACCCGTATCGTAAGTAATAAACTAGCATTTGCCTGAACAAGCTGAACAAGCTGAATGGAATGGAATGATTGCAGAAACGCATGAAATGCTCATCGTCAGTAAGTACAGCGCCACTACCAGGTATGCCATAGCCGAGTCGGACGTGAAAACGTGGAATGAAAGCTACCCAAGAAAAAAAAAACTCTAGGACTCCATCGGATGTTGAATAGTCCGTCCGACTAGCCAGCCAACTCTGCTAACCCATTTGTCTCTCACACTTGCCATGAGATTTCCACATCGCGAGTCTTTGCCAGCAAATTCATCTAACCCCCTTACCCACCCTTGCACCATGTCGCTACCGAACATACCCGCCTCTTGGTTCACTACGACATCCACCTTGTCCACCCAAGCATTCCACTCATCCTCCAACCTCGGAAAGAATAAAGGTTCCAATGACTCCTGAGTGAGCGAAGGCTGGTCCAGGATATGAGCAGTCAAATTCAAAAGGAAGAGATAAGTTTCGTTGGGATGCAACTTGTCTTTATGTATTGACAATGCAGAGTGGGATCTTTGTGAGGAGCTGTCTGAATTCAAAAGCGAAGGTGTAGGCAGGTACGAAAAATAAGGGAGATACGATGTGCACGCTGTATGAAAATCGGATATGTGCGGTCGAAGCCTGTTGTTGATGTAGCTCTCTCGCATGCCACCACTGTGCTGCATTGCAGGCTGAGGCTGGCTAAATGAGCCAAAGCCGAAAGAGATGGATGTAGAAGGTCCAGACATATTGGAATACGGGTACGCTTCACGAAGCTTCTTGGCAGATGCTGCGAGAGCGTGAAGAGCGGTCTCTAGTGTGGGGCGAGGAATAAGAGGGATGATTGCGGACTTGAGAGAGGGTTGTGAATTGACTAATGATGTGAGAATAGGCAATAAAGATTCTGGTGGCAAGCTAGCTGTTGATCGCATAGTCAATAACGAGAGTATGAACTTGTGTAAGAGGCAACGTACCAAGCAATACACCAATGTCCACGTCGTGTTCTTCTTCGTGTGTTTTAGCATCCTTCGTCAGCTTCCCCTCCTTGTTTGCGGTCTCATTCGAAGGAGATGTACGAGCTCTTTTGGGCGCAGCTCGTTTGGGGCGTTCTGGCGTTGGACTTCTGTCCATGGTCTCGTCCTGGGGGAAATTCTCAGAGCCTTCGTCAGGCTCATGTCTCCGTTTCTGAGCTCTTTGCATAGAGTTATGATTCGAGGTAGAAGCAAGGTGATTGAAAGCTAGAGATTGCGAAGGTTGAAAAGGAGTAGAAAATCCTGATGAAAGCATGTTGGAGCCAAAACCAAAACCAAAGCCAGGGGCGTCCTTGGGAGGACGGGGATGAAAGCCAAAAGGTGACGACGAAGAAAGAACATTGGCCATTGTGGTCGGTGAGGAAGAAAGGGCCTAGGACAAGTGGACGTCCTCAGCTTACAGGTCTTGGCGTGTTACGCAGTGACCCAGTCACGCCTTTCAAGTTTGACCTGCCCTAAAGTCGATACATCAAAACAAACCGAATTCCAACCGAATTCTCTTTGTACCCTTCTGTTTCGGTGCGTGTAGTTTTTTTTTTCTTTCTCTCTTTTTCTTCAAAGACGAGACAAAACGAATCGCTACTTCGAAGCATCATGCTGATGAGCTTGTTCATTATACCCAAATTTCTGAGTTTTTTCCGTTTTAATTACTTTTGTCATGCTTCTCTTCTAACTTGCTTTGTGTTGCAGGGCCTTTTCTCCACGAGTAGTTCGTTTTGGTGAGTCCGCACAACCTTCGTTCTCTATGAATGATGCAATATAATAGAAGTCAAGCACAGACCTTGTCTTAAGGATGAGGGTTGATGATCTTCCATGCTAATACTGACATTCATTTTCCTTTCTACCTAAAATTATGTATTTGTTACTGATTCCTTTTTCTCTCAGTCTTGGACTCGGTGAGTTCCGTTCCCACCAGGATATGATGTACCGATTGTCCACCGGCGTTGATCTTGACGACAAAATACACTCAATGTCTCCAACCTCGTGTTCCTCGTCCTTCTCTTACTGTATTGTCGGTACTCTGACAATTTGTCATTCAATTACCAGGCAATATACTGAGAGTGATGCCAGGCGCGACAGTTATTAGTAGAAAATATCCTAATTACGATTAACGTTGTTACGTGTTGAAAATACAATTTATGGATTCGCATGCGGCCACATTAGATTCAGGATCCACATCCCTCCAATGACTATGCCCAGCTTCGTTTTCATTCCTAGCTTGAAGTCAGGCTGCCATGCAGAAAAGGACGATGAGGCTGAGTTTCGTCCGTCCGCCAACCTGTCAATCCATCTGCGGGATTCGCCACTAGCATTGGTCTCTCCGTTGCTTTGCACAGAGGACATAGTCAGCTGCGCCATCTCGGTGGTGGTAGCCCGAGTGGGCAACTTTGGCTTTTCCCCACATACAAATGTCACTATGTCTCCAGTCGCGCGCGCAACTTGATTAGAGACATAAACGAACAGCAAGGAGGTTAATACAAAATTGATTGGTCTCCATCTCGTTCCAGGCAATACAAGGAGAATGGTCTTGGTGTCTCCAGCCAACCAAAAATGATACTGGATAATGAATGTTTCCAAAGAGCATCTGCCTATGAACGCGAAAAACTGCGACGAGGCTGAGCGCAGAACCGCGTTTGCATTTCTGAGAATTGCGAATGCTAAGACAGGCAGGAAAGAAACATAAGGATGCCAGAAGTTATACGTGAACTTCGACTCCTGGGAGAGCTCGAACGCGAAGAACCACACCATGGTGATGCCGGAAATAACGAGGGTGACGTTCACGAGGAGTGGCCATCGAGGGGAATCCATCAGACGATGTTCTTGGACTTTCATGACAGCAAGTGCTGCAAACATTCCAAAGTAGACAATCCATAGATCCAGCTTTACTCGGAAAGCCCATTCCTTAGCTGACCAGTGAATTCCACACAGCGTTTGCAGAATCCCGAACATGGTTTCCAACAACCACGTGTTGTGCATAAAGAGTGCAACCACCCCTGCGGAGAGAAGGATTTTGCCTGTGACAAATGGAGCGCGGTCATTAAATCGGGAGCCAACTGCAAAGGTCAAATAGATGACAATGAACCAGAACGAAACCAGCGGTGCGAAGTAGTAGTAAAGATAGTTGGTGTTCATTGTGTAGGCAAGCACTACAGTGAGGAAATTTAGCCGCAAAAGAACCTACAGTGCACTTTCAGAAAGGGCGATGCGCTCCCAGTTCAAGAGAAGACTTACTTGTACGATACGGAGAAACCCAAAATCTGCCTTACGAATGTAAAAGGTCGTGTGTCCATAACCCGTCATGAAGAGATAAGACGCGACTAGAACGCGGACGGGATTGTAGATACCCGAAATTCTTGAAGCACCAAGATAATGATAAATGAGAATAGCAACTTTGAAAGGATCATGCTAAGCAAATCTGCTCTCTGTGTACAGGCGGAGTCAACCTCATACCTTGCATTAACCCCTTCCATTCATCTGTTTGTTCTCGGTTCAAGAACCCCAAGTCCTTATCCGAGCGCTTCACAGTAGCCAAGCCGGCAGCTAATGCTGTCATGTTCAAAAACGCGAATGTCCAAGCGGAAAACACTTTTTGCTCCTTCAACCATAAACCCGTCCGATCCGCCATGAACATGAGAATGATTGTTAAGCACAGCGTATATGCAGGCGTCTGTTCTATTACAGCGAGCCATTCGTTCATCGTATGCTCTATCATATTCGATAAGCCAGCGTAGACAGCGATAAGTGAAAATGTCACCTGCAGGGGATGACCGCCAAATCCTCCAGACACCGTACAGCGCGAAGGCCAAGATTGTCAGCAGCTGCAATGCCCCAGGCCAAGGATAGCGCCGACAGCAGGTCGTATCGAGTGGAAATTTTTTGGGTAGCTTTTCGTTGCATTGTAAATTGAGTAGCAAATTTGCTTGCAAGCGGACAATTGAATCGGAGAAGTGTATCCCGTCTTGGGTATATGATGCTTCAAGCATTTGATTGAAGACGGATGGCACTACAATCAAAGGCGGGACACTTTTCCGGAAAGTTGCAGCGTTTTTACCAGGGAGTGAATATATCCTGTGGTTTAGGTCTGAGTTCATTGCATCAATATCGGAGGAATGCATTGTCTTCGCTCTGTCGGGGGACAGCTTCGATGTAATTATCTCTTCAACTGGTAAAAAGACAACTTTGTCGGCAGCTTCGCTGGTTGAGACAGAATGTACCAGGTTTTCGATGTTGGCTTCCCATGCAGGAAGCCCGCCGGAAACGTCACTATATCGTAGATTCCATAATCCACCCCCCAAGACAAGCAAAACTGGACGACGAGAATCATACACGCTGGTGGAATTCCGAGGAGAAGCAACGCGAGAAACCGTCCGGAAAGTGTGTGTTGTATTGAGGAACGGGTCCCAGTAGAACGACAGCAGAGTTCCTGAAGTTGCGTGCAAAGTGTGGTTGGCGTGTTTCTTTCCATCGTCCTGGGGTGCGGTGGGGAGAGAAGGGTCTAGTAAATGAGCGAACTGAAAGAAGAGACGACGGGTCACAGAATCTCCGATGAAAACCACATGTCGAGTACTGAGGCACTGGGAAGCATCGTTCGAGGTATATTGGTGAGGTACACAACCTGCATTAAAATCTCAGTAGCTATAAAGACAACCCAAACACGAAATAAGCACCGTCAGGCTGCCATAACTTTCCAGTATCGAGCCAACTTCCTCGACGAACAAGTGCTTCGCAATGTATTGGGTCGAATGAATCTACAGATTTGTTCGAACAAGTGACCCACTAGGAAATAGAGACGCACCAAACAGCACATATCTACCAATGCCGATACATATAGACAAGAAAATGACAGCGAATCCGGTGAAGTGAGACCAGGATGGATTTATGGAATATACTGGTGACTTGGCTAGCATGCTGCCTGTGGTGTGCCAAGTTCAACGGCTGACTCGAGCAGAAGGAAACAATGTCACCGGTTGGCGTCTGCTGGCACAAACTAAGACTTGTTCTTTACGAGCTTCCTCAGTGTCACTGTCAGCATGACTATTGGCAAGACGAAGCATGTGCAAGAAGATCTTGGCTGGTCTAAATACATATAGCTACGGGTATTAAAGTGAGGTGCACAGATGAGATCCATGTTAAGTCCAATGACATTGTATAGTAGTGCAACAAAGACCTATCATACGCTACTGGAGCTATTGGTTAGACCTGAAGGAAAAGTCAGCGTTCCTTACGCTACCACATCTAGATTTCTGGCTTACCAGTTCTGTGCAAAGAATGCCACAAAATGAAAATGAGCTCGACATCAACCGACGAAAAGATATCCAACACACCCTTGGCAATGATTATTGGCAGAGGTCGGGAAACAAGATAAGTAACGACATCCCGAACACGCTGGATACATCATCAGCTGTGACAACATGTTTTTAAACCAGTACTTACCAGCGTAAGGATCGGAAGTGTAGAAGTTCCGAATCAGGACAACGTATAGTATGATCGCTAACGGTATGGCTGCTAGACGGAAGCCCCACATAATAAAGCGGTGTCGTTTTGTGGTGCTGATGACAGGATAGAACGTTGTTCCGACCAAAAGACCCAGAAGAAAACCTCCCAGGTGAGCTGAGTGAGAATGAGCAAAGTGTATACAGTCGTCATAGAGCTGACTGACCGAAGTTATCGACATCTATAATAATATGTGAGGCATCAGTAAAATTGGAAGTTGTAGACGCAACTTACATGGAATATAACCAATGGCAATACCAATAAGAAGTTCGATGGTCATGAAAATCAACTTGATATTGTGAACATTTAATTATATACACGTCCGCTGAATTTGAAGACAAGCTTCAAATACTCACCTTTCGTACGGGTCTGTACTGATATTTCCAATGAGCGAAAAGATCTACCCAAGTAACCTAGACCAAAATAAGTCCTGGATAAGACCGAGTGAAAACTGTGAAACTCACCGCAACTGTCCCAAAAATTGCACCGCTAGCGCCCACAGAAGGTGAGCCCACGAGCGAGAAATTACCTCCTAAAACATTACTAGATCCAGATAATAAGACTTTTTGCACGTATAAAAGCAAGGTATGAAGAAGTCACCCGAAGACTCCGGCAGCAAAGTAGGTGAGGAAGAAGCCTCCTGATCCCATCTCTCTTTCAATCTGCAGGAGGATTTTTAAATGAAGAACAGGGGAACGTTGATATAACCTTACTTGCGAAGACACGGTCAATTGAGCAAACATGTTCAGTATAATGTGTATAAAGCCTGCGTGTAGGAAAATGGGAGTAATGAATCTGAACGCAGCTAGGGTATGAGCTCAAGGCAAAGCCTGCGCGTAATCACACACGTACCGGAACCACTGATTGGGCACGCCGTCATCAAAACCTATAGTGTGAAAAAGTAAATGGTTACAATCCTCACAGAAAAAAGAACTACTTACCATTGAACCCGCATATGTCTTCCAGTGAGCATATTGATGTAGCAGGATTCGCCGTGTCATTGAGACCTGCCCAAGAAGTGATTAGTACAGTAAACAGTGCAAATACATCGACGACGGCTTACAAGCTAGGTTCGTGGACGGCGGAACGGTCTCGACATACTTCATGCATGGTCTGAGGAGATCGAGTTAGGCATGAGGTGCAGACGTGCAAAGAGGAATTCACGGACGGAAAACGGGCGCCAACATGTATCAAAGCTGACGAAGAAGGTCCTAGCATAGGATTGACTGTAGGCTTTTGATGGTTGAGACGAGATCTGAGGGTACCATGGATCTTACCTTGAAGGAAACCGGGGTTCCTTGAGCATCTGATTGAACAACAAGCTCGTATATGAATACTGCCACCATGACAGAGGTCAGAGTCCATACTAAAGGTACTTTCATTCAACAAAAGCTTGGAATACATATGCAACAGGCTACATACCAACGAAAGGATACTTCTGACGACCAATACCGCGCTTTTTATCTTCAATTCTCTGGTCCAACGGGTATCTCCCCGAAGAAATGAACTTGGAGAACGGGGTGGCTTTCTCTGCTGTAGGCTTCGTTATTTGGTTGTAGGGATCCGCGTATTCTGAAGAGGTGCAATTAGGTGTGTTCAACAGATGGGTTCTTTCTCTCTCACCCAAGTCCTCGTAGTAGCCTCCTGAATGGCCGATATCAGCAGCGTTGTGAACGAGGGAAGCATTTGATGCCTCCCCCTTCCCATGGGTTGGTTGCCCATAATAGTTGTAGTCTTCGTCAATGTAGGTCAGAGACCGGGAGTTACTATACACTGATTGGGATTTGATGCTCCTGTGACTTGTGCTAGCACCGCGAACCAGGCCTGGTGTCGCATTTTGCGAAAGGCTATTATGATCAAAACCCTCGTCTTCTGAGCCTTGTCCAACAAAAGTCGAGTTGTTTCGTGTTGGGGAGGTGCTTCTGTTGACTGTGGCATTGTCGTGAGCTTCACGGGTGGTCGTAAGAGGATTATCTGCCATATCGTCAGAAAGCCAGGAATAGGGAAGTGAAAGAAAAAGAAGTGAAAGGATTATTTGACGGTTGTGTGGACGATGGCTTTATATTGGATCATAATGCAACCTTGCCCGCAGTCATAACGCCTAGACAGGTGTGTCCAAACAAACACTGCCATCCGAACTAGACGTGGAACTATTGAGTGCTATGGATATACACAAGGCTATATGTACTAGGAGACACCAAATGTAATTCAATCAATACATGTTCTAGTACTGTGTCCGTTCAACAGGCGTCATTTCTTCCCCACCCACACTAGGTCTGCCTTTGCCTCTGCCGGAAGGTTTTCGGGTGAGCGGTGTAATGTGTGTGTCGATGTGCAGTTCACCATCTGATAGGTTCTGCTGTTCGTCGGCATGAACATTAGCGTCTAGGCCCTCATCTTCGTCTACTATTGGTCTTCCCCATCGCGAAGCAGAAGCAGCTCCGTCCACCCATTTCAATGCTCCGGCCCCGACATTACGCACTTTTCGGTTACAAGATCGCCAGACCATCGCGCTGCGGCTTCCCACACTGGCTCGACTTGCACTGCGGGAGTCCGGAGTTAGTTGCGGACTCGCTCGCTTCTCGTCGTCGTATATTGGCAGTTTTCCAGGCCGTGCAGCCAACATACGAGGATTCGATGGGAACACTAAGGGAAGCATGTAACGTGAATCCAGTAACTCGCCAAGAACGTTCGGTGGCTGCGCGGGCTCCCAAGACGACTTATCACTGTTCCTTTCGAACAACATGTCAACGCCTTCCTGAGCAGCCAATAAGTCTGTTGAATTTGCAGAGACCGCAGAAGTATTTGCAGGGTCTGGCGAGTCATTGGCAAATGAGGACACGCTGCCTTCGTGTTCGCGGTCGCGATCGCGATCGCTCATCTAAGGTGAGCATTGTAAGTAGGACTTTCTAATGAATAGAAATGATCGACGAAATATCACCTCTTTTCGCAACGCTTCGACGCCAAGCTTTACGCGGTGCCTTTCCCAATCCTTCTGAAGTTGGGTAAGGTATTGAATGCATTCCTCAGTCATTCTTCCTTCATTAACTTCGTACTTGTAGTCTCGAACCGCACGACGCATCTGAGTTTGTATCTTAATGGGTGTCGTCTCGAGATATGGAATTGCAATACCTGCAGAGGATTTATGCTTTTCATCGTTTGTATTGTGGCTACCAAGTCTGGAAACTCAGAGATTGAAGACAGACACTAGACACTGTATGCTTAGCGATGTCAAGCATAAGAAGAAGTACATAGTACCTGGAGCCAGTGCAGGAGTTCTCTGACAGGTGTAAAATGAGCTTGTACACCACGAGGTAGACCCATCTGTCCTACCCATTCCTCCAGTGAGCTTAGATTCATCCCTATTTGTACTGCTCTGGATCTGTAAAGTACGCCAGATTGTCATCAACTGGTATTCCGTCTGAAGAGTTGGATCATTACCGGCATAGATACTTCTTTCGCGTGAGCACCCGGTTGAAAAGTTCACCTTCAGAATGCGTTTAGCTATACCGATCACTGAATAGCCAATTGCAATCTTACAAGATGTCCAATACATAACTTGCGACCACAGTTGAGTCATCAATGCAGGATTGATATCTGAGAGCGCCAATAACGTGTGAAAGGCGGTCAAATATGATGTGAGGTGAGGAGGAGAAGGAGAAGTGGCATTCTCAGAGAAAAGAGCTTGGAGGGGAGTGGCACTAGAGGCAGCACGAGCCCGATTGAAGCTCTGCTTTAGCGAGGAAAATCCTCTAGAGGTGGAGGAGGTAATACTAGGGGATGGTGATGGGGGCCGAATCGCGCTAGATGCTAAGGGTGATGGTGGCCCTCTCAGAGTAGACGCATTGGAGGGTGCAGTCGTGGCAGCGCCCTTCTTCTTACCAGTGAACGGTCTGAGGAATGTCCATTCAGACTCGAACTGAATAGAATCAAACTCAGACCCAAGAGAGGAGTAATCCAGCAGTGCGCTATCGAGATATTCGTCAACTTTGCGCTCCACTAGTCGGATAATGAACACTGTAGCAAAAATTCAGACACAGACGTATGTGATTTAAATTTGGAGCCTACCGAAGACAGAGTTTATCGTTTCCTCGATAAGCTCAAATGACCCTAACATCTCGCACACCTCATTGATCGAGTTATCGCATTGCATGAGATGCAGCCATATGGTCGTGTTATACAACCAAAACACCAGAACAGTCAAATCGTCGGGTCGATTCTACGACAAGAAACGTCAGGGACACCGATACAATTCGGAAAAAGGCATTGCCATACAAAGAAAGTGTCCTCTATAGCTTCTGTTGCACCTAACATAAAGTCTTCTAACCACGTATGATCGCATGTAAGGCAAGCAAAGCGCGCCAACATATATAAGACATTGGCGGGTTGCGAGTCGCGGATGGAAGGCGGATAATTAATTATCAACGAGTCGAAGATATTCGGCAGGGAGATAGGAGAAAATACCAGCATGGATGTGTAATCTGGTAGGGGAGTCTGTCTACATTGTGAGTAACAGAAATATGAGAATCAACTGAACCTCACATAAAGATTTTCATCGTCATCTTCTTCATCCTCTGAGTCTGAATGCTCAGAGAGGGTATACTCCGTAGATTCAGCACCCCACCATCGTTGGGGTATACCCAAAACTTTGCCTACGTTTGCACGCATACTTTCCCGCTTTCCTTTTCGTTTCATCTGCTCATCAAAATGCCGTCGTTTCTCCTCCATACGCCCCCCGGCCCACCCTTCTCCGCGCATGGCTTCTTCAAGAAGTAGCGCCACGTCCGCTCGACCAGGTATCATACTGTGTGCAGTGATAATATCTAGAGGAGTCAAGTTTCGACGCGTGACATCGAAAGGCGAGCATCCGTGTGTCATGAGATAGGATATCAAAGTTGGAGGTGAATGAAGAGCAGCATGATGTAAAGGTGTCCACCCAGCTTAATCATTTGTTAGTGAGTCTCGCTCGATGTAAGTGAGTCGTCCTACACACCATTATCTGCACTCAAGTCCGCACCTTGCGCAATGAGTAGACGGACGCACTCTTCTCTTTCGACATCCCGCTCTGTATCTGCACCAAATCCATGTATAGTAAGACTGACGAGCCCGACGCCATCCTCATCTCGGATGCCCAGGTCAATGTACGCTTGAGCCTGCGGATCCGAGAAGAGATATTGCAGAATACTGTGTTCCCCGAAGACACAGGCGCGACTCAGACAGTGGCTCACGAGTTGAGCCTTCTGGTCTGGCGTGAGCCCTGTATGAGACGAAAGATGGACAGCGATATGTGCTGTGGTTGGATATAAAGGATGCAAGTCGGGCTCTGGAGAGAAATCTAATGGAGAAGCCATAATATATAAAGGAAAGTCACTTCAAAGTGAGAAAGAAAGGACTAGAGCCCCAGGAGGGGACTGTAGCAGCAAGCCAGATGGATTCGACGGAGTCTGTACAAGAGAACGTGTTGAAGTGTTGCGAAGTGTTTCTAAGCGCGTATGTAATTCCATCACTTCAAACTTGTCCCTTCATGGTCTCTGAAAAACGAAAACAGCCGTCTACTGAAAATCCTGATGAACCTTCAGCTGAATTAGACGATCAGCCTACATCATTGTCTTCTGATGCCTCAGCCAACTCAGACGATGAATCCACGGAAGATCCAGACCCAGAAGAGGATTCTGCGGACGAGATACACGGCATGAGACCTCAAAAGTCTCGCCAGACAAAAAAACGCAAAATTCGAGCTACTGGCGCCTCTGCATTCGGAGCCAGACTACAATCGCTCCTCAATACCGAAACTACATCGTCCGCACCACTGTCATTGAAACCCTCGCTGACGCGGAAAAGAAACGATGAAAAGCTGGAGAACAAAGCGAAGCGGATGCTTTCTGTTGAAAAGAAGGAGAAGGAGGATCGAGGAAGAATCATGGATGTCATTGGAGGATGGGGAGGAGAGAGCGAAAGAGCATTAAGAAAGGTTGCGCAGAGGGGTGGTATGTGTTTTATTACCGTTTTCAAAGGGTTCTATTTGACCGTATTCTCAGTGGTGAAGCTGTTCAACGTAGTTCAACAGTCTCAGGTACAGGCAGCGGTTGACAATGAAGAGCGAAAAGCTTCCAGAGGAAGCGGCAAGCCCTTCCTTACTGCACCAACAGTTGATCTCAAAACAAGGTCCAAAAACAAAGGAAAGCATAAAGATAACATTATAGGGCGAGGGAAGGAATGTGAGAAGTACCTTCTTCTCCACCCCCGGTTGGGTACTGACAACTTCGTTCAGCAACCGTCGGAAAGGAAGATTTCTTTGACATGATACGGGGTGGAGCTGTAGTATCTAAAGCATGATTTGCAGCTCTGCATGTCGTCCTCTGACGCTGACACCGACATTTCTACTCGAAAAGTATTTAGTTGTAAGTCCATCAGTTACGTGTGCGTAGCTATAACTGAGGTTATAGGTCTATGTATTGACTTGAGCAGGGTGGTCGTCTGGTAAAACGGACACCTGGGTCGTTCTGGCTCAAGCTATCTGCGCTTGATCTTTGTTTCGCCACTATTATCAGTTCTCTGATCCTTTTTATGGCTACAAACGGAACAGAGATTACATGCATCATTTGTATGTTCAATGCCTGATCTCATAGATGTGTATGTAATTGTTTCTAGTTATAAAATGAGTGCGACACGGTATAGGAGGTTAGATCTTTGGCTACTTTTGAAGGCTCAGAACAACCAGATCTGTTTTGCCATATGCATGTGTGAACCTCAGGCCTCAGGCTTTCAGGGAGTCCCCTGATATTTCTGCTGGGTGATTTTGTCTTCACTTCACCAACGAGTTACTTGGGCCCGTCAATACTTTTGAACAATAGCCATGAAATTTGAAAGGCCTCCAGTTCGTGTCACCATGGGCCAGGCTGCAGTTTGACCTACCCTAAACATTCACCGTGGGATTAGCATAAATTTCACCTGCACTTCGTTTCTTCCTACTCATGGTTCGTGTCCTTGTCCTTGTTACTTCAATGAATTGACAGTCGCGTTCATCAGCCACCAATTACCAAGATCTCTATTACCAAGGAAGAATGGGACCGAAGGCTCCATGCAGTTCCGGTGGGCAAGAAGTAAGTTTTCCCTTTTTATTCGTGCGTGGACTGGGTTATGAGATGACAAAAAATGGGAATCTCTCTGACTATTCATTGATGAGTTCAAAATTGCATGTATTATCTGACTCGTGCAGTCTTCGTCCCTTTTTTCCAGCTCTCTGTTCTTCGAAATATTGACATTTTTTTTTCAGTGAACTCAACCGTCTAATAATGGACTATCTTGTCATTGAAGGTTATAAAGGTGCTGCAGAAGAATTTGCCCAAGAAGCCGCTGTGGCACCGGAAGTAGACTTTGATTCTATTGAGAGTCGAATGAAGGTACGAGAGGCGTTGCAGCGGGGTGACGTGGAAGATGCGATTCTGAGGGTGAACGAGATGAACCCGGAGGTGAGTTTGAATGGTATCCAAGTCGTTTCATGGTACCTGCGGTGTGGTTTTGTTACCAACACTTAATGCGCTGCAGCGTTGCTTGATGCCTATGATTAAAATATTTCATGCACCACTCTCAGGCCTTGTAATGGTCGCTGATGAGATTTGTACACACCAAAACTTCAGTCTTCAATATGATCTTCCTACTTTTCGAGCTCATTACTTAGCGAGGTGATATGCTAACGAATCTCTACAGATATTAGATACGAACCCTGCCTTGTTCTTCCACCTGCAACAACAAAAATTGATTGAA
>JH814815.1:1512-15139 GCA_000296255.1 Omphalotus olearius VT 653.13 | reverse complement strand
TTTTTTTTTTTTTTTTTTGGGTTTCGTGGCCACAAGGATCTGATCCCATATTAGGACTACGAATGGGATGAGAGATTGGCAGCTCTCCTGACTTCAAATGCCAAGACAGTATTAGATTTGTTGGTGGTGTATGTACAAGCTGCTGGTGCGTTTTCGTCTGTCTTTCACCCCGCACTCAATCCTCACTCCATTGTTAGGTGTGACGACAGATGTCCAGATTCAAATCTTCGAATGTCTTCGCAGCTGGCTGCTTTCAGGGGAAGCTAACCCGCTAGAGATGAAGACTTCGCCTCTTCTTGGATTGTCATTCGAGGCTCTAGCGTCAGATCAACTTTTCGATACGGCGGTCAACTTGATTTGCGATCTCATTCATGAGACGCAGGAAATTGACGACAACATGCCTATCATTGAACTCATAGTCCCTCGTATCATCGCCCTGAAGCCACTCTTGACCAAATACCACAACGATTCCGACAAAATACGAGGTTTTGCGCGTATCTTTGCCGAAGCGGGCGAAACATATCGCATACTCATTGTGCGGCATACCGAGACATTCTATCCCATTGTTGAGGCTATCGCAGAATGCACCGCATACCCAGATCTCGACATAGTTCCAATTGCCTTTCCGTTCTGGACTCGTCTCGCGCAAGCCATTGGCAAGAAATCTTCAGTCCCAGCTATCTTCATTGAAGCATATCGCTCAATTATGGGAATGATGATTAAACACTTACAGTTTCCCCCTGACTCTGCGCCGCTCTCTGGCCAGGAGGCAGAGGATTTCCGCTCATTTAGGCATGTCATGGGCGATACGTTAAAGGATTGCTGCGAGGTATTGGAAACCGAATCTTGCTTGCTAGCAACCTATGAAGTGATTGTCAATCGATTATCACGCGGCTCTGGTAGTCTCTCCTGGCAGGAAATTGAGGCCCCTCTTTTTGCTTTGAGGTCTATGGGCGCCCAAATCGATCCTAAAGACGAAGGCGCTGTGCCAAAAATACTAGATCTGCTCCCGTCGCTCCCTTCGCATCCACGAGTTCGTTATACATCTCTCATGATCATATCTCGTTATACCGAATGGATCAACGCACATCCAATGTACATCAGTAATCAATTGCAGTTCATTTCTTCTGGCTTTGAAGATCCCGACTTGGACGTCTGTGCAGCTGCCGGTCAAGCGCTGAAATTTTTGTGTCGGGATTGCAAACAGGTAACTCACTTTTTCGTGTACTGCAGGCTCAAGTATCTCACTTTTCTATAGCATTTGGCGGAAGTACTTCCAACCCTACATACTTTCCTCAACAGCGCAGGAACAAAATTACTTCAAGATGACAGGCGTAAAATATATGAAGCGATTGCCCATGTGATCTCAGCAATGCCTATGGAGAAAGCAGCGCAGTCTTTGAAGACTTTTTCGCTCGATATCCTCAATGTCATTCATGCCGTCGTCAACAAGCCCGGGCAGGCCACCAAGCAAGAATTGCAGCTCGCCTGTGGTAAGAAATATTTTCCTCCATGAACGAAGGTTGATACTAAACATATTATAGATGGCCTCGAGAATCTGGAGATCATGCTATATGTCATTGGAAGTTTTGGGGAGGACTTGCCTGATGCTTGCCAAAATACTTGCCAGGAAGCCTGGGTAATGTTTGACGTCTTTCTTTCCAAGTATGGCTCAGAACCTGAAGTGGCCGAACGAGCAACTCGTGTTTTGAGATACGGACTATCTTTCTTCGATTCAGCTGTTTCACCCTTCGCTTCAAGCGTTGTGGCAAGGATGTCGTTTACTTTTGAAGCTACTGGTATTGCCAGCTACCTCTGGATTGCCAGCAAGATGATAGGCAGATTCGGTGACCGGGACGATCTGAACATTCACGGATCCCTCCGTGAGATATATGAACGAGCCACAAATAAGGTCGTCTCCCTTCTACAGGCTCAGTCGGCAAATAAATTGCCTGATGGTGCGCCTTTAACTCTCTGTAATACACGCGATCTAACACGCTTGACTTCGCAGTGCTGGAAGATTATGCGCATATGTTGTTGCAACTAGTACGCGAAGCCCCTGACATTTTCTTTCAGCCATCAGTATTCCCTCTCGCTTTTCGGGCGGCGACTGCCGCACTCACGATTGTCCAAACGGAAGTCATATTTGTTGCATTGGATCTTTTCCAGGAGATCTTTAGCCACAAGTGCTTGGATCCATCCATTCCTTCACCCCCGAATTTCATATTGTACGCCAACGCTATTCACAGCACGGTAGAAAACCAGGGTGCGGAGTTCCTCGGCTATCTACTCAGCGGATTAGTCGGAGACTTTCCTCCGGAAAGCGACTCCATCGTCATCACTCTATTCAGGATAATGGCCACAACCTGGACCACTCAATTACTTGCATGGCTACCTGCCATTTTGCAGCAGCTCCCAGTGCTAGCTGTGCCTGATCAAGTGAAGAATAAATTTCTGTCGGATGTAACTGGGTGAGAGGTTTTCTTCAGTCATAGTCGAAGTTCCGTGTCATTTACATGCAAACCCTTCACGCAGCGCAATCAACGAGAAAAAGTTCGATCAAGTAAGGTATGCAATCGTGACGTTCCATCGTGAATCTAAGAAGGCCCGTGAGAGACGCAGAACTGGGACAGTAGACCGGTGATTGAGCGGTGATTGAATTGACGGATACGAGTAGTGGAGGATTTACAAATTACTACTAGAAGATGTACATAAGTATGTAGCCCCCCAAGAGTAACACGAGCAAACACAGTTCCTATTTGTTACGGAGTCAACCCCACGGGTTCCGCTAAGTAGACTCCATGTTACGTCGAGCTAGCCAAACTTTCTCTCATTGCGGTATGTCTCTTGGCCGTTGTTTTCTTTATATTTTCACCGAACGACGTAGCAGCTGGACGCAGGACGTTTACGCAGTCTGCCGCTCGCAAGAGCTACGAAGACACCGCACGGAATCTTTTGATCAAACCAGACACCAAAGTCCTGTGTCAGGGTTTCACTGGAAAGACGGCAAGCATCACACATCTCTCTAAGAAAGTTTTTTCTGACGGCAAGCACATTATGCAGAGTACCTTTCATGTAAAGGAGGCATTACAGTATGGCACGAAGATGGTTGGAGGTGTATCACCCAAAAAGGCTGGCCAACTTCACCTTGGTCTGCCTGTGTTTGGAAGCGTTAAGGAGGTAATCGAAGGGCTCTTCTTCAATGAATTTCACGAGAACATTTCCTATCGTTCAGGCTGTAAGAGAAACATCTCCTGATGCCTCTATTCTCTACGTTCCACCACCGAGTGCTGCCGACGCTATTATCGAGGCTATTGAGAACGAGATTGGTTTGATTGTTTGTATCACAGAAGGCATCCCTCAGGCCGACGAGATCAGGGTTCGTCAACGTATATTCTCTTTTCTCACATCCAACGTACTTATGCCTTGTCAGGTGATGCAAGCGTTAAAAAGTCAATCCAAGTCCCGGCTTGTTGGACCGAATTGTCCTGGTGGTATGTCAATAATTAAAACGACGTGTACATCCTCTTAATCTATGTTTGTCCAGTCATTAACCCTCGTGGATGTAAAATGGGTATCCAGCCTGGGCATATTCACACACCCGGCAAAATTGGTACTGTGCATCACAACTGTGCGGCACAAGTATTGGCTCAACGATTTCTTCTCCAGGTATCGTCTCTCGTTCCGGAACGTTGACCTACGAAGCAGTTGCGCAAACAACCGATGTCGGCCTTGGCCAATCGATCTGTATTGGTATCGGAGGTGATCCCTTCCCTGGAACACAACATCTCGACGTGATAAAGGTGTTCCTCGAGGACCCGGAAACTGAAGGTAGTTCTTTTCCATCACGAGTACCTAGAGGGTATTTTAATCCCATTGCTGTCCAGGCATTGTTATCATTGGAGAGATTGGAGGGTCCATGGAAGAAGAGGCAGCTGAGTATCTCGAGAAGTATAACAAGACACGCCCGAATCCCAAACCCGTTGTTGGTTTCATTGCTGGGAGAACGGCGCCCCCAGGCAGGCGTATGGGTCATGCTGGGGCCATCATTTCTGGGGGAAAAGGTCCGAATATTATCTCCTTTTATCCTCTTCAATCCATTCTGATGAAAGCTCCAATAGGCGCTGCCTCTGACAAAGTTGCCGCCCTGACTCAGGCTGGTGTTATTGTTACCGACAGTCCTGCTAAGATTGGTTTAGAAATGCTCAAGGTACTACTTACTGTCCAATCTACTAAATGTTCATGCCTCACCCCGTTTATTTCTAGGCAATGAAAGCAGCAGGTTTGGTGTAGATAACTAGAGGTAGATTGAATGTGGATTACATAATATCGTATTCTTCTTCATGTCCGCGTACACCCCTTCTTCTTCATTTCATGACGCTGCGTCGTATCTTTCAAAATCATCCTCACTTGCAAAAGTCTCGAATACAATTAAACTTGAGGTCTCGGACTCCGTCTAGGCAGCGCAGCGTAAATTCCTGACCAGTTCTTTGCTAGTTGTACGGCCTCTTCAAATGGGTGACTGTCTCTCCGAGTCCGAATACATCTCGTCCCTCGATATTTGATATGACAGGGCGAGCCAAATGGGATGCCTGGGATGTCGCTGGAACAAAGTACAGCACTGCTGTGGATGCTGAAAACAGATATCTGCAAATCGCACATGATTTGGGTTGGCAACCAGGCGCTGCAACTCCAGCCCAGGCTGAAGAAGATGAAGAAGATATCTGGGATGACGATACGCCAACAACCTCGAGTAGTAGTGGAAGCGGAATGGGCGTTGCTGTCAGTGTAATGTCTGCACCTCTAGACGCGGATGAGAGTGTACACGGATTGGCTATTGCGGGCGATCTAAAGAAACTTGACGCTCTTTTCACCGAAACACCAGATATCGATTTAAATTCTCTAGATGAATATGTGAGCTACCCAATGCTTACACTGAAACATAACTCAACGAGTGAATTCTGGCAGGGCTACACGCCGCTTCATCTGGCCTGTGACCGGGGCAATACAGATGTGGTAAGACTGCTGCTCGACAAGGGGGCTGATGTTACTATCAAGGTTGAACTTCGTCTTTCAATTCAAGGTGCTACTTTGGTTTGACGTCGACATTTAGGATTCAGACGAGATGACACCAGCAGAGCTCGCGCAAATTGCAGGACATCATGAAATTGCTGAAATGCTTTTCAACCATTGACACGCAATCGCAACCCAGTACACGCCATCTCATACCAATGCTCCCTATCTCTAGCAATGCCCCGAAAGCGAGCAGAGTTTTTTTTGGCTGTGACCTGCAATGTATGTATGCACCGCCGTGTACAAAATAGTCTCGTGAGGACAAGTGCGGTATCACTCCTCTACAGTATGGGAAGGTGATGATTTGATGCTGTCAGATTTGGGATGATATGGAGAACCAGGCTGTAGAATTTTTCCCTGTAGACTGGATTAAGTTACAAAGTAGAAAACGAGTGAGGTACAAAACTCACCAATTCCAGCAGCTTCACAACGGATTTACTCGGTATAGCGCCAACATCCAGCCAGTACCGTATTCTGCCAACACTCCATTCCATTGTTTTATGGTCCTTTCCTCCTGGCTTTACGCGAGGATCATAGATTCCCAATAGTTCTGTTGGATTTGCATTGCGACGTGCACGCTGGTTAATAGCTACTAGGTGAAATATGCGGTCATTTCGAAACCCATGAACCGCCAAACGTAGTCGCATAACCATGCTGAAGTCAGAAGTAAGGAAAGATTCAGAACCACGTGCGCGGTCAAACAGTTTGACTTGAATCAGAATCTTATTTAATGCATTGATTTATACTTCATTGTAAAGAACATGTATTGCATTCAGGCAGCAATTTTTGTACAGATTAAAGTACATATACGTGTCGTACAACAATTGAGGTGTCATGCCACACGATACATGTTATATATCCTCTGGACCGTTGCTTCCGGGAACAAGCTAGACGAAGAGTTTAGTGATTAGCGATTCTACATTTATATTACACAAACTAACCATGCAGATGTTGTTGCCATTCAAGAGTGTCTGCGCAAGCTTAGTTTTCTTGGTCCCTTGAGGTGTCGTCTCGCTGAAGAGATATTGAAGTCACGAGCAAGTGGGAATGCCTACGAAACTCACTACTCTGTAACGTCCTCTAAAACCATGTCTTTAATGCACTCCACTGTGAGCTTCTACAGTAAGGACAGCACTGAACGAGAATAACTCACTGACAAAATCATCAAATCCTAGTAGGGTCCCAGTGAATTCGCGCTCACTCTTCATAACAACCCATATCCGGGACCCAATACACTTGTCAATCAACTCTATGTTCAATTGGTATCAGAAAAAGGCTGAGCAAAGAAGGATGATTTGAACCTAGTGGTAGTATCTGAGAGGCCATAATCAAGCTTTAGCGCCGGCGGAACTGAGATCACGCATTTTGTATCCCTTTAGAATTAGAATCATTCATGTTACTTTGTTAGATACACAACCCTATACACGATAGCATGTCATGAAAGGAAAAAAAACAGCGCGCTGTTATCGATTGAACGTGAATTTGAGAGAAAAAGATACAAAAGAGTAATCATGAACGTAAATGAAGTCAAGGACGTGGATGGAGGTAGAGGTAGTAATAAAATGCAGGACACCTATGAAGATACTAATATTAAAGCTCCATTGTGAACTCTGACAAGTAAACTACTGTCCAAAGCTGAATCCACCCTGAGGAGCTGCAACATCGGAATGGAACTGAAGAAATAGATTAGCAAAGAACTCAATACTTTTGCAGACAAATACGCTTACAGCAAAGGCGCCTGATGCATCGACTTGAGGAGCAGCAATGGCGGTGTCTACGTCCTCCTCATCGGGGAAATATTTGTCCATAATGTTGAACGCCTTCTTGTATATCTCCAGGTTGTCGTGTTGCTGGAGGTTATGGATCGTGATCATGCCACCTGCTTCCTCAACAAACACAGCGTATTGGTTGATACCGCCCGGTCCTGCGGCCACTTTATCCATCTCTCCAACCTTCAAAATATTGTCAAGGCCGTCAAGAGCGACCTGAATAATTTTGTTGTCCATCATAGTCAGGAGATCACACAAGGGCTTGATGCAGCCCTGGTTGACAAGATAGCGGATCTGAGAAGGCTCCTGAAGGCCGCCTGAAGTCGCATTCGAGATCGCCCAGCATGCTTCCTTCCTTGTCTTGAAATCCGCATTTTGTAGAATATTGATCAAAGGAGGAATAATATTGGCATCAATGACATTCTGAATTTGCGGAGGGGAACCTGCGGTGATGTTTGAAATAGTCCAGCAGGCTTCCTTTCGAATACCATCCTTTGGAGACGAGAGGAGGGCGAGCAATGCTGGAAGAGCACCTGAAGCGATAACGACTTGGGTTTGAAGGTCGTCACCCGTGACGATGTTTCCAACAGACCGGAGAGCAGGTGTCTGAACGGAGGTGGAGCCATGCATGAGAAGGTCGACAAGACGCCTGCATACACCGGATTCGATGACGGCCTGAATCTTATCGTTGGATCCATCCGAAAGGTATGAAATAGCCCAACAAGCATCAATCAAAATCTCGTCATCAAGAGAGTAGATTAATTTCGTCAAGACAGTCAGGGCAGGGGAGATCTGCGAGCGACAAAAGCAGACAAGATTGTGAGAACAAAAACCAAATTAAGGATGAACAACAACAGACCAATTCCCAGTCAGGCTGGGGAGACTTGCCACGACAAAAATTGCTCAAGGTCCAAGTGGCGTTTCTGAGCATGCTCAGTTTATGATTCTCACTTAGCAGAGTGAGAAGAGGTCGTAAAGCACCCTGCTGAAGAACGTAATCCCGACACTGAGGGCTGTCGCCAGCAATATTTCCTAGGGCCCAGACGGCTTGTTCACGAACATCAAGCACAGAGGACGATAGCAGGTTAATGAACTCCGGAACGGCCTGTGCATTAATAACTACTTGAGTATGTTCTGCGGTGCCGGATGCGATATTGGTCAATGCCCAGGCCGCCTCAAACTAAGCGCACATCTATCAGCGCGGACATCACTGAAAGACGGAGACTAGAAACTTACCTGAAGCATGGAATGCCCTGTTTTTAGGAATTCGACGAAACGAGAGACTACACCGCATTCAATGACACGGTCAATCGGAGGGTTCCTTTCCTTCGAAAGGAGTTTGCGAAACTTGGTGGTCGCGTCCAGCTGACGCTCAGGATCGTCAGAGAATACTCCGGAAATCATTTCATCCGCCAACTACAAGTGTTAGTTTATGGCTGTCAGTCAGAAAGTGCCACACAAAAGAAAGACGAAACCATGAAAGAAACATACCGGTTCCTCCCAATTGCCACTTATCACCTCTTCATCAGACTCATTCCCCGTCGAAGGAAGGAAATTCCTTCTCTTTGAAATATTCTCCTCTCGTTTCTGGCGCCTGATCTCAACTTGCTGCTCCTCACGACGACGTCTAAGGTCATCTTGCTTCAGTGCACCCTTAGCCTTATAGGCTGTTGACGGAATTAGGCGCGTCGCCGGAGTCAGATGAGGAAGAAAAAAAAGGGTAAATACTTGAAGACCCACCTTCTCTACGAGCTTTGGTTGTACGGGATTCAGAGTCCATTGTTTGACTTTTGAGATGAAAAGAGTAGTTTTAGAGAGGTAGTAAAAGGATCTGATTGAGATTCAAAGCGAATGCGATGAATGGGTTCAAATCGCGTGACATCGTGACAGTGATCACCTGATAGTGCATGGACCAGTGCCACGGACCTGGTACCTAACTATTCAGTATTCTACTAGTACTACAACGATCTCTGCGGCTTTCCTTCCAAATATCCTTTGATGTTTTCAACCGTCTCGTCCCAGAACACCTGCCAGTCGTCAAGCACACACATCTTGTCTCGCGAAGCTAGGCCAGCTCACCTTGTAGTTTGAGTCGCTGACATATGCATTGTGCGGACTCAGAGTGACATTCTCTAGAGACCGTAACGGGTGATCCAATGGTAGAGGCTCTTGGTCGAAAACATCCAACCCGGCACCAGCAATCATTTTGGTTCTCAGCACCTCGATCAATGCTATCTCGTCAACAAGCGGTCCACGAGAAGTATTAATGAAGAATGCTGACGGCTTCATCATCAGTAAGTCTTCAGCACTGATCAAGTGTCTAGTTCTGTCCGATAGCACCATATGAAGTGACACGATGTCGCTCTGCTCCATGAGCTCTTTCTTTGATCCAACATAGTCGACTCCTGCCTCCTCAGCGCGTTCAGGTGTAAGGTTCGGTGACCAGCCGATCACTCTCATGTTGAATGCTTTCGCAATCTTGTACCACCCCGCATGAGGTTCTGAGATATATGGAAGCTTGATGTACGTACCATTCCTGTCTGTGAACCCAGTCTTCCGACTCCAATCAAACCCAAGGTTTTCCCTCCCAGGCCAGCAGGTACAACGGTCTGCCACTGGGGATTGCCTTTGCTCACATTGATGTGCTCCGAGGCGACATAGCGAACTACGCCGAGAATCAGGGCCCAAATGTGTTCTAGAGTCGAGTTCCCCCCTGATCCAGTACCGGAAACATAGATGCTCTTCTGCTTTGCATAACCCACGTCAATTCCTGCGTTTTTCATGCCCGTGGTCGCGATGAGGCTAGAACCTTTCAATGTGTGTTCTGTTAGGCTTTTGGTCCACATACCGCAAGTTAGGCAATTTGTCCAGTAACGACTTAGGAAATCTGGTGCGTTCACGCATAGCGCAAATGACTTCATACGGCTCAAGACGTTTCGTCAAGCTCTCTTCGTCGTCCAATGTGTCTGTGAAAACGTCAATTTTCAGACGATCGGCTATCGCAGACCAATCTGTAAGCTGCAGGGCAACTTGCTGATAATCGTCGAGAATTGCAACTCGAGTGAGTGGAGCCATGAATACTTGACAGGAATTAATCAGCACATTCGACCTTCACAAGCTGACCCAAATTACATAACACAGCTGTGCGAACTGCGAAGGCAATGAATATTAAAAATACTACATAGTCCGAAAACATATTATGATCGGTGTTATTCTAGCTGTCATTCTCGAACGGATACTAGATAAAATAGCAGTCAGAGATCGATAACATACCTTCAACAATGAAACTCACCTCGAAGGCTTGTGGCGAGTCTGCTTCTGGAGCGCTCTCGTCGAGCGCGATATGTGAACCAGAAGTCGAAGCTCCAACCGCATTCCCGTTTGGCACCGGAGCTACCGTTTCTGCAGGTGGCATTGTCGTCTCGAATTCGACGAACTCAGCCTCTTCGTCAGGGCGACTATCGGTCAGAATCAATATGCCTCCTCCGCCTGCGTACTTTCCCTCCGCCTGCTTGAAACTCAGGGAAGCTTTCTCTGTCCGTGTAGAGACTGGCCTGGCAGTCACTCCACGTACGGGCTGATATCTTCCATCACTCGGGAAGCTGATATATGCCAGTTGAGCAGGAGTAACTCGCGATAGATTTGGAATATTCTCGTATGAAGGCTCGCTCTTCCTACTTGATTTTGTGGGTGCTGTGGGTGCTTGGATCAAACGGGTGAGTGAAAAATTTAGGAGTTCCATAGATTGCCTACCTCTGGCAGGGGATGAGCTGTCTTCCACTTTCATTTCGACGTCTCCATCTCCTTCCCCTTTAACTTCAGACTTGTCTTCCTAAAGATCGTCATGAACTCTCTACAGTCCGCAGAACCCTCGAAATGTCTCACCTCCATTGAATCTTCAGCTGCAGCTTTCCTCTTTTCTCTGGCCTTGACTTTGGCCGTCGTAGATAGCACCGCAGTAGCGACTTTGACAGCAGCTTCCTTCTTTGGAGGAGTTGTCGAACTGGGATAGGCGAACAAGCTGGGTTTGGCATTGGACGTCAACTCAAATTTAGGGACCTGGCAACATAAGTGAGTAGGAGCTTGATGATTATTAAACTTGACAGAACAGACCTTCAGGTCCCCATTTAATCCAATTATGCCAGTAGGCTCGAAGGCGAGACACGCGCAATGCGCTAGTGGATACCAATACCAAAATTGGCAGAACATGACCATACCCACAATTGCGTTTGTGTTGCGGCTACCGGCTCGGCTCTGGAGGTTGATGGTCACATTCCTTCCACCAGCATCGATAAGGCCTTGACCTAGCGCTGCTCCAAACTTGGCCATAGGATCTTCATGTTTGTCGGATAGGATCTTGCTATACCGAGCCCTAGTGGATGCGAGTGACGGTGATGATGCTTCCGACTGCTCAAGAAGGATCATACCCAACGCAATAAATGCACCTTGGCGCACGAAGTCCACGCTATCTTTCGTCATCGGTTCGAGAATCTCGACAGCATCCTAGTATGTGATGTCAAGCCTAAATCATGCATCGAAATTAAATTGACTTACCTGAAGCCCTGTCCCTGCACAAGCAATTCCAAGGGCCAAGGTGGCGCCGCAGCGAACATGTGGGTTGTAACTCTCACTAAGAAGTTGTACGATACGTGGTACTTGTCCTGGGTTCTTGAAGAGCAAGAACGCAAGCGAAGTTACTGCAGCACGGCGGACATCATCGGAGACATCGGAGACAGCAATGTGCAGCAATTTGCGGACAGCGTCGTTGTTAGATGTACCCGCATAAGCTAGGGCGAGTGTGTATACTCCCCCATAACGCAAAATTGGGTCCTGATTTTCAACACATATGAGTATGTTATTACCGAGATACATAATCTGAAACTGACCGCTTCAGCCAAAAGCTCTTTCACAGTCTGAGCAGCTTCCTCCTGACGACCATAGTAGACAAAAGCAATACCGATTGCAAGCCCTCTTATGATCTTCTCATGCTGAGTTTCGCGAGCATATGACAGCATTTCGCGGACAGGCTCTTCCGCTGCTGTACCGAGCATGATCAGACCCATTGCATAACCAGAAGCTTCACCAGCGATAGCAGAGTCCATGAACAATACATTTTTGAGGTCTTCAAATGTCTCCATGCTCTTGGACCCCATCGCAGCTATCCCTAATCCAAGTGCAGCCCCATGTTGGACAACTTCTCCTTGAGCAGACCGCAGGGTATCCCGCAAATAGCCAGCCACATCAGTCCCACAACCAGCATTGATCAGACCAAGCGCGTACAGAGCTCCACCTTCAGAATACGCTGCTCCAGTGACGCTACTCTCGCCAGTACTTTGGGGAAGGTAAGGACCAAGGATCGTCATTCCTTGTTCAAAGTAACCTTTGTGAATGACACCTAAACCAGCCGTAGCAGAAAACTTGGACCAGTTGGACGCTAGCCCAAGCCATTCCAAGTTCTCGCGCAAAAAAAGATCTGAGGTCGTTCCCGAATGCATGAACGCATTCTGCAAGGTCAGAGCCGTATGATATATAGAAGAACGGGGTTCTAGACATTCCTTTAAATACTTTTGGTTAGAAAGAAATAGCAAACGAAAGGTGATATACAGTAGTTACCTTTGTGTGCTTGAGAATAAGTGTGTCAACATGATTGTTACGTTTCAGGAATTCGAGATATAATTTGACAGATTCCTGTCCAGTCAGGATAGCTCGTATCTTGTCAAATATTTCTTGAGTTTCCTATCATAGAATTAGTGGAAAGGCAAGAGATATTGGTATTGAAACTCACGACTTCGCCTTTAGGAAGCTCAGCACGAACGATATCAAGATAGTCTCGAGCACCGCCTTCGACCAAGTCGAAGGCAAGCTGGTATGCGAGAAGCTTCTCCTTCGGTACAAGCGAAACAAGTAGCGGGACAGTTAGTTGAGGATCACTTAGGGTTACAAGCAGGCGGGTAAGAGCATGGACGTGAGGTGAAGCGTCTCCCGCAGACGGCCGAGGAAATAATGGATAGAGGAAGCGGAGAACAGAGTCACGGTAAGAAAGAGAAAACCCAGTATCTATCACGGCTTCCATCGCGTACGACAGTATGGAAATGTCACGGGTGTGGTTGTATATCTGGGAAATGATGTCTAGTCTGTGCGACTCTAGAGCAATGCCAATTGCCTAGACACAACAATCAGTGTAAGATTGGCAACAAAAATCCTTTCTTTCAGCACACCTGCTTATACTCTCCCTCCGCTATACACCGTGCAAAAATGTTCTCGATGATCAATTTGAGACGAGAGTCACTCTTGACTTGCTTGCCACTCGCTTGCTCTTCAGAACAACCTTCGACGTATCGATCAATAGCCTTGGCTGAGATGGGTCAATAACCACGTTTGAGCCAGTAAGTACAGAGGTTCTACTCACACATGACAGTTTCCACATATTCTTCCGAGCCAGAGACACGAGATTCCGCTTCGAACGCGCTTCCCGCACCGAGTGCAAATGAAAGCGACTCGTCATATTCCCCTAGGTAATAGTAGACTTTGCTGGCTAGGAGAGCCGCGGAGTCTCGGGCGTCTTTAGGTAGTTCTTCGCTATCGTATAAAGACTCTCTAAAAAAGGTTTGTGATATAAGAAAAACATTTTGAACGAGAAAAGTTGAGGACGAACACTAAAGCAATATGCTCAGAAATTTCAGCCCAGAAGCGGGGCACTAGAGAATTGAGAGATTTGAGGGCATGATGTTTGAAAACAGAATCTGGTTCAGATAATAAGGCCAAGACGCCAGCAGCTGAAGATT
>JH814814.1:719745-749693 GCA_000296255.1 Omphalotus olearius VT 653.13 | reverse complement strand
GAAGGGTCTCCGCCGCAGAACGTGGCTCCCCATTAAAAGAATTTCCTAGAGACTGTAAAGATGATGAGCAACGAGAGTCAGTACGAAAGATAGATAGATACAAACCTTCGCAGCAAGTGCCGCACTATGCGCAGCCTCTTGAGCTTGCTCGGCGTTTTCTTCAATCGTGCGCGCCATAGCACCGCTGGGTGCCTCAACTTGAGCCTGTGCCGCAGTGGTCTCCGCTCTCACTTGACTGTAAAAACAAAAAAGTCAGATTGCTTCAGACGGTTCCAAGAAATGATCGTACTTGACACCCTTTGGTTCTTGAACTTTGAAAATACCTCCAGTCGTCGACTCCCTTTTCAATGCTGTCATGCTCGAATAAGGCACCACGCCGTCATACACTAGTCCGTCAAATTGTGTGGGTATCGAAACAGTAGCCTAATGTGGTTATAAAAAGGAAAGAGAGAACGAGGATCATGTCTACGCTTGAATCTACACAGAAGAAGGCATGACTGACAACAAACATGTAACAAGATGAACACGAATCGAGATGCGTAAAAACCAGTTGTTGAAGGACATAATACACATAGGGAAGAATATGAATATACATACAAACAGTTCGGAAACACATGTAGTTCAGAACTTGTGCACAGAGACGACGAGGTTTCTCGTTATCATTGCTGGGGTGAAACATCTTCCCAAGAGCTCATCTTCAAAAATCTCGCCAAGACTTCTTCCGAGCCACGTTTGAACAACTCTACGCCCCGCGCGGGATCAAACACACGTCCCACCTTTCTTGAAGGGGAAACAAGACCAAGACCCGTCGCACCAACCGGCTGACCTTCAGGAGGTGAAGCCGGACCGATCGAAGATGGCGGGGAAGCCAACGACGAACCATCATTTGATACCTGGCGCGAAGATACCGGTGAGTCCAAGTTGAAATTGGGTGACCCAGATGAGCGCTGTACCACCTGCACGCTCAGCTTCTGAGACGGGGACGTGATAGTCGCAGCAGAAGTGCTTCTCGTTGGAGTACGAATGGCCTTTGTCTCCTCAGAAAACTCGAATTCTCGGGGCGAACGCAGATCTGGTGAAGTCACGTGAAGTGAGCTGCGACCATTACCAGTATCCACACCATTACGAATACCTGCAGGTCCCTTCACCCTCTGAGGCGTAAACAACGAATTGTCCTGACCGGCACTGACCGCGGGCGGTAGATTCGAGGTTGTTGAAGGTGGTTTCGTCTGCACAGAAAGCCAATTCTTTTTAGTCCGAATCGTAACCTGGTCGTCTCCTTTTCGATCGGGAGATGGAGAAGTATTCGAAACCTTTGGCGGATCAACTTGAACGGCCTGATCCCGCATTTCTGGAGAAGTAGTTTGAACGCCACGTACTCGATATTCTTTTTTCTTGCCCTTTCCGCTATGGCTCACAGACGTCGTTGATCCTCTCCTCGACCTCGTTCTATCCGTATTCGTTGACACCGTCGAGGGCGAGGTCTCATTGTCACTGTCGTCCGTCCAACGACTGACCACGGGTGAATCGGCATCGTCATCCGCGTTGTCTTCATCGTCCCCATCCCTACTGCTTACCTCTGTCCGTTCATCCCAGTTTTTGCTCTTTCGATAATCATCATCGTCAAAAGCAGCTGCAAGCGGTTGTGGCGGCGGCGGGCGCACCAGGCGTGAGGCGTATCGCTGAATACTCGGCACTGTATCCCAAGCATTAGCATACGACAAATTTACAGGTAGTCCCTTTGTAGGAGACGGCAAAGCCAGTGTCTTCGGAGAGGGAGGAATCTCTTTCACCTCTCTTACCAATTCTATACTGGGTGCTATTTCCGCTACAAGTGGACTCGTGAACAATGTCGGGGACGGTACTTCCCCAGCAGGAAACACACGCCCTGGCATAGCTCGGGGTTTTTCTTCCCATGGAAAGACTGGTTTGACTTTGCTGCGATCGGGGTTTTCAGCTAACCCATCCTCGCTTTCGCCCGTAACATTTCGGTAGTGACCTTGCTTACGCAAAGACTCCGGAATTTGAGGTATAGGCGGTGGCTGAAACAGAGCGCTAGAGTCGAAAGAGGGGAACCCAATTTCTTGGGTGTGTTGTTGGGTCTGGTCATAATGTTTGCTTGGTGGTTGGTCCCAGACGTTGGGAAAGTAGGTATCGGAGGGAAAGGCGGATGAGGTGGGTGCAGTTTTTGGAGGCGGTTCAACAGCAGGATTCCACAAAAGCTTGGGGGGTGATGCAGGACGAGGCGGCTCGGCAGGAACATGTTGGTGTTGCTGATGGCGTGCATGTTTTTCTTCCTGATAGTTCTCTTGCAGGGGTTGATGCTGTTCCCTATACCGAGGCTGAGGCTGCCCTAGTTGTTCGTGTCCATACTGCTGGCGTTGATCATCATGACGCTGATCAGGTTGAGTTTGCAAAGAATGAAGCTCGGGATACTCCGTTTGGTGGCTTGGCGTAAGCGCCGGATAATATCCAGGCTGTGAGTGTTCTTGATGGCTGTCGCGATACTGAGGAGGCTCCTCCTGCCGCTGACCATACCACCCCGTGAAAGATTGAGTATGAGGAAGTGGGATTGAACGGGGATGTGGGCTAAGGGGGACCTCGGAGGGATCAGGAGTTCCACATGGGTAAGAAACCGCGGAAGAATCATGAAGGTCTTGCTTCTCGGGCTCAAGCTCCTTGGGAGAGGGTCTCATCAAGTCAACCCTGCCCTCCAGAGGCATACTCCTGTATTCACCTTCGCCAGCCCGATTATCAGGAGAACGTCCAATCGAGCTGATTCCTTCAACGGCGAAGCGGCGGAGATCCTCTATACTAAGAGTTGTCTGAGCTTTGGCGGATGAAGCCATGGACTCTGCACCAGTCCTGCTCTGCTCGTCCCAGGCAGATGCGTATTTTTTCACTTCAAACTCTGTTTCAGTAACGATGGCTTGCGAGCGATAGTGCTTGTCGTAGACATTGAACCATTTATCTACGAGAGAATCAAAATCATAGGCGCGTTGGGAAGAGTCGGCCGACGGCTGCTCCGAGATGAATGGGGGCCGATAGATGATGGACTTCCAAGGCTTGTTAGGGCCGATAAAATGAATCGCAGAGATCTGGGAACCGAATCTTTCATAGGCAGGAGCGTATCTGTGTATCAGATCAGAAGAGGGGCGCATATATAGAGTGGATTGAGACTGACGTGTATGCAGCAGTTGGAGTTGTATTATACGTGAAACTAAGTCGATTCCAATTACCTCCTCTCCATTCGTTGAGAATTCCTTGATCTCCGCCGTCCCAAGTTCCTTTTGTTTTGAGAAGTTCTTGAAGCTCTGAAAATTTTTCCTCGCCAGGAGATAAAACAAGGACACCAGAGTTAAAAATATCAGGCCAGCCGACGTCTGGGACTGCAGAGAACTCATGAGGTGTAGCGAAGAGGTGTGAGAGAGGTTTAATTGGAAGGACGTCGGCATCCAGAAAAATGATCTTCGAATATTGGGTCAAACGAAATACATGCAGTTTTGTAAGAACCGCGTTAAGATCCGGACGACCTGAAGCATGTAATTGGGTAAGTCGAAGCACATGACGAAAGGGAGTTGTGAAATTGGGCTTGAAAAGCGAGCCTGGTGGCAAGCTTGATTGAATATCCAAAAAAGAGGATACCAAAGAGATCATGTGTCCAAGGACGCGTTCCAAACCGATTGGCCCACCAGAACGACGCACCACCCCAGTGATAGTCTGACCAAATCGACTAAAATGGCTGCGGACGCGCCCGATACCGAAAAGTCTTCACGATAGTTGCTCACCTAAGAGTTGCAAGCCCTTTGTGCTTTCTTGAGCAATTAATTCGACACCAATAATCACATCGAAGGCTTTTCGCAGAAGCTTGATAGTACTAACATCAACTGTCTCTGGAGTGACAAGACAAACTGTTTGAAAGTCAACCTCTGGCGGAACAGCAGGAGACGAATGCACGTCTCTCAGGGCAGCAGCGAGAGCGAGAGCACCTGGAAGATAGTGGTCCGACGTCAAGAGAGTGACAAAGGCATAGGGAGATGCCATGGACGTCGTCAACGACGACTACGGCGAGAGGGCAGCAAGAGACTCGTGATGGTGGAATGAAAGGAGGAAATCCCCAGGTCTGAGGTTTGTGAATCCCCGCATCAGAAATAGGCACAAACACACTACATAGTACATACACACATAAGTTTGGTTCTCGGTCCTCTCTTCAAGCTTCAAGTTCGAATATTTCTGATGCTGATTCAAAGCGTTTTGTATGCATATAAGTACTCTTTTTTACTATCGCTGCAGGACCGACCTGGCGTGCACTGTCCCAACAAGTCTTTTTGCCGTTCTCTGAGCTCTTCCTTATAGATACTGCACAACTTCCATCAGATGAGAATATGCTCTCGCCGCAATCGAGACTTTTCTGTGGTTGCAGTGTGGACGTAGACATTTCTCTACACGTAAGAATCAAGAGCAATTGTCATACGAACGCTCAGCTCGGAAATGAAAAGATTTCTGAGGATGACGTCAATATCGGTTTCCCGTCCACAGCGTCGATGTCGTTCCCGTCGACGAGCCCGCTTTATTCCTCGTAAATTTGAACAGTGAGCAGCATGGCGTCTTTATGTCGAGCTCGTCTTTTCTACAGTTCGTCTCCCAATGTCGCGAAAAGACGCGCTTCAAACTGGTCTCGCAATGTCAATTTCCCTTCCTTTTTCTCCCGTACGCCAGTCCCCCGGTTCCATATTAAACGGAATGTGCTCTGGCTAGTCCCATTCGCAGGCGGGCTCATCCTTTACCTAGCACCTACCCAGAAGTCTTTTTTACCAGCTCTCATATCTTCTCCTGATGTCATTCCGTGCCCCCCGACAAACAGAAATCAACCCCTCATTCTTTCACCCTTGGAGAATAATCTCACGTTCAAGTCGAGAATCCTGTCTCTTTTGCGGGACAAAGTATGGGAGCCCATCTTGACCGCCAAGAGGTTCGTATACCTCGTAGCCCTCTTCTTGCCCGTGATTCTCACCAGCCCAATGCTGTTGGTGGGCCAACCAAAGAGGAAATACCAGGGGGACGGATGGGGTGCGATTTGGTGGTATGAATTTCTGGTTGGGAGGATGGAAGCGGCAGGACCTACGTTCATCAAGGTACTATTCTTCTGCTTCTGTTCGCCCTTCTTCCGTCTAATTATCTATAGCTTGCCCAATGGGCAGCCTCTCGCGCCGATCTATTTCCCTCTGTCTTATGCGACAGACTTGGAGCTTTACACTCTCGCGGAAGACCTCATTCGTTAGCTCACACGAAGAGCGTAATCGAAAGAGTCTTCCAACGACCTTTTAAGGATGTCTTTGAAGAGTTTGATGAGACTCCGATTGGCACTGGTGCAATAGCCCAGGTATGTCGCTTTTATGTTCTGGTGCTTCTTCGCTCAAGATACTTCGTGCGACAGGTGTATCGTGCGACTCTCAAACAGGACCTAATACCACCATCCTATCTTGGTCCTCGACGGCACCGTAAAACTCCTGTTGCTGCCATAAGTCCAGTCATTCTCCATGATCCTCCACCTTCCGTTCCAACCGCTGCTGTTGCAATCAAAGTTCTTCACCCCCGCGTTTCAAAAACAATTTCTCGTGATCTCTCAATCATGTCCTTTTTCGCGCGCTGCATCACTCTCCTGCCCGGAATGCAGTGGCTTTCCCTTCCTGAGGAAGTGGAGGTGTTTGGCTCTATGATGTCGCAACAACTAGATTTACGGCACGAGGCTGAAAACTTGCTGACATTCGAGCATAATTTTTCGCCCCGGATGGTTCCTGTGAATTTTCCGAGGCCTTTGCGAGTTTGGTCTACCTCAGACCTCTTGGTAGAGGAATATCAAAATGCACTTCCCTTAGAGGCGTTCTTGAAGAATGGGGGTGGGCCATATGATGAACAGGTTGCAACAGTCGGGCTAGATGCATTCTTGAACATGCTTCTACTTGATAATTTTGTGCATTCAGATCTTCATCCTGGTAACATCATGATCAAGTTCTCTAAACCCGCTTCCACCCGCTATGTTCTCAAAAACCTTTGGCTCACTATGTGTAATTCCGTTTTCCGCAAAGCTTCCTCGGATCAAGACCGCAATTTCACCCCCCCCGATTACTCCGAGTCAGATTCAATTGTCGAGGGTCTGCGCAAGCTCAGTAGCGACCGTACTGCATGGCTCAACGAGCTCAACTCTCTTTCTGAGGCAGGCTACATTCCTGAAATAGTCTTCATCGACGCAGGGCTTGTGACGACCCTTTCCGCTGTTAACAGAAAAAACTTCCTTGATCTTTTCCGTGCCCTAGCTCATTTTGACGGCTATCGTACAGGCCAACTGATGGTCGAACGTTGTCGTTCGCCCGAGTTAGCTGTTGAGACCGAAACATTTGCCCTGAAAATGCAACATCTTGTCCTGGGCGTCAAGCGCAAGACCTTCTCCCTCGGACAGATCAAGATTTCGGACATCCTTACAGAAGTTTTACGAGCTGTGCGGGAGCACCACGTAAAAATGGAAGGAGACTTCATCAACACCGTCATTTCCGTGCTGCTTTTAGAAGGTATTGGCAGGCAACTAGACCCAGGATTGGATCTTTTCAAAAGCTCCTTGCCGATTCTCAGGACTCTTGGTGGACAAATGGCTAGCCGGGAGTCGGTGACAAGGGATCTGCCCCAAAGTAATTTGGGTGCATTCTTGAAGGTCTGGGTGTGGCTTGAAGCAAGAGAGTTCATCTCCGCATCAATCGTTAACGCTGACGACTTGATCAAGTATGACTGGTATGTTGCCCATGTTTTTAATTGTCTGTCGTCACTCAGGGATTGACTTCCGTTCTTCTAGGCTCGCGCCTAGCATATAGCTAGACTGGGCATCGGTAAGCCTCCTTCAATAAGCTTGTCGATAGGAGTATTTTTTCAAAGTAGAATGAATATTAATACCGCGGTAGAATAAAGATTCCATTGTTACGTTCTGTAGATTGTACCGTAGTGCCATGTCTTAATAGTACGAATTCTAACGTTCAGTCATACACTGTTACGAGGGAGTGTGACTGAAATACATTGAGAATCTATTGAGGATCCATTTGACTATTCCCAAGTTTTTGAACACTCATTACGTATGAATAGTTTACAACATTGTCCTCGGCTAAAATGAATGAGATGAAGTGTAGGTGTATGTAGAATAGGTAACTGGATTAATGCCTTCCAGGAAGTCCTACTTCGTCTTCGATCCTCCACTGCCCCACAATCCGCATAGCTTCAGCATCCCCGTTCTCCAACTCAGGAGACGAAAGAATTGAGGAGACCATCTTCCATGGGTCGCGTCCACCACCGTAACGAAGGACCTCATTCTTATACTTCTCGCCTGTCTCTCTGTCCAGGGGATTTCCGGAAAAAACCCTCCTCCATACGCGCGAAGCTATTGCTCGATCAAGGAGATAGGAATAATACGTGGCTCCGTAACTAAAGAGATGACCAAACTGTGTTTGGAAAGAAGTTCCAGGCACATACGGTATCAAACCGCGAGTGTTTTGTAAATTTGCGTATTCTGCAGTGGAGGAAAAACTAGATTGCAGAACAGCAGGGGAATGATACGCTTGGTCAAGAGCAGCAAGGAGAATTTGTTGGTACGTGTCGATGGAATGGCAAGGATCGACATGATGATTAGCAGCTTGACTCAGAGAGGATGTCGAATCTGCGTTAAACAGAGAAAGGACAGTAGGAGAATTAAGGAAGTGTTCCATGAGGATAGAGGGAAGCTCGACAAAGTCAGTAGCACAGCGAGTACCAGAAACATTCTGGTATTCTGTTCTGCCAAGCATAGCTTCAGAAAACAAGGGTTGATCAGCATCCGGCGTAACATCGAAGCCCAGTTAACGTGACCTACAATGCATTGCATGACCCATTTCATGAAAAAGGGTGTTGACATCGTGCCATTCCAGAACAGTAGCGCCCTTCGACATTGAAGGTCGAGGAAACTCGCATAGAAGTACCACTAGAGGTAATTGATAAACGCCTTCCTGCCCAGGCAGTCGATGCCGTTTCATGGCTTCAAATTCGACTGATTCCCGAATGCTACCCACATATTCGGGGATTCGGCCAGTATTATCTCCGTGTTCGTCGTCGTCGTCAGTTCGACGTGAACAACGCACGGTGTAGTGGGCAGCACCCCCTACTTTACCCCGTCGGGCAAAGATATCGGCATATATCCATCCAATGATGCCTTTCTCCTCGTCCACGACTTCAAGTTTCTGCACATCTGAGTGCCATACCTCGCCTGGTGCCGCATGCACAGGTCGAAGGGTTAGTCCATAGAGGTGTCGAAACAGCCTCGATAAGCCCATGAACACTGTACCAACCGTGAGGGGCGGCAAGGGTATTGGGGCTACAGGGGGTTCAGGGGGACAATAGAAATCACGATCCCAGGCTTGGACAATAGGGAAGGGTGCTGTACGAAGGTGGGCTTGTTTCCGTAAACTTAGCGCACGCAGTGCGCTTCTCGCTGCTGGCCTGGTATGATCCATAAGAGCAGTGAGAAAATGGTTGACATTTTCTAAGTACGTAGATGATTAATCTCTTCGTCACCCGTTATATAGCTACTCACCTGGTGATTTTGCCATCTTGTCATCAAGCGTCAGATGTGCAAAACTTTCAGCGCCTACTAATCGTGCTAGTTCGGCACGCCGTTGAAGCAACTTCTCCAATAACTCAACTTGTTCTGGTGTACTCGAATGCGCCGCCAAATATACACGGCGCCTCGGTTCTTCCTGTGGGGCGGAAGTCATGATCATTTGCGCCTGTAGAGATCCTGGGTAGACAAGAAGATCGCGCTTGGTGAATCGAGCTTGCAGTTGCAATCTAACACCTAGTCCCTGATCTTTCAGTCCTGACAGCTCTTCTGGCTTAATCGAAACCGGCGGGCGAGGTGATGCGGCCTCTCGCAAAAATTCTCGGCCGAGTATCAGAATCTCTGAAGATAGAGAGACGAACTTTTCTCGATTTTCTGGGGGAAGGTTGATGGCAGACTTTTCGAAATCCCGCCAAAATATGAGAGCGGTTTGAAATGCTTCAGGACCCATTGCCTTCAAGATATCTCGGTCGGAAAACACTGCTTTGAGCACCTTAGATACAAAGTTTCAGTATGATTAAGTTTAGAAACACTGCTGCTCACATCATAAAGTCCTACATGTGTATTGAGAACGTTCATGAATTCACATAGAGCTTCATAAGCATGATTCGCAGCTTCGACCCAAGCACGATCTGGATGTGCATTTCGGACCAGTTCGGATAGATCTATGACACCGCAAAGCAGGTCACTAAGACGGTCTAAATTCTTGACGACCTTGAAAAGCTCATCCCGGGACTCCCGAGCTCGGAGTATACGGTCTGTAAGATTCTGGGCGCGAACGAGAGTCGCATTAGTGAGTGAGATGAGTGCATTTGGATGTGTTAATGTTGGGTGACCAAAAAGACCAGTGTATGAGAATTTGGAAAAGGTTAACCCAGATTTTGGCTGATCGAAAAGGGAGACAAGAATTTTGTCATCTGCAGACGCTGGGATCGCCGAAGTTGTCTGAGTGAATGCAGTGCGACAGGGAACTCGACGGGGAAGAGAATGACACGCATTCTGCTCAGAGAAGAGGCATCCTCGAAATCGAAATACCCGCCTTAAGGGCTTTCGCGCTGCATCCCTCGCAGAATTTGCGAGCATAAAGAGCAGAAAGTGGTGGTCGGCGAAAACGTCGAGACTACGAAGTCTGGCCTCTATCTCTCAGCCACGTGGTCGCCAATTACATATACTAACTGGTTAATTCCCATTGGTCTCGGATTGCTCTCCCCGGAAAATATCGTATATTAAGTATACTGGTAAAGCATTTCATTTGTAGTAAGATGCATAATTCACCGGCGCAAGATCTTGATATGCAATAAAGATATAGAATGTGCAAAGGTTGATCTCTATGATAGGTCAACGAGTCCAAACGAATCATGGCGAAAGCGGGGAAAGGCTACCAGCTAAAGTCCTATCGAGCTCTGACACACTCTCACTCTCTGTCTTAGGACGCAGAGACATGGATGTGATGCCGTTGCTTCCAAGGCCGTTCTGATGTAGCGAAACACGGTCATCGCTATCCCCTGCCAAGTCACCGTCCACTTCCATAGCAGCATCGCTGGCGAGCGGTATGACATCGGGGATGTTGCTATTGATCAAGGTCTGCTGATTGGCATGATTATCAACCAACGACTTCACTTCAGATTTGGCTGGCTGAGAGCCTAAAGCTCCTGGGATGGGTTCAACGGCGTATACCCAATACTTCGATTTTTTCCTCCCTGCGATCTGTTCCAAGGCAATTTCCGTGGGCTTGAGTGCAGCAGCACCTGATGCCTTGACCGCCACTCCTCCAGCCTCGTTCCGTTCAGGTATACCCGGCTCTGAAGAGTTGGTACTGATGGCGCTATCAACCGTTCGAGCACGCTTCGGTGGTGGCTCAAAGTCCAACTGAACCTCGGGTGGGGCACCAAGACGCGCTGAGCGCCGTTCCCCTCGCCAAGTGTTCCAGGAATCGTCCACTTGAGCAGCATCTCGTTTGTTATTGGCGTTAAGAACGGCTGTCCGCGTCGAACGTCGCTGACCATTGGGCAGAGATTGGTTATTTCGTCTAGAAGATCGTCTCCAACCCATTCCGTCTTCACCAAGCTCCGCCTCGCCAAATTCATCGTCGTTTCCCTCCCCTTCTTGATATGTGTATTCGTCGCCGTCATCCTTAGTTCCAAAATTGGTGCTTCAGCTGCATTGTCACAAAACCAACAATGGACCGTCGACAGACCTCACTGTCAATTGCATTGCTATATACGTAGTCAGGTTTCCTCGTTTGTCTGCGAGTGCGTGTTTGACGAATCTCGGCTTGTTCCATTAAGATCTTGCGTTGTTCAATCTTCTTTCGGACTTTGGCGACTCGCTGAGTAACACATAAAGAGTGTGAGTCAAAGCAGGCCAGACCGAAAATAAAAATGAAGTGAAGGTGGTAACCAAATTCATCTAATGTTGAGGAGATGGGAAGAAGAGACTAACCGCTATCTCGGCATCAATCAACTCCAGTCGACATTCCAGAGCACTAATCAAGGATATATGCGAGATCTGTTGTTTCGACCGTTTCTTCGACCGCCCGTTTGTTGTAGACGATGGCATGCTGTCCTTTAACCTCTCGATGGTAGCCACGTACTCCTCTCGTGTTGATGAGATACTTTGAAATGTTGCGGTAGTCTTCCAGGGATTAGTTGAGATGTAGATACGCGGTGAATCTGGACGAAAAAGGTCGACCACAGTTAGCAATACATATCACAAGTAGTTTCGCCGACCGGAAGAAAGAGATGGGGCAGCGTTTAACGCACAAAGGCATATGTGTCTCGGAAAGTAAAATTGTGCACATACTGTCCGCAACCCAATAGCGCTTGCGTTCAGAGTCTTGTCCTATTGGGAGCAGCTGAAAATATTCCTGACTCTCCGGATCTGAAGGGTCCGGGCGAGCAGTAGAGGCATCTTTTTTCTTATTTTTGTTTTGCTGTACACCCCATGCACGATCGATCTTATTCTTGATGTCTGCACAATGAGTTAACTGCATTTCGACAAGCTGTCGCAGGATTTTGAGCTGAGTTACCCATGAAACCATGAAAGGGTCAGCTTTGTGGAGCGTAATAATTCACGCGGAAAACACGTACTTTGAAGTCCCAATCAGCTGCAAAGAACCCTCCCTCAAGTCCAGGAAATGGATCCACGTTCGTTTGTAAATCGTCGTCCCAAAATATCGTTCTTTCCGACGTTTTGAAATGGTCACTTAGAACTGAGGCTACAGTCGCAGATATTTGATCGGGACTAAAAATTCAGAGAACATTCGTGAAATCAAGCCAAGTGCATTTCATCGCAACTTACCTCAAATTGCGCGTTTGTGGCCGCAGATTGAGGATGAACCTAGTTAACACCGCGCTTATTAGCGTGTTTGGTTCTCGCAGCAGAAGCGCATTCTCGAGACTACCAAAAGATATACCCGACGATAGATCAGTTAGATGAAGTTGAAAAGAGCGTTGATGTATCACTGACTCCATCGGTGTCTCTAGACCTTCAACCTTTCCTCGAAGGTTGGTGAACTTGCAAATGAACGAGTATATGAACAAAGATTCCCAGCAGTCCGAAGGATGTACTGCGTTAGATGGTGGACAGACATGACCCTTAGGCACTGAGGACATGCTGGTTGCCGCACTAGAGCGACGCTTGAGATGGGTGAAGGTAAAGAAAGAGGGGTACACGGGTTTCTTGTCACGCGTAAATACAATGTCACTGTGTGAAACTACTGTGGAACAAATATAGATGAAAATATCTTACATTGCAGCCCAGGAGGGCCTATAATCTACACAAGAACAGATCTTTGTTCGCCAGCAGCGCCAAAACAGAACCGAACACCTCATGTAGAAATTTAAGAGTATACAAGGGTGAATATGCAATACCGCAACCAACGCCAGAACCCGCCCGACTGACAAGAACTCGAAACATAGAGAATCTCAGCCTGGTCCGACCTGCAAGCCATCAGCGGAATAGAAAACATCACCGGACACGATATGCTCACTTTGGGAATGTCGTGGTGCTCGCTCAGAGATTCAAGGTGAGCATTGAATTCGTTGACACGATCCTTATGGGTTTTGTGTGCTAGCTTTTCTACACGTTGAGCAAGCTGCTATACGCATTAGGGAGGCTCATCCAATACAAGGAGTCCAACGCACCCTCCGCTTCTGGATCTCCTCAAAACGCCTTTCAGCCTCAGTTTTGGCTTTACTTCCTGACGCGGAAGGAGAATTACGCCCACTGCCACCGGACGTGGGGGGACCTGCGTCGTCCTGTAGCAACAGCTCTTTCACTCTCTCGCGTTCACGATCTTTTTCAGGTTCGTTCTTAGATTTGGCCTTCTTCTTCTTTCTAAAATTGAAGTCAGATCGTTGCAGAACAAGCCCTAGTTGAGATTGCTCACTTTTTTACAATACCACCGTCCACAACGGTGCCCTTGAGCTTGAGTGAGCCTGCGGGGCGAATGTCGTAGTCCGACATTGCTGTTCATGTACGTAGACAGTCTGGACTGAAGACCAAATAGATAGTGTCACGTGCCTTTTCCGTAGCGCTGCACGCTGCCTGCTCGCTCTCACTGCCATCAGCTTCAGAGTCTTCGTCTCGTCGCAATTTCCTTCGAGACTGAGCCTGAACAGTCGTTATGGCTATACTTCAATCTCCTGTGACCCTCATCACCTCAATACCACCTTTGACACGTTACTTCACGTTGGCCACGGTGCTCACAACTCTTCTGTATGCCTGGCTACATTGGAACTTGACGGATTCAATACCGTATCTGACGTTAGTCCCTGGCTCAAGTCTATTTTATCCCTGGACTTTTGTCACGTCTGCTCTTGTTGAGCTTAGCGCATGGGAGGTGCGTTTGACTCGCATTTTCTCCAATGTCTTCTGTGTTGATAGTTTCTGTCTCTCTCTCTAAGCTCGCAATCTCTCTCATCACTATACCTCCTGCTTTAAAATATCTGGAGAAGTTATGGGGAAGCATAGAAACCCTCAAGTTTATTGTTGCCTCTGTCGGCGCTTCCAACGTCATTGCCTTTGGATTCAACTGGATCGAGTTTATGGCAACCGGTAACGCAGAATTGTATCTGTGCGTATTTGCTCCGTTCTTAGTCAATTGTGCTTAGCTATGTTTTGTAGCTATGGCATGCAATATCATGGGCAGATGTCTCTGCAAATAGCGGTTCTTGTGGCCTTTACTCAACTCATACCGGAGCATCAAGTCCAAATTCTAGGTTTCCTAAAAGCACGCGTCAAGGTAGATCTCAAATTGTCCTTTTTACGAGTTGCTTAATGAAGTATCAGAGTCTGCCTATGGCGTACCTCACTTTATCGACTGTTATGACGCTCCTTGGCCTCCAGTGCCCTTGGATCATCATTCAATTTGGGTGGTTTACAAGCTGGATATACCTTCGCTTCTATAAAAAGAATACGAATGATACCGTCGGTGGAATGGATTCCTACGGGGATCGAAGCGAGACGTTCTCATTAGTATCATGGTTCCCTCCCTTCACTCAGTACGTTTTCTCTGCTTGCAACCACAAGTATTTCTCAATATTCCACAGCCCCGTCCTTGGTCCTGGGGGTAACTTTGTCTACAAATGGGCTAACCGCTTCCACCTCATTCCCGCCCACGGTGGTGATGTTGAGAGTGGTGCCTACAGTGCAATTCCGGGAAGCGCGCGCGCGGAAGCAGAGAGGCGACGGCAAGTTTGCTTTACATTCTTGGGATATAAATCTTCACTTATCTTTCCTCAGGGCTCTTGCTTTGCAAGCACTCGATCAGCGCCTTGCCCACACTTCTTCACCATCAGGTTCGGGCCCGCAATCAGCCAATCCTATCTCAGTACCACCTCGACTTCCTCCTCCAGTTGCAACTCCACGATCAGACGGCGCTGTCAACTCTACTAATCATGTTTCAAAAGTCAGCGTGGCTGAATCGGAGCTTGGGGATATCGGAAAGGCAGACACTCAGTAGTGGGGCACGTTTCTATCCACCGTCGACTCAAAAGCCTGTATATATATTTTTCGCAAAATAATGATGCTTTTATGTTGCTAGTAATACGATTGTTCCTACGTAGATTACATAAGCAATATCTGGTGCAAGTCTTAGTTCTTCCAGTTAAAGTACCGTTAGGCTTAGCCTTGCTTGTTAACCGCTTCTTCAAGAAGCCATGTCCACGCTTTCGATCAGTAATGGGAACACCAATTCCTTCATATCTAAAGCGCATTCGTCCCAATCTTCTCGCCAAGTTTCCGGCTCAATTTCCAAAATACCAACGGACGACATGAACCCCGACGAGTTATTCGTGAAGCATTCAATTTCAGAAATAAAACTCATACAGCAACGCCTAAGGTATTTTCACTTGTCAAAAGAAGGTCACCTATCCGAGAATAATTTTTGTTACAGAGCTGATGCTGACGCGAAGCAGGAGGAGCTTCGGTTGATGGTAGGGTACGTGAATTTTCTCTGTAAGTGTTGGGCCTTAGGGTGCTTAATGTAAGTACAGCGAACGGTACCGCGATTTGCTTCAAGCCTCCACCTCAATTATTTCCATTGCGCAATCTTCGAGTCGTGTCATTCAAGCGTTGTCAGAGACAAGGGTAGCTATTTTAGCTGAGGAAGCACCCTTAATACCACTACTAGCTTCAGTTCAAACGAATGAAGGTCAGCAGCTAGCATCTTTTCTACCGAGCGATGAAGTAAAATGATACTTTCCTTCAGACACGCATTTGCAAGTGCTGCAGATCCTTGCAGCACATATGAAGTTGTTGCTCGATGTTCCCGAACATCTTTGGAGGCTGCTGGAAAAGAAAAAATATTTCACAGCTGCTTGGCTATTCCTACTATCGCGTGTCGTTCATCGCGCCTTGGTACGGGAGGATGAGAGAGAAGAAGAGACCTGGCGAAGTCAGGGTATAGACGTTGTAGTACGTACTACATCTCTCTTCGACAGATTACATCCTCAAGGAGCATTTTTAGGAGCAATTTCCTCTGGTACAGCGTCAGTGGGAAGTTGTCTCTCAATTCCGAGCTCAGATTATTCACAGAGCTGTTCTCTCGTTAAGAGAATGTACAACGTCCTCAGATGTAGGTTTTACGATTCTATAAATGTGCTACGGCTTACCGGTGATAAAAGGGCGTTTGTGCAGCATTGTTGGCATTGCACCTATTGGACTCACGGCCTTTCGTTGAGACATTGATAACGTTGTTAGATCAGAGGGCAAAGGCTCTTCAGCTGATACTCTCCAAAACGTCCGAGAACGCTCAATCTTTTGTATCACGACAGGCGAGCGGGCTACCGCCGGAAAGATCACAGTCTTACCAACGTTCGGTTAAGGAAGTCAAGCATACCATACTGCTTGCCCTGGACTCAATCGACTGCACTATCAAAACTTGTCAAGATGTGTTTCGTGATCAAGAGAAATCTCCGTCTTTGATTAGATCGGTTCTTGAATTCATTCAAAATGATTCGTCTAAAATCTCTCTTCCTTCAGAGTTGCACCTCACCACCGATCTGCTTCTGACGAATCTCCCCTCCTCCGCGCACTTCATTATGCTTCCTCAAAATTTGAAGTCGTACAAACCTTATGTCGATTTCAATTCTTCTTCTTCATCAATTTCTAAGGAACAACTCTCTCAGCAAGTGAGAGCATGGTTCCAGAATTCGGCAAAGAACCTTCAAATCAGCGTGGAGACTTGGGTCCGGGACCTGCGATCTGTAAAGGCAGTCTGGTCCATAAGATCCGCTGTAAGGAATTGGTTGCAAACTGCAACAGGGTTGGATTCACGGCACGATGCGCAACTAAACATTATCTTCGACGACATATGTCGTGAACGAATTGTTGAAATATGGAAGTCAACTCTTTTAGATGCAGAAACTATATTTCAAGACCGGCTTGCATTTGCTGTTTCAAGAAAGGTATCAAGCTTGCACTCCGGTAACTTTCATCTTTATGTACATGAAGCTGGAATTTACGCCGGTGATGATAGATGTATGTTCTACTGGCCTTTTGTTCCAGGCTCCGCCACTACCAGCTTTTCCACAACCTGGACCGGGATCAGCAGATTCATCCTTTCAGAAATATAGAAGTAATCTGCAAAGGCAACTTTTGCGTCGAACTTCTCTACTTGAGGATGTTCTTCATACCCTAGAAGGCTGTGCGCAGACATTGCAGTATGACCTCACTCAAGTGCTTCGCGGAGATGATGACAAAACTATGTCGGTTGTATCGTTACTAGTACAGATTATTCGCTCATTGCCTATTCAGTGCACTGGTTCATCAACTTAGGCGTGCCTATCATCCTGAAACTCAGAGGCTATGCACTAATTTGCTCAAGAGCTTGAGCTCAGTCACAGATGAAATTTCCAGCAAGGCTCGTGAGTGATTAGTGAAGGTTACCTGTCATGAGAAACTGACCAGTATTGTAGAGCTCGATGTAGATGCTCTTGAATTCGTCTGCCGCCTTTCAGAGGCGCTGTCGTTCACCTCGCCCTTCGCATCATATCTTTGTTGTGACTCCGAGCTTGCCACAGGTAGGAACACTTCAAGATTGTGTTCATTTTTCGAGCTAAAAAACGAAAATAGATTTTAGGGCGAAGACTGGAAACTTATATGACTCAATAGTGGACCGTTGGAGGAATTACATCGTGCCTGGAATCATATCGCGACACAAATTAGCCTTGAGCCCAGTGCGTAAAAGCCAGACGTCTGGTATGTGTGCGGCTCTACTCAGCCTTATACAGTATCTCAGACTTTTTCAGCGTCAGCGTCCGCAGCACTCGTAGAATCTCTCCTCTCCCTAGCCCAAGCAATACAGAGTTTAGGTTTCACTTTGGACTCTTCGCGGCACTTGGACTTATCCGACCGAACCACACATTTGTTCATATCTCAGCTCTTATTCATATCAGAAAGATGGGATCAAGATATCCAAGCTCTGCATGATCTGGCCTTTTTGCGAACAATTTGTGAACTCTGGGAAGTGCAGAGCGAGTGGAGCGATATCCGGAAGTCCTTGGAGTGCAGGATCACTGAGACTCGACAAGGGGTAGGTTTTCTCGCCTTTGATACTCCTATTTCAACAATAATCGAATTTGCCACAATCAGATTGGTGCCCGTGATGAAATTCGGGACTTTGATAGCAGAGTTGCTGAGCATCTTTCCAGGACTCAAATACTCATAGCTGAAGTGCTACCATCTTCGACACCTCATGCAGTAGTCTCGGGCAACAGGGTCTCTTCGGACAAGCTATCTGCGTTCCTGCCTTTGGGCCTTCCTTCATTGGATCAAGAATATCATCCGGCACTTGATCTCGTCAAGCCATCGGCGAGGTTCGGATTATTGCTGGTTAGCTAGGTCCAACAAGTTATCGCTGATCGTTCACGGCACGGGCTCAAGTTCTTATGCACCAAATACCAACAAATGTGGACCGACTCCTTTCAACTATCACTGTGACGCCACGATTAGCATCAGGTGTGAATGGGCTGGGTTTGTGTAGCATGGCTTAGTTGCTGGTAGAATGCTTGCTACGTTAGACCCCTGAACTCGCAGATTTTGGTTCACCAGTATCTGCACATTGGTTCTTTGACGGACTCTCACTCAAAGTCGAATTAAGTCAGCGATATGACTGATGTAAATCTTTGCAATCTTGATGTTGATCATCCTCCTGTCCAGCGATCAAAGGGTAGACAGATAGATGAGGATAGATGCTGTCCAGTTGTTGGATCCTGTCGCCTTGAATCGCCCCCAACTAAGGCTATAACTCGACCTCCGATACATATGAACTTCAGTCGCCTGCCCGTATCATGATCTAGTTAAGGAGCTATCCTCGCTTTGCCTCGGCTCGCTCTTTCTCCCTACCATTTTATGGCAGCCCAGCACTTCTCATTCTTCTCTAGTCAGGCGGAATGTCAGGTAAATAAGCCTGCCTCATTATCTGGTCATATGTTAACATCTGTTGAAGGCGAAGATATGAATATGCTGGATCTTGAGTCTCTCTGGTCTCCTTTCGTCGCTTTGCATGTCATTGGTCAGGTTGGCTTGGTCCTTCTCCTTACCACGTATTTCGTCTCGAAGAACATCTATCGATATCCTTCTGTCGTTAATTTCTGGATGACATGGCTGGTGTACTCGATCGTGTATAGCCTGCGGTGGGTAAAGGTCTTATGTCCTCAGTGAAAAGTTTCAAACCTCCGCTCGGCAGGTTGTATGACAAGACAAAAGAAACATTATGTCGCGTCCAAGCAGCTCTGGTTGATGGCTCGCCGCCTATGTTAGCCCTACTTGATTCGTTGATTAACACTTCTCAAACACCTTTTCCTGCGACAGGGTAGCCACAGCAGCACTCGTAGCTATTGTACAGGTCAGTCGGGAGCTTCCAGATTGCCAGTCTTTCGCAATTTACATGTGGCCCTCACGTTAGATATGGGTCAGCATTCGGATACCTCATTGGGAGGTAAACTTGCCAGCCCACTCCAGATCAACTCTGAAGCCTGGCAATCCAAATCAGATTTGCATTCTTATGGTATGTCAACAAACATGCCCCTTCCCAATTATATACCCACTGAAGCGGTCCTGGAAGTGCCTCGCAGTTCCCTATGCGGTATTTCTCGCATTTAGCACAGCCTCTGCAATAGTGAGGACCCAGTCAAAGCTGAAGATCAGCGTTGACAAGCATTGCAGATTGCCAAGCAAACCCACTCTGAACTGCAAACTACTAATGGCCTATACTGCTCCTTGCACATTGATGTTCTGTATGTTGTCTTTGTCATAAGATTGGAGTATGAGATATGCTGAGTGCGTGACTAGCGCTCGATACAGTATCCCTGTATTTTGTTCTGCGATTATGGTGGTTCTGATTGGATTCGAAGGTCAGACTCATCACTTCTCGAATTCGACAATCATGGTCTCATTATCGCCTGGACTTAGTCGCTATTGTTGTTCAATGCTGTATCGCTCGTCGCAGGACATCGAAGAGCTTTGTATTACTGAAGAGAAAACTACCTTACCCCATTATTTTAAGGGTATCAGTCTTGAGTCTTGCCTCGATCATGGTATTCAGGTGTGTTGAGCTCATCCCATCGATTGTCTCGTAGCCCTTGACAAGATTTGAGCAGTGTTGGCATATTTTTCATTACCGACTTGCGTATTCCTTTGGCCTATATGATCCAGGCGGCATGTAAGCAGTATCCGTGTCCACAAACAACTCGATTGCTGAAATTATGTATGATAGTGCCCTTGGCGGCGGTGCTAATATTTGGGACACAAAGGGTAAAATATTGGCAGCATATCATGCGGCCAGAACGCTTATGTTAGGTTACAGGATTTTCTTCTCGTGTGGTGCTTCTGGCGTTGGGGACTGACGCTCAGATGTTCCCAGAAAATACATGATCCAGTGAGTACAGCACGTACTGTACCGGCCGGTGCCTTGTCATCCTCACCAAAACCAGATGGAGGGATAAGAATGCTTGAAATTGTTTGTGCAGGATCACGACCTCCATCAAATACTTCTGAGCTGGTACTCTGAATATCACGGACGTATCAAGATCCAGAGTATGATGATTGAATTCGAACGGTGTACATGTCCCTATATATTAGATCCGTAAAGAAGGCGGCAGGCCAGCCTATGCTCCTCCTCTGTTGGAGTGTGTAAGAATTACTCAACCAGATTGTTGAAAGGAGACATACACGAGAATATTATTACTATAATGAGAGTCGGTCGGTGTCGAATAATCAAAGAATTCGGACACGTACATTGGTATATGGATGAGTTTGACGAAATATCCAATGAAGCCTGCGACTGCAAAACCAACGGCGACTGCTCTGCATATCTGCAGGAATTCTGTGATCCAAAAGTGAGACCAAAGTGAGATATATCGAACCAAAACGTTGAACCTTTTTGAGAGGGTTTTGTGCAGCGTGTCAAGAACTGCGAAACAGAATATAGCTCGAGAACCAGGGTATACTAACTAGAACAAACCTGGTTTCCGTCCTGAATGAATTGCTGAGGCACTTCAATGAATTCACGTAGTTTGTCGGACATGATGAAGGTGAGGACGAAGAGGTGAATGCTGGCAAAGGAAAGATTCGCACGAATGATTTCTCAGTCTGTCTAAGAACACACTACCCTTTTTTTTCCTCTGAGGTATGCTCCAAAACTCAAGCGTTCTCCACCTCTTTATGACTTTGCTTCTCAGTATCCCGCATGAATGTCCTTTCGCGCAAAGCTCATTCGTGTCGGGCTGAATCGTCCTAGATATTTCCTAGCTCCTCTCCGCGGGGCTTCGCGTCTCGATGCTCGGACTCAATATTCGACTGTCAATCGTTCACCACCCTCGACAGTCGAAGAGTACTCAGCGCAGCTGAAGAATGAGCCACGCAATGTGGATGTGATTCACCAATATTACCCCATGCTCGCGTGGAGTGTTAGCCCAGCCAATCCCTCGCGTTCCCAAAACCTACAGCCAGACTCGATTCTTTCCGAGGACGACTTCAAGGACATGCTGTATTCTCTTGCTTCGTCAGGCCTTCCCAAGGATCTCTCTCGTATCGACGACGTTCTCTCAGATATGAAGAATGTCTTCGGTATGATCCTCACTGCTGACACGCACTCTCCTATTATACGCGGGTTGCTCAAAACCAGAAATATACAGACAATACTCAATTGGTTCGCAAACATGCCGTCCAAACCAGGAGATGTCAGACCCACGTTAGAGCATTATCATATGTTACTGGAAGCTACAGCAGAGTTTGCTGCCTTCAAAGTCACGAAAAGTATATTGCAGATGATGCGCCAGACTGATTGTGTTCCTAACATCGAGACCTACAAAATTGTTATCCGTGTTCTATGGAAGTGCAGACGCAGAATTCCCGCACCATCCGAATTTACACCCTTCATCCAAGAGATGCGCGATATAGGCCTTCCTTACGACGAGTCGATGGCTGAATTGCTCAGTTCGAGATACTTCGTCCAAGGCCATCCAGCCTACGCGCAGAAGATTCTGTCAATTTATAAAGACACCTTTTCCGCGACTCTCAGGAGTGATGAACTGTTGGAGAACCTGTGGATTCCTCGCATCTTTGAAGCTGTGACTAGGGAGGGAATTCGTGCTGGTATAAAGGCATATGATCAATATACATCTGAAGGAGGCACACCGTCTCCTCGGATATTTACGACCCTCATGCAGCGCGTCAGAACCTCTGACCAGTTGTACAGACTCAGAGATTCACTTGGCATGGAACCCTCACGGGAGCATTGGTCACTCCTGCTCTCGAACAGTATTCACGTTGGTGACATGAAGCAGGTAATGAATGTTTATGACCACATTATCGGACTGGGCCAAGGACCGATACCGCCTGTAGTCGCTCTGTTGTTAAGAACGTTGTTCTGGCAAGCAGGTGGTCCTCCACCTGACGCGACTTTGGACATGGCCCTTCAAATTTATTCAAATTTTGCTGATTCCCTTCCCACCGAATGTGCTTCCCTCGATAGCGATACCTTGCACTCAGTCGCACAGGTGTACCAAATCATTCTGAGAGGAATTTCCACATCTCCCAATGCGGAAAAGTATGCGCCTGTCGCCGAGTCTATCATGCAGGATATGAAGGCACGGCATGTCCCTGGACAGGCCATCGCTACTTCTCTGGCAGTCATGCGAATGCTACAGGCTGGGTCCGAGAAGGAAGCATTTTACAAGTGGTATAGGCGTAGTTCATCGAGCCTCGATGCCGAAGGATTCTTGACTGTGCTGGACGTGTTCTCTCGCCTTGAATTTGATGGAAATCTTCGCGTCCCGTCCCTCACTATGTATTTCGAGATAGTACGAGACATGAAAGCCGCGGGGCATCCTGTGACCACAGAAGTTTACACCATTCTGCTACGCACACTAGGACAGCTAGTCACTCGAGCTTCAGAGTCAGCTGCGCACTATCATCTTGTTGGCCAAATCATCCGTTCAACTCGTCGAGTGCACGACCTCATCACCCTTGACGCTTCAATATCACCGGATGCAAAGCTTTGGAATCAGCTCATGGAGACGTACCACCGTGTGGGATGTTTCGCTGATGCTTACCGTGTCTGGGATCAGATGTACATTTCTGGCCGGTATGACCACGCCAGTGTGAGCGTCATCCTGAATGCCTGTGGTGAATCCGGCGCTGCCCGCCTGGCCGAGCAAATACGTGCAAAGCTCAATAAGAGTGGCTTCAAGTTTAATCTTCATACTTGGAAGGCTTGGATTAGGTGTCTCTGCCAGTTGGGAAAACTCAACGATGCGTTGAAGGATATGTGTCTGTCCATGGAGGACCCGGACTTAGAAACAGCCCATATCATTCTGGGGCGCGTCAAGCCTGAAGTCCGAGACAAAGTTATGCTTCGTATTCGGACCTACAAACCTGCGCTGTACGAGGTTCTTTTACAAGAGGCGTAAATTTATTTAAGCTCAATGCTCAATTACTGTGTATTAATTGTATAAATGCGAAGGTATGAACCCCACGTATCTGAATAACAATATTGCGAGTAAGTACAGATGATTATATGCATGCGCCTGGTTGAGCAGCGCTCTCGTGCCGACACGGCAGTCTAGAGGAATAGAAAGCCCAAGATAATCAGTGACGGAGAACAGTCCAAGTCTAATATGAAGCCAGTTCTTCTACAGAGGGACAATCACACTAGACGGGAGGTTTAGCAACAAGAGTGACCGCCAATCAAAGGCACTCACAATGAGATTGAGATCACCGTATGCTTAAAACACAATATATTAACATAAATGATCACCTCATCAATCATGCCGTGGAACTCACCATCATCGATCCGTGAAACTGTTGGCCAGAATTTCTTTTCTTTGAGGAAGAGTAGGGGGTATGCGGCTGTTTGGCGGGAGTAAGGTCTGTGGCAACTTCAATAAGAAATTAGTATATTTAGGGGCGAGCATCTATGCATACCGGTTCCACTCAGCATCAGAAACAGTGATAACAGACGGTGGATGAGGAGCGTTCTTGAGTACATTGTTGTCTTTTGGCTGCTTGCCAGTGATGACGTCCTCAGCCTCTTTTCGAATTTGAATCATAGCATCACAGAATCTGTCGGGCTGATGTTCAGAATTATGGTTCAACATTACAGTTGACAAAATGAGCAGACCTGTCAATTTCTTCAAGCGTTTCGGACTCAGTGGGTTCGATCAGCATACATGTCGAGATCGGCCAAGAGCATGTCGGTGGGTGGAATCCATAGTCCTATAGAGGTCAACGCTATAGTCATCAATCCCGAGACATTGGAGCAGAGGAATGCGAACCTGAAGACGCTTAGCAAAATCAGTAACCTTCAGACCCGCAGCCTTGTCAAAGTCAGCCAAATCGATCAACAACTCGTGTGCAACGCGACCGTTAGCATTCTTGTATCGCAAGTTGTAGTGGCCAGACAATCGACTTGCCATGTAGTTGGCATTGAGCAGAGCGATCTTGGAAGCTTCGCTTAGACCCTCCCCCCCAAGCATCTTGATGTACGCCCAAGAAATAAGATGAATTGAAGAGCTGCCAAAAGGCCCGGCAGAAACTGCATCAATAGCTTTCTCTCCAACTTCAGGCATCACTGGGTGCGAAGGAAGGAAGGGCGCAAGATGTTCAGCAACGCAGATCGGTCCTACACCAGGTCCACCTCCACCATGAGGACTGCACGGTGAGACAATTAGTATAAAAAGAAAACACGATCAACGTGAAAATTTACATTGCGAAAGTTTTATGCAAGTTCATGTGACATACATCGCCACCGCAAGTAGCTGGGTTGGTAAGGCCAATCTGAGCGTTGAGATTAGCTCCATCTAGGTAAACTTGACCGCCGTTGTCGTGAATGATCTTGCAGGCCTAATGCAAGTATCAGGATACGGCTCGACAGTTGGAAAATCCGAGTGCTTACATCTTGTACACCATGCTCAAAGACACCAAACGTGGAAGGATATGTGATCTGAATAACACGATCAGAACGAATATTGTAACATAGGTAGATTAACAAACCATAAAGGCAGCGAGCTGATCCTTATACTTCTCCGCCTTTTCTTTGAGATCCTCTAGGTCAAGGTTGCCGTCATCTTGTACCTTTACCGATACGACCTTCAAGCCAGCCATGACAGCAGACTGTAGTCACGTGTAAATAAAAGCAAGCCTGAAAACTGGTGAGAACTTACAGCAGGGTTGGTTCCATGAGCACTCAAAGGAATTAGACAGATGTTCCTGTGGCCATCACCTCGAGACTCGTGGTATGCACGAATAACACAAAGTCCGGCATATTCACCAGCGGCACCAGAGTTGGGTTGCAGAGAAGTAGCGTGGAAACCAGTAATTTTGGCGAGATCTTGTTCCAGTTCCTAGAAAAACAATATGTCAGTCAAGAGTATCAGCGGTAATACACACCAGCATACCTTAATGATAGTATGATAGCCCTGAACTTGATTGTAAGGAACGAAAGGATGAACATCACTGAACTCGGGCCAGGTAAGAGGGATCATGCTGCTCGTGCTGTTCAACTTCATCGTACAGCTTCCGAGGGGAATCATGGAGTGCACTAGCCCAATATCCTTCGAAGCAAGATGATTAATGTACCGCAACATTTCGGTCTCAGAATGGTGCTTGTTAAATACGGGGTGAGGAAGATACTCCGAAGTTCGCTTCAACACAGGCGGAATGGCGGGGACTGCAGGTTCTTGGAGGTCTGCAAGGGAAACGAGGGGTACGGATGCAGCGGATGCAAAGACGTTGATGAGTTCGACTAAGTCATCCGGAGTGACGCTCTCATCAAAGGTTACGCCAACATGTTGAGCATCGATGTGACGAAGGTTGATACCAGATGCGAGGGACGCCTGATGAACAGCGTCGGCGCTAGTAGCCTTCACAGTTACTGTGTCAAAAAATGTGTCGTTTGTTGGCTGATATCCGAATGTTTCAACAGAGGTCCTGAACACTTGAGTGAAACCGTGAACTTTGCTCGCAATGCGCTGCAATCCGGCAGGGCCATGATACACTGCGTACATGGCAGCCATGTTGGCGAGCAATGCTTGACTCGTACAAATGTTACTAGTAGCCTTCTCACGCCGAATATGCTGTTCACGAGCTGAAACAAGTCAGGTCTATTGTCATCTACATTGAGAGCACAAAAACAATCACTTTGTAAAGCAAGCCGATAGGCTGGTTGACCGGTGGAATCGCGACTACGACCAATTAAACGACCAGGCATCTTCCTCTTGAGCTTGTCGGTGACCGCGAAAAAGGCACCATGGGGTCCTCCGTATCCAGCAGGAACACCGAACCGGGCAGAGTTACCAAGCACGATGTCAGCTCCCCATTCACCCGGAGGTTTAATCATGGTCAGAGCGAGTAGATCAGTTGCACAAACTACCAGAGCACCTGATGCATGAACGGAATCAGCGAACGCATGGAAATCCTTTATGTTGCCGTTGACATCAGGGTATTGAACGAGAACGCCACACACATCCCTTCGTAAAGCTTCATCCCTAAAGACAGAACTAGCGTCTGCAACGACCAGATTGATTCCGAACCCTTTTGCTCGTGTACGGAGGACAGCGACAGTTTGCGGAAGAACGCCGGAATCAACCAAGAATACCCGTTTCTTCGACCCGGACACTACAAAAGACATGACCATTCCTTCAGCAGCTGCAGTTGCTTCATCAAGCATTGACGCATTCGCGATATCCATCGACGTGAGAGACATGACCATGGTTTGAAAGTTGACCAGCGACTCTAGACGTCCTGAAATAGGCAGATCAAGATTTGTGGAATTCAAAGGCGTACAAAATTACCCTGGGCCACTTCCGGCTGATAGGGAGTGTAAGGAGTATACCATTGAGGGTTCTCAATGATCTGGCAAGAGATAAGCAGGGCGAAAAGCGGACGAGACAAACACGACTTACATTGCGGAGAATGACAGGGGGTACGACTGCACTGTGATAGCCCATCCCAATGTAACTCTTGAAACGTTTGTTCTGAGCACCGAGCTCCTTTGCTCGAGCATACAGCTGTGACTCGCTCAGGACAGGTATGGACTCGTTACTGACAGCGGAAGGCGAAACACGGATTTTAGGAGGCACGGTAGCGGCAACGAAGGCGTCCATAGACTCGTAACCGAGCTGGGCGAGCATCGTAGATTTCTCCTTGTCATCGGGACCTATATGTCTTTCTGCGAATTCATCGAGAGGCGCGAAAAGAGAATCTGGCCGATGAACACTGGCCAAAGACCTGACGCGACGAGGAAGAAGGGGGATACGCAAAGCATAGCGCAGGGCCGCCATGAAGGCGAAAGGAACGAGAAAAAAAAGCGCGAAGGTAAGACAGAGAGCGGAATAGCCTTTATAACGTGCAGATTTTTGTGAAGGGACGTAACAAACAAGATTCACCGAGCGATTCACCGAGTAAATGGCTTATCGAAATAAGTAGGGCTGATAAGCTGGGGCAAGAGAACTTCCAGAAAAAACATATCATTTGAATGTTCAAAGGAAAAGAAACTGAAGACGGCACTGCAGTCGGACAGAGTCCCATTCCAAGAAAAACATACAAGTACGCGTCTCCCGTACCAAACCCGACTAGGGAGGGGATAAAAAAATTTTCTTTGCTCGGAGACACGGTCCTCCGCGTGACGTGACGTCACATCCCTGATAAGCCATGTGTTTTCCTTTTCAAGCTACATTAGCGCTAGTCCATCTCCGCACGCATACCGCGAAAATCCAAGTACATCGTCTGAGCGCCTCCTGGTTAAGGCCGTCAGCTGTGGCAAGGTTGTTCGGCCAGGTCGCGACTCACGGTGGCACCACTTCGTGTCTGTCTTTTGCAACATGCAACCCGTCTCGGTCAACTTCTGTTGAAACCACTCGTATCGCTTGCCTAGCTGTGCGTAAACCAGCTTCAGCTATCTTTCCTTCATAGAATCGTGTGGTGTCCAGGATATTCGTCAACAGACTGACTGGGTCCTCGGTCCACGTCCTTCGTTTTGGAGCTTGTGGTATTGCCAAACTACTTAGCAGACCGGCCTGCTTCTCCAGAATGGCAGCATTCCGCACGAGTTCGTACTGTACAGATTTTGGATATGATTTGACAGGAGAACATGTCTAAAGAGCTCACGATGAATGCGTGGAGTGCCTGCGGTGTTGGAAGAAATGTTGAACTCTCCAGCAAGCACAGGTCCAGCAACAAGATAGCCTGAGCTCCGGTCAGTACACACGAGCATTCTCAAATCGACAAACGACTGACTTCTTGCACTAGGCTCTCCACTCCGCCTGTGGTGTGCAAACTATCTAATTTGTTGGCGAGAAATCCTAGTAGGTTAACAAGGGCATTCCACAGTTCACTCCATTCATAATCTATCATCATCAGCTGAATCGTCCCGACAATCAAACGAGTGAACTACATGCCTAAACGGACATGGTTTCTGGACAAGTACCAGATTACGCGGTAGCATATCCAAATGCAGTTACTGTTCCAACAGTTCAGACAAAAACACACGCGGCGAGAAGTGGCTCACATGTAGGCATAAACTTCGAGCCGCCTGTGCAAATTATGTCTCAGCCAGAGGACACAGCAATCCAGCAGCGCACACATCGGTGCTCTTTCAGGGGCAGAAACCGGTAGAAGAGGTAATCTCTACACCAGGTAAGTTCACATTAAAAAGACCGAGGTAATGAAAGTGCTATTCAAAGTGCTACTCACTTGCCGGCACAATCGAATAGTTCTCGTGTTCGGCTGAACAAAGGCCTTCAGCACAATTTCTGCCTCACTAAACGCCAACAGACAGCTGAGGCTCAAATTTGCGTAAGCCATGGACCGAGGTGAAGATGTCGACGTGGCGTGAGTTAATAAATAGGAAGATAAACTTAGAATTGTGATTGGAAGAGATGATGGGGTATTAGACGTTTGAGTGTTGGAATAGATGTACTCTGACAAAACCAAGTTGAATGTATCATTAGCCCGGGCAAATTCGTAGATCGGAAGAAGCACGACACAGGCTTCAATTGGCCTAGGAAACATCAATTGATCCAAGACGAAATACTAGACCGTGCACACTGACTGATTTTTGAACAGCTCCTTGGGGGGGTCAACAGGCACTGACGCCAGTGCTCGATCGGGACGCCACGAAGCAAGTACTGAACCGAGGATTGATGCTAATGTGGGAGATACATCATCATTATGAATCTCTTGGTATGCTCTAATATATAACATCTGGTATGAACATTCGTCCCGCAACGGTGGGAAGGACAAACGTACTTTACAGCGGTATCCAGAGCAAAATTGGCAGCCCAGCATATCTTTCGCATCAGCTCACGATCGTCTGTTTCACCGATGCGCTTAAGATATGGATTTAGCCTTGCTGCATCTGATTTGTGGAAGTTGGCCAAGATTGCGAGGAGTAGGACTGCTTCGAACGTAAATTGTTCGGTATCTGGTGATTTGATGAACTGTGATTCACTGTGAACAGACGTTCACGACCAGCGCTCAGAGCAGTGCTTACAGATACGATAGAGGGGAATAAATCTTTCCTGAGGAAATATGCACCTGGACTGAGTTGGCCCACTCCGCACATAAATATAAGTGCTAGTTGGAGGACTTGATGTCGAATAGTAGCTAACGTTGCTTTGAGCGGAATTCTAACAGCATTGAGCGCAATACTTGCCAGGCAGTGAATCTTCTCTCAAGGTTTCGTCCACTAGCGATGTGAGCATCATGAATACCGCATCGCTCCCCTTTGTCCCGCCGGCAAACACCTCCATCAGCTCCCATCCTGTGAAGTTCTTCGCAAGCAGAGAGCGTGTCAAGATGCACAGGGTTTCCAGCGCGTGTATATATTTGAGATCCTGATGACGTTGAAGATCCCGACAAAAGTTTAGGTATTCCATGAACAAAGTATTCAGGACTGGCTACTACAAGGTTTCGTATGTTACCGGAGGGATTGTATGAGTTTAAGTGAGGCACCTTTAGAGGCCCAAGGCATTGATCTTTGGAGAGCCGATTGAGCTCGCCTTCCAGAAATTCGCAGTCGACATTTAGAGCAAGCAAGCTTGAGTAAAATTGGGGCAAATTTTCTTGAGGGCTAACATCAGAGGGTGAACAGCCTCTTAATAACTTGGAGTAGACATCTCTGAACTTGGTTCTATGTTGGCCCCGAGGTGAATTCATCGATATAAATGCGGTCGAGATGCGGTTGGCACAGCTTCGTCACAGGCGCGCGCCTCTTTCAGCACCCCCGGCCATCATTTGATATGAAGCAATCGCAGTGGTTCTTCCAGGATGCCTTCAAGTTCTCCAGCTCGTTCGGGCTCCATGACTTCGG
>JH814814.1:692383-716388 GCA_000296255.1 Omphalotus olearius VT 653.13 | reverse complement strand
AAGTCAGAACAGCTCGGATTTAAATGCGGACAGGAGGCTCACGCTTGCTTCATAGATTTCCCCCAGTTTTCCATTACAGGCGTCCATCTTCTGGCAATGTCTTCAGCCTCGGGTACCACGTTTGGAGCGTTGAGACCAGGATACTGTGTCTCATAAGGAGGTTTCTTGCTCATCTTCCAAAAGAATCTGCACTTTGGATCAGGTGAATGAGCAGAGATATCGAGCGGTCGTTCCGACGGGTCCAGTTGTTCAATGATCCGCAGACATGGTTCGTCAACGGCGCACTTTGGTTTCTCTGTATTCTCAAGAGTGACGCCGACCTGGTAACTGAGTTCTGGTCTCTCGTCTTTCTTGAGATCGATATCCGGTTGCGCGAAGTAGTCTTCGAGGAGATCCAAAAACTTGTCATTGTCATCCTCTGCGACCCGTGAATCGCGTAGAATCAAAGCGCCATACGCAATTAAAGCTTCGGCAGCCTTTCAAGCGTCTCAGTCTGAGTCGAGACCAGAAGCGAACAGTAATCATCAGATCACCTTTTCACATTCTTCGTGCACCACAGAGGACGTTGGGGGTTGCGAACGAAACAGATCCAAGTCTATGATAGGAAGCTCCATAAAGACCATCGAAGTGAGGGATCCCGGATGGGCGCCAAATTTAGTCTTGTAAGTGCTGGCTAAGCGCGCTTGCCAACAACGAAAGTGGCTGTGCTACTTTCTCTTACCTCTCTAATCTCTTTCTCATAGATCTGACTCATAGCATTTCCTAACGACCTACCACGATGATCAAGGTGTGGTTCATTCGTTCAACCTTTCCCTTCGTTCATGTTCACAATATCTACAGATATGGAGTATGAAGAAGAACGAGGACGCGGCGGCTAAGAAGAAACCCAAGACGAGTGCCGCCCAGATTCGAGTGCAGAAAGGTTCGCTTTGTGATTTGGACTTGAAGCACGCGCTTCCTGATATTGCGTAGACTTGACAGAGCTGGATCTTCCATCAACGATGTCAACACACTTCCCGGATCCCGCTGATCTACTCAACTTCACCCTCACCATCACACCCGATGAAGGTCACAACCTTCTGACACCTGCCACGCCCTTCGACTGACCAAACCTCTGTAGGCATGTATAAGGGTGGTGCATTTGTATTCTCTTTCGCTATCAACACCAATTACCCTCACGATCCCCCGAAAGTGAAGTGCACGCAAACGGTAAGCAATGCCTCGTGTCCTCTTCATTCGCTTACTTCTGCCTGGACGCGAACCAGATATATCACCCAAACGTTGACTTGGAAGGCAACGTGTGCTTGAACATCTTACGAGAGGACTGGAAACCTGTACTTAACTTGAACTCCGTCATGGTCGGCTTGCAATACTTGTTCCTCGAGCCCAATGCCGATGATCCACTAAACAAGGGTGCGCACTGCGGTGGTGTTTTATTGAAGAGACTAGCTGACCATTCAATCTGTAGAGGCTGCGACGCAGATGAGAGAGAACAGAGAGCATTTCTTATCGAATGTCAAGACATCGCTTCGCGGCGGGACTATCAAGGGTGTACCATACGACAATGTCCTTGTACGATAATGTTATGGCCCTTTTCCCCATTTCACGTTGAGCATATCATCACTCACCACCCTTCACCCTGCTTCTTCATTAATCAAATCTTTGATGTATCAGTTCATCACCTTAATGTCTAGACTTCACGCATCTGCAGATGATTGTTTTCGCACAACCGAATACACACGGAAATTTCCTGGCAACTCTAACTACACGATGATTCATCTTCCCGGCTTTAACTCCCTCTATATGTCGTGTAGGAGTACGGGCTGATCAGAAGTGGTATGTGATAGTGCTCTTCAGGATTTTTGAGTTCAAACGTCACCTTGATTGGTACGCGATCTTCAATTCGATTTTAGGAGAATCGAGAACACCCACATACCTCTACCCAAGGATAGAACGATTCCCTTGATGTTCTGTCAAAGTACTCCTTAGTGCGGAATATAATCTTGTACAATCCAGCCTTTAAGATTGTCCTTGTCTGTTCTGATGTTATGGGGAGGAGGAGATCGAGACATCGACCGTCAGAATTTGTTACGCTAGCAGATCGTAAGTAAAGCTTTCAGTCCGAATAGGTGGAGCGATGTACACTACCCTGTGGCGAAGGGGGAAAAGATGTCAGGATCTCCTTCTTTCTGAGCAGGTTCAAACTGTTGTAGGCGAATGTGAATGCCTTCGGCTGGTCGTCCGGTGGAAGTATCGAGAACTACAAGGCCGGTAAACTAAGAGGAAAGATAGAAAGATATGTCAGAACAAAGGGAATACCATGACATGTAATTGGCGATTTTGCCATTTCTCGACGAATCCACGAAAGAGAGTCCAGGCGGACTTTGAAAAAGTCGAAGCTTGACCATGACCGCATCGAACGCTGCTCCTCCTTTGGGTAAATATCTCGCGTCTACAGGTAAGGTTGCCTCTGAATATTCCTTAGCTTGCTCTGATCTGCTACAGACAAAAAGACTCGCGACAAGGCCATAAAAAATCTATCGATATTTCTTTCGGACGATACACGAGATGCAATATCAAAACCAGACATGGCTAAGTTGTGGAAGGGCATATTCTATTGCGAGTGCTCTATACGCTATACATGCGTTCTTCGTTGATCTCGATTGCTCAGGCTTCTGGATGTCGGACAAAACGCTAGTCCAGCAAGCACTCGCTTCAGAATTGGCTGAATTAGTATTGACCATAACGACCACTTCGTCATCTCTGGCCTTTCTCGAAGTATTCTGGGAGACTATTGTACGAGAGTGGAATGGGATAGATCGATTGCGGTGCGTAAATGTGCATCATGCTTAGGTCGCGTTCTGACTGTCATTCGTAGAATTGACAAGTATTATATGCTTGTAAGGAGATTCGTGAATGCTTCGTTCCGGCTCTTGATGAGAAACGAGTGGGACACGAAACTTTGCCAAGAATACAACAAAATACTGGCCAAAGAAGGCGGACCTTTATGGTTTGTCGCACCTCAGTTGCTATCATGTCTCCTTATTGATACTTTTTCCACATTTCCAGTCCAACAGATAGTCGAGTGCCTACAAGTCTCGCATTTCATCTTGCCGATGTCTACCTCGAAGAACTGGACAAAGTGCTTCAGTCTCCCAGTCTTAGTCGACCTGCCCCACTTGCACTCCTCTTGTCCCCCTTTTTCCGTCTTTCTGCCCGCACTTCATCAAACACCACTTACAAGCATCTGCAGTCTTCGCTTCTGGAACCTATATTATCATGCTTGTCTTCGTTTTCAAACGAACCATCCAAAGACGAAGAGCCACGGTCACGGAAGCGCATCAAACTCGACGCTGATTCTCAGGAAATGTATTTTTACATAGCTTCCAACTCTTGTCTAGACGATGCTTCGATGGAGACCAAAAAGCCTGCCGCGACTCTCAGAAGGGAGATTCTAAGGCGAGTATTCGAAATTGCCAGCCAAGCTGACACCCGAGACTCGAATCGACGAAAACTGTATGCTTTGTGGAAAGAGGAAAAGCAGGACGGGAATGATGAAGATGAAGTACATTAGTATAGCACAATGGCTGTGTATATATGGTTGGAGTCTCCGGGCCGGCCATCCGCCTGCTCATTGAATGTTACCTCAACTACCTTTTGACATCTTGGTACATATTTTGGCTCAACTGCCAGCATCTAAGGATGTAGAAGGCGAAGCATCCGCCAACACACTTTCGAGCTGCTCACAGACGGACTCGACGTTTCGGCAGGCGGCTTCAGTGTCCATGCTATGGGAACCTCACTACTGCGCACGCTACTTACACTGCGACAAGTCTGTTGAATCTCTGCGGAAATCGTCATTCAACGGAGACTGGAGATTGATGTATGCTGAAAGGAGAAGGAAAGACCGAGAAGCACTCAGTCTTCTGGACAATATAGTGGCTCAGAGGGCTGGTCGGTGCCAGCATGCGACAAAGCTGTCGAGAATGTCGTTTGATGTGTGGGATGCTTTGGAGATTGAAGTTCAGACTCTGGAGATGCCGCTCTCGTTCTATGATGAAGATACACGTCCAAGTATTGCGCTCACGCGAGTGTTCTGGGCTTCCTCGATTCTGAAGGCCATATCCAGAACGTACGCTGTCCAGCTTTGGAGTTGCCTGCTGCTTGGGCATAACAGTGTTCCCTTCGTCGAAGCATTCTCTGCTACGTCTTGCTTCTTTGGAAGTGCACCTGAAGAGGTATGTCATGGTCAAAGTTTCAGCACTCTTTCTTGATTCTGAAATCAAATAGATGAGCTTTATCTTGGACGGTCTCGCTCGTCGATGTAGAGAATACTTGCTTCAAATGAAGTGCCCTTTGTCAGAGGAAGATGAGCTTTATGACGTGACCAAGGTTTGTGCGGCGATATGCGATTTCCTTCATTCCGAAGGATTCGGTGCAGTGGAACGTAAGGCTCTGCTACTTCCTCTCGTATATCTAATGTCTCTTACGGTCTTTAGCGCACAATTTTCACGACGTCAACAATTTGTTTCCACACAAATATTTGGCCACTCACAAGCGTACCATTCCCTTGTCGCTTGTCCACATATTTGTTGCAATCGCTCGAGCTCTTGGTATCGCTGCCTCTCCAGTCGGGTTTCCATTGCGGGTATTGGCTCATGTCTCTGTGACTGATCCAGACGTCGACGACTTGTATGTCGATGTGTACGGATCAGATACAAAGGCTATCCTATCTCTTCGAGATGACATTCCAGAACTACTTGCTCGGCAGGGCATTCACCCTTCCGCCATGCTGGATTACATCTCCCCGTGTGGTGCAGCACCCATGCTATCGCGTAGCAGCCGTAATATATTTTCATCTTTGGGAGCTCAGAGCGAGGTCTCGTCGTCAATATTTCGAGATTCTGTTCTTCTAGCTTTCAGCATCAATTTGATATTGTCGACCTCTAACCAAATCATACCCCAAATGATGTCGCAAGCCGAGCCTTTTGATTGTGCTACATTCATATCGGAAGGTCTGATACCTGGACTTCTGCCAGGTACCATGGGTAGAGAAGAACTTTCGTCGTCGTGTCAACAAGCCCTGAAGCAGGAAGAGCAAGAAGCGTCCGTAACCTTTCTGCGATCGCAAGAGGATACCTCCATCCAGCACTTTGTAGGAATGATATTTAAACACCGCAAATACAAGTATACGGGCTGTATATATGGCTGGAATGTAGGTACGCCGCAGTTTATATATCTTGTCGATGTTGAAAATTGCCATAGCCCATTTGTGCTGCTTCAGAAGAATGGGTCCGAGAAATGAATGTCAGAGCACTCCCGAGGGGAAAGGATCAGCCTTTCTACTCTGCTTTCTGCGCTGACGACACAGTTAGATGTTCGTGATCTCCTTACTACCTGCTTTCGCGCTCTGCTGAAGTAGTTTCCAGATGTCGCCGAGGACAACATACTACCGATACTGAACCCAGAGAAGGATGTTTTTGAGAGACTTTTCATGAATATTCCGTCACTTACCAGATATTTTACTGGGGTTCAGATCAGCAAGGACACACAGAGAATGAGATTTACATTAAGTCCAGAGCTCCAGGTGTCGTATCCGGAAGACGAGGCAATTGGGCAAGCGTGGCTGCGATCCCCTTGATTCCTCATATATGTACAGTGTGCGCGCGTGCTAGGCAATGTTATTTGTTATTTGTATTGTGACAGAGCAACTTGTGACGCGTGACGACTTGACGTGATGTCCTTTGGCTCTCTTGACTCCTAGGCGATGGCCACCTACGGGAATCGGACAGCAACTACAACCTACTATCGCCCAACATCCTACGTCGCTCAGCCCACTGTTCGTGGTCCAATTGTGACAGATGACTATGAACGTGAGTTGCCTCGCTTGATTAAAACACAGATCTTGTAATATTTTCGTCCAGGCTGGTATACCGAAGCTGTTCCGAACAACCGAATGACTCTCTCTCTTCGCTCTGGAATCGATAGTGAAATAACCTGGGCTCTTGATCGTCTTTGTCGATTATGCCATAACGAACAGTTCTTACTACGCGGCATACCAGGCTTAATGGACGCTTTATATGAATGGCCGGAGTGGTATGCAACGACAGGATACAAGGCCACGACAGAGCTGCAATATATCTTCTCTCCCTCTTCCGAACTGCTTCGACGACGCCGGCACGCGTTAGAGTCTTTGTTTATTCTACGTAATGCGTCTTTACTGGAACGAAATAGCGCAGAACTCGCTGCGCACCCTCATACCATGCCTCTTATTCTGAACGCTTTGCACAACTTGGATCCGAATGCCGATGAAAACAGTGAATTTCTTTTGCACATTGTCGAAATATTTCACGCGGTTGCTCCGGCATTCATCCTACCTCCCAGTTCTTCTCCATCGAAGTCCCATCCTCTATTGCCAATCCTTCGAATTGCTTCCGAATGTTCCAATAGGTCACTCATAATAACAGCGCTCGTCGCTCTCTCCCAGTTGTTTTCCAACTCTCAAAACTCAGCACAACTCACATCCGATTCTCCCGCTCTGACTGCTTCTATCAGATACTTACCTTTGTTTACAGACAAGCCATTGATAGAGTCATCTCTAAATTACCTATATGCTCATTTATCGCATCCCGCAATGGCGAAGGCCTTTTTACTGAACCCGTCCATGCCGAGCGTACTGAGGCTCCTTGTCAGCTTGCTCAGTGCAGAGCAAATTCGGGAAACAGTTACCCTTGATATTACAGGCACCATTCAAACCGTACCTTCTACTATCCTTTCAACTCGCAATCACGAACTCTCTCAAGCAGAACTCGACAGTTTGCTGCTAACGCCTGAACCGCAAAGATGTTATGACTGGTAAGCAGTCTTCCGCTTAAGATAACTATCTTTATCAAATTATTCTATCAACCTTCAGGATGAAAACCATGTTCGTCGCCAAGCCTGATGGTGAGTTGACGCAGGTCGATTTCTGGAACCTCTACAAGGACGTCTTTTCACCTCATCAAGAAAAACACCCTCTCCTTGTCGCTTCGGATGTTATCAAGAACGTGAACTACGTCTTTCCACAAGCACAGGCTATGGTCCTACCTGGACCACCGCAGCGCTTCATAGTTCGCGGTGTCGATCGGCGCAAAGATATGGTGGTGGCAGAAAGACTGAAATGTCAGTGGGATCGTTCTCAATGCCCAACACCTGCATTTGGCTCCCCAAAAGAACTATGCGAGCATGTAGTGCAGCATCTTGAAGCAATTGAAGCTTCAGAGTCCCCGTGTTTATGGTCTAGGTGCTCAAAAAATCCGGTCTCCAAACAATCACTGCGTGCGCACGTACTCACACACTTGTGGAGCCAACACATTCCCGATAGACACCCATCCCAGAGTGATACAATTACGCTATCCTCTCCTTCTTCTCCTTACCCCGATCCAAACCCCACAATCCGCACCCCGCCTCTTCCACGAAGCACGGTCATAAATTACACTAGACCAGCGGTAGACCCACCTTCCAGCTCTCTCACTGCTCTGCTATGTATCCGAATCCTTTTCCGCGCCTCGTTTGCTGAGACTGAAGCTGCTCCGCGTATTGACGATGATCATTTCGGCTTCCCTGGCATAGTCGAGGAAATGGACGAGGCGGATGTAACGGACGGAGGAGAAGGTGGAGCACCTGACGTCGATCGGGAAGGTCAGAGAAGAGGCAAGAAGGCCTTTGTCTCTGTCTGGAGACTGATGGAGGGCATTGAGATAAAAGACGAGATCCTGATGAGTTGGATCACAGAGATGATGGATGCCGCGCTTCAAGAGACAACTTGAATGATGTGTCACTTGTTCTTTGCAGTCCAGTCACTTGTTGCCGCATGTGCGCCTCCACAGGCTGATGTTCACCATCGTCGACTTAGCCTGTCATTCATCTCAGACGGATATAAAATGCGAAGCTTTGCAGGCCTGGGACCACGCCTCTTACCAAAGGCATTTCTTGCCTCAGTGATTGTTGACTCGAGAAGAGCCTTCTCCTTCATCATAGCTGCTGCCATTTTGTTTGGGCAGTGTGGTGCCCATGGATATAGTGGTACCAGAGTAAAAGACAGACTACTGTGTATCTCGTAGTTTATACAACTGCATCAAATGTATGCTGCGAACTACTCCATGGCATTACTGTAAGATGTACTGAAGTTGAATTCAATGTCATATCTTCAGGCCAAACCCATGACTGGCCTAACGTGATCTTCAAGTGTTGAGCGTTCCTACTCCAAACGCGCCTAGGACGCTTTGAAGCTTGACAACCATCTCATCCCACTCCGCCTCGGGATCGGAAAGAGCAGTGATAGCGCCTCCAGCTCCCACATTCCATCGCTCGCAGCCTTCATCATCCACAGTATCTTCGTATTTGAAGCAACTGCGAATTGCAACAGACCAATCACCGCCACCACCAACACACCAGTACCCGAAGACACCGGAATAAACACCTCTATCTTCGATTTCCAGCGATTGCAAGATTTCTACGCTACGCTTCTTTGGCGCGCCAGTCATGCTTCCTACGAAATAATGTTAGTGTAAGGCGGAGAAGCAATGTATGCAGATAGAATCACCAGGAGGCAGACTGCTCTTGAGTACTTCCCAACCCACTTGATGATTGGAAGCACCTGGTGGTAGTCTTCCTTCAATCACGCTGACCATTTGCCAAACGGTCTCATACTCCTCAACACCGCAGAATTGCGTCACGTCTACATTCAGCCCCACAACGCCGTGTAAGTCGTGCCGTATGAGATCGACAATCATCAAATTCTCGGCAACCTCCTTTCGACTACCTCTTAATTCCTCTACAGCGTGCGCACGGGTGACCCCTGGTGCCTTGCGAATGGTGCCCTTTATGGGTCGGAGTTGACATAAGGAGTCCGGAGGTCGGGAATAGGAGAGGAATCGCTCAGGAGAGGATGAAAGGAAGGTGGTGGGATCCAGGCGCAAGTAGGCTGAATGAGGTGCAGGATTTGCTTTGCGAAGATGCTTGTACCGTTCCCAAGATGTCATAGTGCGAGGAACAGTCAACTGGGTCTGCGCCGTCAAGCAGAGCTCGTAAGAGTCTCCAGAGCGAAGGTACGTTTGGGCGTTTTGGATTCTGGATATATAGTCAGACTTGTCAGGTAGCAGCACCGTCGCGGAGGGGGGTTGTTTTGAGCCCTCTGTTGAGCTGCTGGAACTTTTGCGTAGCCTGGACGACGTTTCCGTTATCCATGTGGCATCGTCAGGAAGAATTGATTGCACGTATACTTTGCATGTCGAAACATCGATAACGACGCTTCGCTCGACAAAGACAACATTTACATCGTAAGGGTTCTCAGCCCTTCGATGCGGTCGTAGAGCAACGCCAAGCGAATGGACACCAAGTTCGTAGCTTAACATTCCTATTAAACCACCCCAGAAAGGAATTTCTGGACACCCTCCTTCTACCGCCTTCTGCATCATAAATGTACACAACCAAGACCAGATATCACAGCCTTTCAGAGCTTCGCGCGTAGCTCCACCATTGCACTTGAGTGTTACAAAGGAGTCATCTACAGAGTGTAAAATCTGCAGCGATGTAGGATGTAGAGATGCTATGATCGAGTATCGGCCGGGTGCTGCTGCAGAGTCCAGCATGACAAACGGGGAGCGTTCATCACACACCCCTAATGTCTCGCAGATAGAAGATATAGAAAACCCAGGCAGATCCAGAATGGCTGTATCAACACGAAGTCGAAACATTGAGGAAGAGGGTGGAATACTGTATGAATCTATTTGAGGCCAAGGATGTCCAAGAACTTTTCGGGCGGAAGATTGGAGGGGATAAACGGGTCTACATCGGGCCTTTGACCACTGTCTAGCAAGTCGCCAGAAATTCCGAAGAACTGGTAAACCACCTCCATCTGTGAGAACTGACTCAGGGTGATACTGTACACCCCAGAACGGACGAGATTTGTGTCTTGCGGCCATTAGGACGACACCGTTCTCATTTGAGTCGTCGGACCATGCTAAAGGCTCTACTTCGCCATCGGGAGATATTACTGCATGGAGGGAATGGTACCTGACCGCAGCGACATCCTTTACGCCCTCAAAGAGATCCTGGCCTGTGTGTGAGATAAGCGAAACCTGTCCATGCTTCACAACTTTCAGGCGCTTGAGCTGTGCTCCGCACTCGACGGCGAGGCTTTGAAGACCAAGGCAGACGCCGAACATCGGTAGAAGATGTTCATCTGAAATTTTCCAGAGGTCTTTCACAATTCCAATGTCGTGGGGGTTGTCCGGAGAGCCAGGACCGGGGCCAACGACCAGGGCTGAAAATCCTTTGAGAAGCGGAAGTAGTTCATCTATCGTGAGCCGATCATTTCTAATAACATATATCGAGCATCCGGGAATCGCAAGACGAAATAGAGAAGCAAGGCTGTATTCTTATCAGCAAAATGTAGAAGTAGAAGTGAGTGACCTTGAACAACATACTTGTAAGTGAAGGAGTCGTAGGAGTCGATAAGAAGTAGCCTTGGAGCCGCATCGATAGTCATGAGAGGTAGAATAGCGAGAAACAGTGATTATAAGACCATGGAACCGTATGATTTAATAGGACAACAAATCTATCGCATGTTGGTCTATGTATGTATATGTGTAAGATGCAGTTCTCAAAATTTTAATGTAGACTAGACCGAGGTAATTATTATTATGTAATATTTGTCACGTGTGGAAGTCAGTACTCCTCGAGTCCTCTCGAATTCCTGGTTTACCCATGAACTCTCAGGCAGCATTCCAACAGGTACGCGAGAGTACTTCATTCTGCTCGATATCTCTCTGATGCCCCTTTTTGACTTAGCTAAAGCCTATTTGTGTACCTCTTCTGGGCTCGTCGTCTTTAAAACCATCTTCCATTTCAAATGTTTTGAAGCTATTGGGCCAGTTGATTGATACGCTACGAACCCTGCGGTCTTCGGGATACTATCTCGATGTCTCTCTCATCAAATACACGTTTTTTCCGATCTCTACCATTCTGAAGCGCAATACTTCCTCTGCAATTCCAGACCAGGTTCTGGAGCGAATCTTCATCGTTCTGAGCATACTGTGTGAAGATTGGTGGTGGGAGTGCGACGTGATGGAGTGGGAGCACATCTTTATGCTTTGTGGTTCAGTTCTTGGAGGAATAGAGACCAAAGGAAAAGGAAAGGAGCGCGACGATGAGACCATGGATGCTGCAGCTCAGTGCCTTCTCGCGTTAATACGAGGAAGGGATCATGAGGATGGACCGTTGACACCAACGCAAGTCCTTTCCCGGACGAATATGTTCAAGGAGCGTGCCCAAGACACCCGCTTCCTACCAATACTTGGTCAATGTTTGAATGCGGTCTTGCTAACGGCCGAATCACGCCGATTATCTCTGCAAAAGACTTCGCTTGACCTCTTGCTGGTCATGCTTAACCTATATTTCCCTGATGACGTGATTGTGTCCGTCCTCCCTGGTGTCATGAGCACAATGTGCAAGATTGCTCTCGGCGGATCTGGTTCTACTGGATGGACAAAGGGAGAGATTGTCGCCAAAACTTTGCAAGTCATGCAAGAGGTCATAGTGAGGTCGATAGGCGATGAAGTCTGCGTCAGAGATGGCGCTATAGTCTCTGTCGAAGAAATTGAAGAGCTTGTCGATCTACTTTCTGAGCCGCAGACGAATGCTCAGCCCGGCCACAAACGTCGGTATGGCACTTCTCGGACCCCATCTTGGCTTCGTGGTACATCATCACAGTTACATATTGCTATAAAGACCCTGTCCCCCCTTGTTAAACACTCCACTTCGTCGGCCCTTCTTGGCCTGGCTGATTTCTCAGCCTGTATATTACGCGCCACCCCGACCACTATGCAACAAACTCAACCTCTTTTATTATCTTATCTTCTCGCCTTGTTCAACTCGGACTTCCCTGATGTTTCAAACAAAGCTTCTAACGCTCTCCTGGATCTTCTCGCGGGATCTTCCAAAACACAATACTCCCTGTTACAAACACTTGTGCGAATTACCCGTGATAATCTCATAGCTTTACCTGTTCTTTTGCCTTCTCAATCCGATGCTAAAGTAGAGCACGTCGCAGGCATCATTGAAGCTGTATGTCGACTAGCTTCATCAAGGCCAGGTCGAGAGGCTGCCGGGGCTGGTTTGGGTTCGGTATCCTCTGAGATAGGCAAACTCCTCGGCCCCAAAGGAGGAATTGAAAGGTGGGGGTGGGGCTTGTTATCCGTCATGGAGTTTGTCGATCCACCTGTGACTATCACTCGTACCTCGGCAGCCCAATTGATGCTTGAGGATAATTCAGAAGGCTCTCAATGGGTTGTATTCCCTCAGCCCACGTTAAAGAATGTGCCCTCTGGCAGTACCTATGATGCGTTGATACGGATGTTCCATGCCCTTGGACAGGCAGCTGGCGACAGCGGCCTTTCTTCAGTGGAGTGGTTTGTCAGTGTCGCTCAGGGAACGAAAGATACTAGGGCTGTCGCGGGAATGTGGTGCGCGTGTCGCCTGCTCGAGGGCATCTCGGGGACTTCTCTTTTTTCAGATCTATCCCTTAACCTGCTCGATATACCCAAGAGCAAAAGGTTAGAGAAACTAGCTCGTGGGTTGGCAAAAAGTACTGCTCAGCTGTGGGATGAAGCTGCGAAGGACATAGTTGAAGTACCTCCAGTTGCTCGAGACGAGAATTTTTTGAACCCTGTTCAACACGTCCGAGGTCTAGTTCCTCTCCATGAAACCCTCAAGATCACTCGCCTTGTACCATCCCAACAGCACGCTTCCTCTCAGCCGATGCTCCATAGGGCTCTATGCCTCCAGTTGATCGCAATTACATGTGGTATTCTTCAAGCCAAGTTCACTCTGTTGCTAATACACACACTTTATCCAATCCTTCATGGTCTTGTCTCGCCTTTATCTTTCCTTTCGGAAACCGCATCAGCTGCCCTGAACTTCGTGACTGTCTGTGCATCTTACGCCACCCCTGCTAACCTCTTACTCTCCAACTTTGACTATGTCCTCGACTCAGTATCACGCCGTCTTACGAGACGGTGGCTTGACGTAGATGCTACGAAAGTTCTGGCAATAATGATTCGTCTAGTCGGCAATAATATCATTGAACGAGCCGGAGACGTGGTCGAGGAATGTTTTGATCGACTGGACGATTTCCATGGGTACGAAGTCATCGTCGAAGGACTTGTTCAAGTCCTCAATGAAGTGATCAATGTAATTCGGATAGAAGAAACGTTCACCAGGGTGGATCAGAATACGAATACAATGTGCTCCCCTCAAAAGAGTCTGAACGATGGCAAGAAATTCGAGGAGTTTTTTCAATGGTTCGTCGAAAGAAATAATACACATTCAGAAGCAGACGATGAAGATTACGGACCTGCTCCTCGCAGGGCGTGGGGTGAAAATGAGAGTGGAGACAAAGGAAAAGGGGCTGACAGGCCAGATGAATTGGAAGACTCGGATAGAGAGCCTGCATCAACGCCATCGCAATCGCTCACGAAGCAGATTATCATGCGCTCATTGTTCTTCCTGACACACGGGTCCCCGGTCATCCGAGCTAGAATTTTGGTGCTACTAGGATCGTCCATTCCTGTATTGCCAGAATCCGCCATGATGCCTTCTATTCATTCAGCATGGCCGTTCATCTTGAATCGGCTGAACGATCCTGAAATTTTTGTAGTGAGTGCCGCCGCTGCCCTGGTTGAAGCCTTGGCTACGCATATGGGAGGTTTCATGTTTCGAAGAATTTGGGATGACGTTTGGCCTCGTTTCTCTTCAATGCTTGCGAAATTGGAGGCCGCTGACACCATGAATGCCCTTTCACGTCGAGGACCTGGGGGTGTAGGGACAGAATCTGTCTACACGCATTCCCATCGCCTACATAGATCTATCATCAAGACAATGATCGCCGCTGTGGCCCAAGTAGACCCTCAGGATGCTTCAAATTGGCAGGTCATCGTTTCGTTCCGTCGCTTTTTGCACTCTCAAGCTTCTGAGGAACTCCAGAACTATGCGAGAGAGTTATACGTGGCTGCGGCAAGGAAGAACCCTGACGCGGTGTGGCTGGCACTTTATTCGACAGCAGGGCAAGTCAATGCCTCCTCCACAGAATTTTTGCATGAGTTCAAATGGGATATATGGCAGAACGTACTATTAATATTTCAAACGATAGAAGAATAGGATATATTTCTTGGGTCAAACTCTAATTATCAGATGCAGAGGTTTCATTCAATTTAGCTCGGAATCATCGAATGCAGTAACCGCATGACTCGCTAGATTGAATCTTCTCAGCTCTACGCCTGCCTCTTCGAATAATCCCGCCGAAGCAGCATCTCTAGACGGAAAGCTCAATATGACACAGGAGATACGTTTATCAAGCAGACATACACTTTGTAAGATAGATTGTACACAACCGACTCCACTCCTGTCTGAATGATCTTGATGGTGCATTTCAAACATGGACACCTAGGCAGATAGTGAGAGTAATGCTCTGGTGGTCTTCAAGCAGAGGACCCACGTATTACAGTACAAGACAGAACCTTTGCCTACTCGCTCTCTCCCCGCCTCCAGGAGAGCATTCTCTTCTGCGTGCAGGCAGACACATTCTGCTAATTCGTCCGCAAAACTTGTGTACCCATTACAGCGCGCACAACCGCCCTCAGAACAATTCCGTACTCCGCGCGGTGTTCCATTATACCTGCTTCAAATGGTCGGAAGGACGTCTCATACAGAAATAATAGGTGGTACTTGCCCTGTAGCTACAATTCGTTTATCACGGACTAATATGGCTCCGACACGTCGTTTCATACAGTTCGACCGTTGAGAAGCAAGAGAAGCCAAGGTCTATCTCATTTGATTAACTCAGACTTGCGATGGATGAGAGACGACTGCACCATAAAATAAGTATCCCAATCCGGCCTTACATGCAGAGGATTGAGCAGATCAAGAGCATCGATATGGGACTGAAGATCAGATACACTTTCAAACTTGTTGGCTACCTGAAGATTGACCAGATCCGACATCTGGGCCAACGAGGCCTTGTCGTTACCAAATCGAATACCATCGTCTTCACGTACGAAATCTTCCAATGATGCAGACCTGTATTTGCCAAAAAATTCCTTAAAGATACGGTGGGTATGAGCGAAGACTTACTTGTTGGACCGTTTGAATCGTTGAATAATTGGCGCATCCACGCTCAAGAGCATGAAGAACGGCCTCTTCGTGAAGAGTTCGATCATGTCCCGTGTATAGAGGTCCGTTGTCACAAAATCTGTGCGCCAATTTCGGGTGATATGATCCAAAACCTCTTCAGCCGAACGGAAGGTTTGACAAGAATCATTGGAGAAATGTGTGCTAGAGCCTTTAGGAACTGAGAATGGAGATGGGGAAGGGAGCGGTGTCGCATCAAAGGTCAAGAAGGAGAGATGTTTTGAGGCATTATCAAAAGAGACTTCTCGTCTGTTCAACCGCCCGGTTATTGTCGACGAAACAACCTGTTAGATTCTGTTTTATTTCAGCAAAAAACCAAAAACGCGACACGCTTACTTCTGAACCGTTGCCATCGTTAGCTCCTTCGAATAATCGTATTGATTTGAAGCCCTTTTCGTAGACCAGATAGTCTTCAACTGTAGATTTTCCAGAGCCTCTCGTGCCTATGATGGCAATAAACATATTATTGGCGAGAATACGCGACGATCTCTTCGTGTACTCATCCGAGTATGTATGTACATATCAATTACATTACATAATGGCTCATGCCAGAAATGGCCCACATACTCAAGTGAATCTACATGATAAACGTGGATAATTCATCTAGTTGCACATCGTTGCACCATCCTATCCTGCTCCAGTTTGAAATATTCATTATGGAATATCGACTCGTCAGTACGTCAACTTGTTCATGACGGTCCGCCCGCTAGTAGGATGGAATTAGCAGTGTTGGAGAAAGCCATCTCGGCGACGAACCCGTTTGCACGTTTGAAGGTTGTTTGGCACTACCTTTGACTTGAGCTTTCTTCTGTTTTGCTGCAGCCCTGCCTGCAACCCTTTCTTCCTTAGCTGCCTTCATGTTCCTTGGGGAAGTTGTTCGTAGCTGTTTGATATGTGTTGGTATCATGCCCAAGGAATTTCTCCCCGTTAAAGCTGCACTTTGGGTGGACAACCAATTGGCTGACAATATTGGCACTGAATTGACCAAAGAAATAATGCTCGATAACCCAGGTGTGTCATTCTTCAGATCTCTATGTGTTATGATCGATGGGAACCAACAGACTAATAAACAGACTCACATCTAATGCTAGTATCGCTACCCTTCGCAATCCCATCATCTGTGCCAACGTGAATTCGGATCCCTTGGGAAGAGGTACCAGCACGAGAGGATCTGGATTTTGGACAGAGTTGCAAGCCGCTACCAGATGAGGAATGTGGGCTATCAGGGTTGGAGGATCAACATCGGCACGACAGACAAACACCAGTTTGAAAGAAGGAGGCGAGACAGATACGTCGGATGTTGAGAAAGTGGCGATACGACGTGTTTTTCCCATTGATTCAAGCCCTCTCGTAACTTCATTGATACCAACCGTGACATGTTGAAGTACGGGAGGCAACTCGGCTGATCCATCTACCTGCATGCTGCTTTCGCCCAAAGCCAGCTCAGTTGAACCCTCCTCTGGCGAGATAGGTAGTTCCTGGTTCCCGTGCTTATCTGGATATTCCGAATCCTTCCCGATTCCTCGTTTCTTTTTAACGCGATCTGATACGGGATTCTGCTCTCGTTTGCGCTTTCGATTAGCCTGGTCGTGAAGAGCCCGGTAGTGGGCGACGCCGTCCAGTAGCGACACAACCTGTGCAAGAACAAGATTTTGCAGATTCAGAGGTACAGAAGGCCTATAGGACATGAGTATAGTTTAGCCAGGTAAGGATGAAATTCGTACCAGCGGATGCGAAAAGGATTATCAAGCACTCCTTTGTACACAACCTTCTTGTCTCCTTGCTTGGATTTTTCACGGTTGGAAACGTTAGTGTGCACTTTAGCTGACATTTGTGGCGAAAAATAAAGAGTTAGACGAGACCCAGACGAGACCTAGACGAGACCTGACAGAAGGCCTAACACTGACACAGTGACAGTGAGAGACGCTGAAGCCGAAGTTTCAGTCTGGCCTGGTGCACGTGACTGCCGCGGTTAATCATTTACATATCTTTGAGTGTCAAACCAGGACCTTCTCCTGCCGTTTCTTCACTCTTAACTCATGTCAGCTATCAGCACTGGCCTGGGACTAGATCTTGGTACTTCCTCTGTCGATGTTGGAACTTGTTCAAACAACAGCGAAAACCAGAAGGCATTGTTGCAAAACCATCCCGGCTCACTCAGATCGACATCATCAATGCGGGGACTGCTTCAAGCTGAAGCTGGAGACTCAATGGTGGAACTGGTTGTCATAAACGGCGCTTCGGGCTTTAGGGAAGGAAGACGAATCGTACCTGATACTATGACACCTTTTGTCGAGTCTGCCAATATGGCACATCAACAGTCCCTCGCGGTTGTTGATGACAAGCAGACATCACTGTCTCGCCATGGTACTCTTCTCAGCTCCAACAGCACACCAAGCAGAAATGCCGCAGAGCTCAAAACCGTCTTGGGTAACGCGAACTCTCGCCTCAAGCCAGGTGCTTCTATCGTCCCGCTTGGTGCATTCGCTTCCACCGACAGAACCGATCTGGAGCAAGCCAAACCCTACGCCCGTGTGGAGGTCGACGTCGTGCCTGAGAGCCATATCTGTGTGCAAGGAGGATACATCAACGGTGTTGTCAAGATTCGGATCCGCGAACGTTCAAAAAAAGGATCTACTGTTCTGATAAGTGACGGGAAACTCAGGGTTATTGGCTTCGAATGCATTCAGAATCAAGAACAGCGTCATACCTTCTACCAGCAATCTGCAACATTGACCGCCGCCGCTCCTTCCTGCGATCGCCTGTTTGACTCTGCTCCTGACAACGAAGGGTTCTACTATGCCAAAGAAGGCGTGCACTCCTTACCATTCACTATGCTTCTCCCCCTAGATGAAGGCGAAGGAAAGCCGAAAGGAACTATTGCTCCTCACGCAGGTATTTCTGTGAGATACATAATTATGATGTGCGTCTCAGCTTTCCGTTATCTGCAATGCCGCTCACTTCTACAACTCTGCAGTTCAGTTAAGGTTAAGGAACGCGAAACCGATAGAAGATCGATTGCTCATTTCTACCGTGACTGCGAAGTGTGGCCTCGCTTGAACCCTTCTGCTATTTTGTCTCCTGCTGCTCAACCAATCCGTAATGCCGCAGCAAAGAGTTTGTTTTTTGGGGGCGGTGGGAAGGTTGGATTGACAGCTAGCCTTCACCGTCTTTATTGGATTGCCGGCCAACATTGCTGCATCAAGATCCGAGTCGTCAATCATAGTAAGAAAACCGTGAAAAGCCTCACTCTAGGCTTGCTACGTTCGACCATGGTCTTCAAGCCTAAAACTCACCTCGAAGTCGATAGTGCAGATGGCGAACATGATGCTGATGCATGCCAAACCTCCACAACTCAGAAACAAGTGGCCGAAAGCACACTGGATATGGGGCAACGGCATGGCTCAAGAGGACATGCCAGTGCCAAAGGCTGGTGGACTGGAGTACACGCTGGCGAAACTGTAGAGTTTATGCATTTCTTGCGTCTTCCACCAGAGGCTTTGTCGATCACTCGCTCAAGGCTATTGGAAGTCGAATACAATGTTCGCGTCACGATCAACGTCGGTCTGCTCAATTCCGATCTTCATGTCCTGCTGCCAATCCGAATAATTAACTTCCTTTCTCTTGATCCACCGCCTGCATTTCCCCTTTCTGATAAAGACATGGACGAGTTCTCGGGTCAAAAGCCACTACCCGAAGTTGATGACGACAATATCTTGCATGAATCTCAAACCCTGAACGGACGAACTCTCGGATCATTGGAAGAATGTGAAGACTTTGAAGATCATTGTGCAGTCCGTACCGATCTCAATGACGACGAAGAGAGCCTGTCTTCCCGTTCTACGTCCGTGCTTGAGAATCTGGATACCCTCAGTGCCAATGAACAGTTGAGCCGACTTGGAACCGTTCAAGTTCGCGACGACAACGACGAATTTGTTCAACAAGCCATCACTTCTGTCAGGATTGATTCGAAGTATGGGGAGAATGGGGGGAGATTTGCCGATCTCTATTATGCGTCAATGCAGGAAGGCTTGTCTGACACTGGCTTAAATGGAGCCAGTGTTGATCGGTCAAACGTCGAGTCTGCAACACCTCGCCCGCCTCAGAATGGATCTCAACTCGCATCACCGCACTCTAGCAGCTCAAGTGGTTCTAGTCTCAACGGAGTACATCATGAAACAACTAGTACGCAAGGATCATCGTCTTTTGCTGACCGCGTCCAGCGAAAGATACGAGCTGCGGAGGAAAATCGGCGCGCGCAGGCCTCATCGAAGGCTTCTGAACATGAAAAGCACATCGCACAAGTATTTGTTCAGCTGGAAGGAACAAATGGCACCACTGGGTTGTCGTGCATCTCAAGGGACACTTCCATCAACTCTAATGAGCCCGGCAAGCAAGGTCAACGACGCTCCTCTCGGGAAGGTCAGAGCATGATACGGAACAGGAGTTCCACGGCTGGCTCATACTTTCGTCCTCGAAACGATATTCCTGACGAGATCGAAGATAATGATGACAGCGCCCATAGTGAACTAGATTATGACGAAGATAAACCTAGGTCCCGGCTCGTTGAGCTCACAAGAAAGGCGAGTGATATATTGGTCACTGGAGATTCAGGGCAGCTGGGAACGTCTTCTGTGGGAAATTGTTTGCAGGTTGAAACGTCTGATCAAAGTGGATTAGAAGATGCGACTACTCAAAAGTTCTCAGTTTCTGCCGCGCAATTCCACCACATACTACCGGAGCATAATCTCGGTACCAACTCGACTGCAATCCGACGAGAGGTGGGCTTTCGCCCAAGAGCACAGACGCTATCGCATACATCAACTTCTGCCACAGAGAACGTGAGTGGCATTAGCCAAGCCATCCGCCCATCTATTCAGGTGTCAAATGTGGGATCAAGCAGCTCCGTTAAAGACCGGATCCGACAACTAGAGGAGAGAGTGAAAGCTCAAAGTCTGGAAGGGTCGAACGACTTTTTTTCTTAGAGCTTTCTTATTACTGAGTTCTTATATCCTTTGGAATCAAGCTCATTGTCGAAATCAAAGACAGACTTTTGTCACTACCTGTTGAAATAGACTAAATAGTATGTGTAGTATGGTAAACTGTGAGTAGTGAGTGTATGAAATGGGAAGAGTTACGGCGATGCAACGTAACTGGCAGCGCGGTGAGGGAAAAGCCTGCCCTTCACCATACTGACAGATTTGCGCCAGAGATACAGCAAAGCAACAAAAGAAAGAGTCAAAAATGCCCAGATATAGAATACGAATAATTTCAGAACACGTCTCAACCGCCAAGTATAGCCAGTGCCGCTCGTAGCTCCTTCTTGGCCTGCTCTACGTCCTCGTAATCCAGGGAACTGATGGCAAACCTACAGTGTTTCTGTGCCTTAGCTACGACTTGAGGCGTGAGCTCAATTTCGGATGTAGGAATGAAAGGGGGTGCAGCAGCGGGAATAGCTCGTGACTGCGATGCAGTAAATGAAAGTGGGGTAGGACCGAATGAGCTTGAGTTCGTATGGGGAGGCGCCGAAACTTGTGGCAGGAGAGCCGGCTCATATGATAAATTAGATACAGGCCGCTCCGTAGGCGGCCCTGATGAGAAGTGCACCTTCTTGGGTGATACGCTGCTCTCCGTTTGCCCCCTTGACGATTTCGATCCGCGAGAATCAGACGAAGCGGTGCTGCTGCTGCTATCACTCCCGCCACGCTGCTGGTCTCGATTAGGAGTTGGAGAATCCGGCCATGCAGTACTGCCTAATAATTGATTTGTACCCTCAAAGGGCGTGCCACATACAGTTGCACCAGGCGTAGCAGCCGTGCTCCAGCTCCCCGGTGAGGCGGGATCGGCGAGTCCTGAGTCGAGACCAAGATGAGAGCGTGGAGGTGTGAGAGGTAACGGCGGTGGCAGATGTTCTAGAACAGGGGGCGGTGAAAGTCGCTTAATTGCGGTAGGTGAGCTTCGTGAAGGAGAGGATAAGGGCAGCTTAAACGCGCTTCCATTTGAATCCGCTGGACTAGTGTTCACGAATTGCGTAGGGTCAATAGTGTTGGAAGGCGGTGGTATGACCGACAGATCAGATTCATTGTCGATCTGCTCGTCACCTGCTGGCCCCGGTGTAGGCTTACGCCCTTCGCGAAACGCTCGAGCTATGTCAGCAGCCTTCCACTTGGCATATCGGATCTTCTCTTCCGTCTGCGAGACCGTCATCAGTAATTAGAGGTCATGCCAACTCATGAACGTACAGATTCCGAAACCTCAGTCGCAGGGAACGTTTTGAGGACTTCGAGAAAATTAGCAGCAGCAAGAAACTTCTTTGCAGTGGACCTAAAGTTCGCATACAGTAAGATCAGGCTCATAAATTGAACGTTCATCACATACCGTGTGCTGTCTCCTCTTCTGTCCTCGTCGTCTGCCATTCCGAAAACCTTGAGTGCAAAGTTTTCGACGTACGCAGCACTCGCAGCCGCCATATCAATCGCATCATTGGGTCCAATATCCTTCTTCATTTTCTCCAGGGCCTCGAGCAGCTCGAGCAGCATATTCCGAGAGGAATGGTCCTTTGCTTTGAGAGAAATACCGACCTGTGCAGCATAGTACGCACACCAATACGCAACAACGGGTTCTTTATGCCTGAGTTCATCCGCTCGTTGGAGGTAGGGTGATATGGACTTGAGAGAAGAAGGAACTGGAGGAAGACCGAAATTTGCCATTGCTGAAGAACTGAGGCACTCAGAGACAGGACGCAGTCGATATACGGCTGCTATACTTGGTCATAACGCTTACCAGATTCTATGATGTCATCGAACCCTATGTCTTTTCAGAAAATATTATAACATACAACTTTTGTCAAATTATAGCCCTAATCGATACTTATTACAAGAGCCAGACGCTAGTGAGGCCTAGCGAGTAGATCAGGGAGATCATTCTACGGTCAGATGATATGAAAGGAACGACCAATATGCGAATGCTGCCGTGAGTTGTCTCCAGCCAATCGTCCGATTCGACAGGCTTGATATGTTAGATACCCGCTTGAAAATATAGCACAGAACGAAGGAGTTATTCAGCTTGTTCATGGAGCTTACTATTGTCATGTTCACCAATCTGTAAAAACGGGAACATGGACTCATGTATTCGTCGTGTTGGGAGATATACAAGAAATTGGGACATCTTTGCCAAATAGCTCCGTATACATAGTCGGTACAATACCACACAGTCCAGGCTTGCGTCCTTGTGCCTTGAAGCAGATGATCAGGAAGGCAAGCAAGTGAGTGAAGAACTTTGGAGATGACAACACCATACGCCTCGTGTTTTCAGCGTGAGGTGGGACGGGAGCATATAACATTGTCGTAGGGAATAGAACTCTCCAGATATCGTATTATGGGTGGGGCTACTTGTGAGTAGATAATGCTGGGGTGATCATTTGGAAAGAACGGGAACTGTGCCCTTTCCAATTTACGTGGATGATTTGATCCAGAAGCAAAACTAGAAGCCATGCAAAGTCGGCCCCACACAGAGTAGCACCTGTGATCAAGCCGCACAGCAGCAGCGAGTATGGGGTCTATAACTCATGACTCTCTGCCGGAATTGGGCTTGCAAACATTTGAGAAGGGTTGAGTATGCCTGCCGAAGCGGTGACATCCAGAGAGTCATTCTTTGACAAAGCTGGGGGCGATGCGGTCAGAGGAACAGCACCCGGACCATCAATCGAGGTAAGAGGGGAAGCAGGAATTGATAGGGAGTTGTGCTTGGAAGTTGAAAATTCGATCTGTGGAGCCTGAAGAGCATGAAACTGCGTCAAAGCCTTCGACAGATCATCGAGCTAGAAACAAGTCAGTCTATTGAACGCCAAAGAACAAGAGGAGCCCACTTTTGACATGATTTCGTTAATTCCTTCCTTTCTCCCCTCGAATTGATCAGCCAACCGAGCGAATTCTTCCTCTAGTTCCCTGTCTTTCCTGTCCTCCTCATCATCTTCTGCACCAACGCCGACACCCTCATCCTCCCCAACGTATTCGGGATCATCCAGACTGGTTGACGCGATACGAGTTGGTGGAGGACGGGCACTAGCAACTGGTGTTCTGGAATTCACCTTCCCTTTAGCTTTCCGTTTCCCGTCTGTTCTGCTCCCTATCCCCTCCATATCCAGATGAAATGCTGCAATCTGGTTTTGCAGATCCAGGACACTGGATAGATGCGACCAAAGCTCCTCGTTTTTGTTCGCAGCATCACTTAAGGGAACATATGCTTCATGATGAGTATGGGGACCTGGACGAACGAGATTGCCCACCACGGAACCGTCAAACGGGTCATTGACGATTTCGACGCGTGGAGCATAGATAGCGTCACGATTGTAGGCGTCGGACTTCGGTGTGTCACTTTGCGACGAGTCGACTGTATCTGGCGACTTCCCATACAGTTCAGCCAGCGCTGAATCGTGGGGCGTGGTGAATCTGTCACTCAAGGAACGGAGAGCGTTTGGTGGGATCTCATCGTCAAGTGTCGGTGTTGGCACCGTCTCCTTTCGAAATAAAGGAACAGGCTTTGGTTCGTGGCGAGACTTGTGTGGAAGCCAAGATTCAAGCATTTTAGATGGTCAAGTTCAAGAATCAAGCCACAGTTGACGTTGAATGTTGAAGCGTTGAATACTGAGTATGTGTCAGCTAAAGTATTACATAACAAATAAGTATGTGTCAACTACGCAGTCTCTGCCTACATACAGTACCTACAAGCATTCATCTACGCATCACAAATTCGTCATAACCCACAATCAAAGATTT
>JH814814.1:665874-676923 GCA_000296255.1 Omphalotus olearius VT 653.13 | reverse complement strand
TTTCGTCATTATGAACACCGGAGAGACTGCTCGCATCGGTGTCAACGACTTCAACAAAGGCATGCAATGAGCTATCCTCCTGGTCAGTGTTAGCTGTGAACAGACCTCCGAAGCTAGACGGGAAATGCTGCCAATCCTCGTCGATATTGAAAGGTAAACCTTCACTAAGACTGCCGCCGAAGGTGTTTCTGATATGGGCTGCAGGAGGAGTTGGAGGGGAAGGCTTGCTCTCGGAACGAGGAGCACTCAAGTCCTGAACCGAGAACTTGATAAGATCGCCAGGATTGTAGGAAGCGGAATAGAAATCTTGCAATTCATCCTGAGAACTAAGGGTGACTTCATCGTCCTCAGCATCGATATAGGAGACAGCAATCTTGTCAAGAGGAATAGCAGAGTGAACGAGATGAATCTTCTCGGACAGCTGTGACCAAGTTGGCTGATCTGAGAAAGATATGCGACGGGTAAGACCGTTGGGTAGCTTAAGCTTGAAATGGGTCGTCATTGTTTCTGCCCTCACCGAATCTCCTCGTCTTTCTATTATAACTCAAATTCAAACTCCGCCGCAGTCTTCGGCTCCGCCCCGCAGCTCGGCGCAGCCTAGGACTCACTGGGTCTCGGAACTACGTGGTTTCAACGTATTCATGGTTGAGTTGTGAGGTCTGTACTTGCAGGCCGGGCGCTTGAAATCTGCATCAATCTTGTGTCTATGAAAGTTCATGGCTAGTTCATATTCCAGTAGTGATAGCAATAACATGATGTACACATCCTCTCAATTAGTACTCAAGCAAAGATAGCTATACGAGGGTCAATTTCAGCGGGGTCATTCAACTGTACAAAAGCAGTCACATTAGGCCATAGTTTACATGGAAGATGCTGAATGCTTACCCTCAGGTTGATGTTCAAAGCGCTGATATTCTTCATATCGGTCTCACTCAAATCGAACGATTCAACTTCAAGATTTTGAACCAATCGTTGCGGGTCATTACTCTTTGGGATAACAGCTAAACCTTGCTGGGTAGCCCATCGAAGGATCACTTGAGCCGGTGCTTGAAATATATTCAGGTCAGCACATGTGAAAACACTCATCACTTCACTTACTCTTTCCAACCTTCGAAGAGATGCTCGCAATAGTATCGTGCTGGAACAAAGCTGTGACGCCTTTATCCACTCCGAGCTCGACATAACTTTGCGGACCGAAAGAGGAATAAGCAGTGATAGCCAGACCCAATTGTTTCGCAAGCTTGATCAGCGGCTCTTGAGTTAGATAGGGATGAATCTCGACTTGAAGCACTTGAGGTTCAATGCGGGCGTAGTTAAGCAAATCAAGGATGATGGATCCTTGACAGTTACTGCCGGGCTAGTAGGTCAACGAGCTCAGCCTATAAATATCAATGACAATCAATCACCTGATCCCAATGTTCTTAGTGAGCCCTTCATCAACCAGCTCTTCCATACAGGTCCATGTCTCTTGCATGGGCGTCTTCTCTGTGTCAACCCATCAAAATACAGAACAAAAGAGTATCCGCGGACCTACGAAGAGTTACAGTCTTTCCATCATCTCCCCACCACTCAGGCGGATACCTGTGATCGGGGTCGACATACGCGAGGGCAATAGGGAAGTGCACCAAGAACAAATCGAAGTATTCCAGACCCCAGAGACCAAGTTGTTTTTTCGCAATAGGCTTCACCTATAGAACGATACAGTGAGTTCTCGCCAGTTGACTTTCAATTATTCTCACATGTTCTTTGGCATGGAAAGTGTTCCAAAGTTTCGATGTGATGACTATCGCAATCAAACATCAACCACTCATGTTAAAAACCTGTGATTGCTGGAAACAAGGCTTACACAGATCTTCTCTTTTGACCAGTCCGTCACTGATAGCACGGCGAACGCCTTCCCCGGCTTCTTTTTCGTTTCCGTAGTCGCCAGCTCCATCGAAGAGCCGGTATCCAGCTTTGATGGCAGCATAGACGGTCTAATGGTGCTACGGTCAATAGCGATGAATGTATGGTATGCATTGCCTTATTCTCACATCCGCACAACTAGATTTAGTGACCTGGAGGCACAACATAATCGTGTCAATACGAGGAAGGTCTCTCCATGGCAACACACCTTCCAAAGGCCAAAGCTTAGCGGGTAGACACGGTTGATGAGCTGTATATTCACTTCTGCGATGGTGACCTACCCAATGACCGGCATCTGAAGAGAGAATGATGACATCCATTGCTGAGTACTACGCGCGTGAGCGTACCTTTTGGTTTGTTCTCTTGAGCACGATAGACGACATCGCGATGAATCTTGAGGCAACGAAACGTGGGAGCCAAAATGGATTGTATGCGCCTTATAAGTACGCATCCACGGTCTAATTCAAGAGCTCGTATCTATTCGGTCGTACGTGGAAGATCATGAGGCCCTCTGCCCCGAAAAAGCAGCGTAAAAAAAGCTTGAAGCATCGTATCGGACATGGCGAAAATGTTTCACGCGTTTCTCCGACATGGCGCCTTTCATGTTCCAGAGTCCTCGGAGACTCCACGCATTTGAGCAGCTGAGCGAGGATGTAACTTAGCTGGGACGAGCGGGGCTTGGCGGGCCGGAAGATTAGTCAGCTTTCGATCACGTGGAGAGTAATTTTGCAAAGGCGCGTCGACTGGTTCCGGGATGACTGCCTCAGTTCAGACCGTCTTTTCTTTCACTCAAGTCGAAGCATCGGAGAAACTTGGGGCCTAGGCTTCAGATTTTTAGTAGCTGTATCATAGAGACCAGAACTGGTAGTGAGTGTTGGAATACTCATACAACAATGAAGATTGATTTTGAGGTTCTTTCATCAGCCTTGCGTAGAGCTCTATGACCAGGGGAGGGACTAGCCCTCTGGTGACATGCGATTTCATGTTCTTGGACTCGGCGCCGTTGGTTCCCTCGTCTCTCATCACTTACGCCGTGCACTCCCCACGGCCCACCATGTGCATCTCATCTGCAAAAGCATGGACCACCTACGGTCAGCAATTCGAAAGGAAGGAGCCGTGCGCGTCGAGAGCGAAGGAGTCTCGGTCGCAACGAAAGGGTACCAGTTGGAGTTGTACCACGGCCCCGTCTCATCCTCACAGTTCCAGCTCTCGTCTCAAAACCCACCATCACCGCAGCAGACAGAAGAACATGATTCTCCCTACATTGACTCGGTCTTTGTCACTCTCAAAGCACACCAGACACTCCATGCACTCCGCAAACTTTCTCATCGACTGTCACCAGATTCCACGATCGTCCTTCTTCAAAATGGAATGGGGGTGTACGAAGAACTTGTGCGGGAGTTGTTCCGTAACCCGCAACAGCGTCCCCATTTCATCCTCGCATCTAATACCCACGGAGTCTTTTCCAGAGGGCTATTCGATGTCCTGCATTCCGGAATCGGAGAAATCAGATTCGGAATTGTTGCAGACGCGGGAGGGCGTGATTTTGAGGCTGGATTCCGCGATACAAGAATACCCTTACCGGATAGACGAGCCCGTCTTTCAGATATCGCGCAGTCGGCGTCGACTGACCCTTCTTTTGTCCGTTACAAGAGCTTGCGGAACACGGTTGCGGCACTCTTGCTCATGGACCCCCTCAACGCATCCTGGCTGCCGATGGAGGAAATTCACATCGCGCTGCGACGCAAGCTGGTCGTTAATGCAGTCATCAACCCTCTCACTGCTGTGTTGGGATGCCGAAATGGAGAGCTTCTCGGAAACGAGACATCTATCAGGCTCATTCGGAACATTTGCAAAGAGGCCGCTGCTGCATTCGCAGCCGAGGCTTGTGCGGAGGCCCAGTTGTTGGTGGATAGAGCAGGACAGGATATAGACGAGACAAGTCTTCTGTTAGATCGCGTACCCATCTCCTTGACGAGAGAGAGCTTGGAGAAGGAGTGTTTGCGTGTGGCGGATGCAACGAAATTCAACGTCTCCTCAATGCTCGCTGATATACGCCTTAGGAGACCTACCGAAATCGACTACATCAATGGGTATCTCCTTCGCCTTGGCAAGGCGTACAACGTTTATATGCCTGTCACTGCTACACTGCAGCGCTTAGTTCGAATGCGAAGTGCCATTCCACTCGACCAGATGTGATAGCTAGCTCTAAACATATATAATTCATGATGAATCCCTGCTTGCACATGTTCTGCAGACGCTCCGAGGTTTTACGTCACCCTGGGCCAGAATTTTCTCAGAGCTGTATTACTACTACATACTTCAATCTGCACGAATAACTCGTCATGAGTGACTTGGATTGTAGCCAATACAACGTTAGCGATCCCGACATATCTGGAATAGGAGTTCGAGTAAGTTGGTGACAAAGCTATTCCACGTTAGCTCTCACAAACTTCCACCACAGATTAGCTTCTACTTGCAGACATTCTTGCTAGGTTCACCAATCTCATCGCCGTATCGCAAACTGGCTCTGATAGAATGCTTCCGTAGTCACTCTTGTTGATCGATCATGGGAAGATGCGCCAATTGCATTATGGACGTTCATAGCGATGAGCTTCGGGCTTACGATAGCGGCCATTATACGACAGGATAGCTTGACTCTATTCCAGGCATTGCAGGTGTCTAATCTTGTTTGGTGAGTCTTCAGGCTTATTGGAATGGTATCAGGAGGTTGTTGAAGCCCTACCGTCCAGGCTGGCGAATTTCGGCACTTTCATCGCTTTAGCTAGCTACTCACGGCAAAAGGCAGCGAGCCGCAAGCGCAAGTCTGCACACAACTCGCAAGTCAGAAACAGAGAAGAAGAGAAACGCTTAAAGTCTGATTATGGGGTCAAGTATGGCGCGATGGTGCAGACCATCTTTTCGATGGCGTTGACATTGTTCATGTGGTACGTTGAGCTTTGAATATTATTTGATCTCGAAAGTTCAAGCAGATAGACACAGGTCAACCGCAGAAAGCTTTGGACCCGACCCCGTGTATAAATGCTCCAGTCGTCTGTTATTTGCTATCTTCGTGATCAAAGCGCCTGCACTGGGCGCAGGCAAGTCCGCAGGCCTGGTTTTCTCTTCAATTCTCACAGCTTTTTACTCCTTCATCACACTACACGAACTATATTCGTATTTCCGAACCCGTCAGGGAAAGAAAGCCAAGCGCAAAGTCTCAACTAATCCGCCCTCAGCTCCAGGAGCAAGCGTCGCAAATGGGACACACTCGTGCTCGTCTTCGACCGAAGTTTTTGCAGCAAAGAGAAAGTTTGCCAAATATTCTCGTCCAGGACGCCGAACATGGGCCTCTTCGCTTGATCCAATGCTCATTGGTATCACAATATGTCAAATATTAATATTCACATATTTCATTGTGTCCAACGAGCTGTTGATCAGATACAACAACTCGGATGGTGCCAATTTTTTCGGCTTTGGTCAGGTACGTTCCGTCCGTTCTGATGTGTTACGCAGTCTGACGAAGAGCAGATTCTAGCATTAGTGCTTGTTCTACCTTCGTTCCTCTCTGTCGTGGGAGCCTTTCGCGAACACGGCCTAGCGAGACATACGACAGGGAAAAGAAAACAACATGGCTCGGCGTGAAGTACGACGTTTATCGAGCAACTTCGAAATTCTTCTTAGATGACTTGTATCCATGTAATTTCTTCTTTTTATAAGAATCCATTGTTGGTCTATAACAACTAGGTCAAGGTTCTTAGATAATACATGTGTATAGACCGTTGATGTAAATTAATGATCGTCCGAATCCGGTCTTCCCCATTTCACTAATCTGGTGAACCCTTCCTGCCATGATTGCACACGGCGCTTGGCCAAAACTGACATTGTTGACATGTCAGTCCCGACAAAACCTACCCCACTAGATTGAATGACTGCATCAATTAGAACCGGATACCTGTGAAAGCCCGAGTAATCAAGATCTTCCAAAAAATCAAAATGAGGGATGTGCTCACCAATCCCCATAAAGTTCCTTTGTATTGGAATGGTCAGGCCTAGCCCAACCCTGCTCCGCAACTTCCTGCCACCAGGTTTCGTTTCTCTCGTCACTAGTCATGATGACGTGGTTGACTTCTATGCCTTTCTTTTCTAAGAGTTCGTCCCTCACTTCGCGCACGCGCCTGGCAATAACGGGTATCGAGGCATAGCACTCGTAGAGCGGGGTATCGCCGCAATAGACCGCGAAGTCATAATGACGGACATGAATCCCGATATACTAAACTTGCGATAAGTACTCCTCCAGAAACATCGGTCATTGCTCACCGGTGGAGTAGGCTCGTTTTCTGGTAAACCAAGCGCTCGGTTGATGTATGCATTCGCTAAATCTTGTAATGATGGTGTCCAATGCATGTGCTGAGCCACATATCTCCATGCGGGACTGTAATCAGAATCATATTCGTATGGCTGCAAACGATCATCAGTATGTATTCAGGACTTCTCGGGAGGCACGGGCTGACCTGCTGGGCGCATACGTAATAGAGATAATCGTAGCACAGAAGCTGTTCATCCGGAGGTAGAGAGACGTTATGAAGTGGGGAAGGGAGTGGTGTTACGAGGTTGGCAGCGCGAGTTTCCGGGAAAGCAAGCCTTGCCAAACTCCAAAAGGTCGCGTGAAAGTCGTGCACAAAATCTGGAATTAGCTTGACCCAGGAAGGAGTCTTGGTGTACGAGATGTCTGGAGGGGTATGTATTCAGCAACAAAGATACGACGATCAGACCGCGCTCACCTAATTTGAGATGTGAAACAACAACACTTCCTCGAGGATGATGTTCATTGTACTGGACCGACTCCCAAACGTTCCAGCAACCCAGATCGTCAAGGGACTCGCTGTGTGGGTCCTTTACCTCCCTCCATTCCAGAACAGGTTTTCCAAGAAGTTGACGGAGCCTAGGGACATCAAACACATCTCCAAAGGCAATAGGGGGAACTCCGCCTCCAATATGAGATGGAGTGAACATTGGGACGATGGGGACACGATCGGTGATGAGTGCGAGGTATATTAAATTGGCCTAGTGGTCAGTAAGTAGGGGATCAGTTTTTGGCGAGCAAACTTCTAAAGGCTAACGTATGTCATAACATCATTGGCTGCGATGAAGTTGTCAGTAGGTGAATTTGTTTTAAGAGAGAAGAACTCACTCCACCCAGCCGAAATCCAGGAGGAGATGTACTTGACTCCTGGTCTGAGGTTGTCTGAAAGAGATGTGAAGATGACATGCAAAATGTATCAAGTCGGCACAGACCTCTGAACTGCGCTGTTGGTGGCCCATTCAAAGACACTAGAGGGTCCAGGGGGTCGAGTTCCTGAACGGGGGGAGCGTCCACTTCAACATCCTCAAAGTCCAGGCCGACACTTGACTCTGCCGGGGATGGCTGCGAGGTGGCTACGGTACTGAGCCTCCATGATGGATGTGTGGACGAGAAAGAGAAGGCAGCCAGCCCCACGAGCGATACAGCAGCCAATGAGACGCAAGCCAGCATGAGGTAGCGTTTCCTGGTTCTCGTGACATAGTACGGAGAACGCTGGCCGTCCTTAGGATAGTAGAAGGACTCGTCAGACTCAGTGCTGTGGGACGAGGAGCGACTATGGAGCAGGGATACACCGTCCATGGGTTGGGGAGAAGAGGGGGAGAGAGTAGCATAGTTACTTCTTAAGCTCAAAACTGAGGAACGGAAGTGTCTGAGGAACAATTTTAGCGCCGGACGGCAATTATGTAATATCAGATACATGATCTGGAGACATCCTGACACAGCCGCAGCTGAACACATGTCTATCTCAGATTCCATCCACAATGTGCCTCTATAACACTTCTCCTCCAGCGTCTCACTTTTCTCCAGCTCCCATTCTTTTCCTCTCCGACAATGGTCCATCCTACGCCGAACTCTGCGACTCTTCACGTCGCTGCAGTCGTGTCATTTTACATGTCCGCTGCCCTCATCGTGAGTGTCCAAGCATTCTGTCTATCCGTATCTTGCTCACCGTCTTGCCTGCAGATGGTTTTCGTGTACGCATTACGTTTTTGCTCATTTATCATTCCTTACATCCGGGTACAGCAATAAGGCCGTTTTGAACAATGCTCCGGACCTCCCCTTGCTTTTCCTTTTCATCCAGCTCGTAATTGCCGTTGTCTTGTTGCATGTCTCCGCCGCCGTGTCCAGTCGCGTCGAGATTCCGAAAATGGACGTGAATGTGGCCAAGAAGCTCGCACCCGTTGTTCTTGTTAATATCATCGGCCTCATTTTCAATACTCTGTGCCTGCGAGATGTCGAGGCCTCGTTCTTTCAAGTAAGCCTGGACTCTCGTTGGAACCAGTTCCAAAGCTGACCATCACAATCAGATTGCAAGAGGCCTTCAGCTCCCTCTCACAATCCTGGTTTCTTCGGTGAACACCAATACCATGCCGTCTGGAAAGACTATCGGTGCCGCTGCTATCGTTTTCTTTGGGTTTTTCGTCGGAGTCGCGCCGTCCTCTTCAATCCCCATATCTGCAGCACCTCCACTGATCTCACTGTTCTATGGGTTCTTGTCTTCCTTGTTCATCGCTTTCCATGCCGTTCTCATCAAGAGCTCTCTCCCTCATTGCGACAACTCTACGATTCAGTTAGCCTGGTGGACAAATGCTGGCTCGGCTCTGTTTCTTCTTCCATTCATGTTCCTGGACGGAGAGGTACAGCTTCTTTCTGCTAGGATCATGCAAGGCGGCTGGAACGGTACGGTCTTTGCTTGGGGCTCGCTTGTGACCGGGGTGTTCGGCTTTCTACTCTGTGTGGCCGGGTTACTGAGTATCAAAGTGACTAGTCCTATTACGCATATGTTCTCAAGTGTATGTTTCCTCCTCGGTTTACATTCTCTGACTAAACTGAATATTTCGATCATCAGGCTGCGCGTTCGGTACTTCAAACACTCCTTGGAGTTTGGCTTTTCCAGGACCTTTTAACCATGTTCGTATATGTTAAACCACCTCTATTCCACTACACATCCAATTCAAACAACCCATTGCAGGAATCGCGCCTCTTCAATTTTGGTCATTCTCGGCGGAACAATGTGGGTCCGCTATCGTAAACGCACTGACATTGATGTACTTATGCGAGCTTTTTTTTCTTTTTCAGGTATTATACGTGGGTCAAGTCGGCCGAAACTAAAGTACCACCTCGTCAGCCAATTGACTTGGAGGCATTAAACCGTCGTGATCAAGAAATAGATGATAACGACTCGGAGACAACGGTGATCTGGGAGCCGTCCGACAAGGATGAGGTGAAGGATTAGATGGACATGTGCACTAATGTGTCTTCTCAGTACTGGTAAATATAGCATACAAAGGTGGCGTATCATACTGTGTATATCGGTTCATGTGCGTCAAGTTGCAGGGGGGATGAATGCGGCGCTCATCATTTATAGAACGTCAACTGACGAAAGGACAGTGATACCGTAGTTTGTACTGATGTTATCGATATTTTTTTTTCATATGTTCTCGTACCTACATCCAATGACAGGTACCAGGTTCCGTGATCAGATTACATACAGGTCGAGGCACGGGCACGGAGAATGAGGGGCAAAGGTGAACCTCGGTAGTCCTAGTCAAGCGCTGTCTTTTGTGACGGACATACCAAGCAAGGATAGATTGAAGACTCCTACCAGCTCCTACCAGACTCCTACTTAGTCTTCATTAACGAAATGTTTTCTAAAATGCCGTAGCAGCTATCGTTGATGGATTTCTCATTGATTAGCAGTTGCAGAGTACTCGAGACTTTTGCCAGGAAATACAGCCACGTAGGGCGATGCGATGTGATATATCGGGAGAGGATCTGAAACCAACTTGCTCTCCTGTCTTTACATCCACTCGGACGCAACTTACAGCACCACTTTATTCACGCAAATGCTGAAAATTCGTTTAGGAGAGATACGTACATGATATATTCTGGAGCTAGGTAGCCATATACGCCCGTTTTTGGATGTCTTCCAGGTTCTGGCCAGCACCGAATTACTGAATTCCTTGAACAGTATGTGATATTCATCTTCACCCTATAGTATTTCTGCGCACTACGCCGCACTGGTACCTCAACAGCCTCATCGTGTTCAGATCTAAATTTCATAAACATGTGGCAAGATTAACGGAGACACAACGCCAGCCGCCCTACAGTCCACCTTCACGTGTCGGACGGACGTCCAGGAGTCTGAGGGAGTCTGTGGGGTTTCGGTTTCGGCTAGATCATACTATCTCAGACGATCGGAGCATAAGCATACAATATCTGCTCAGCCCAGTTCGCTCAGTTCACTGCGACCATCCTCATCCCTCGGCACTACCCATCTGCTCCCCAATCCCCATCATGCACCTGCAAAGTCCTATGCGACTCGAGCGAAAGCTCGGAGACACAGAGGCTTCTTATTTCTTGCCTTCACGCGAAAGCGGAGTCAACGACATGTATGTGTTTTTTCTTTTATTCTTCATCTGCCCGAATTTGTGGAGAACTCATTGTTTAAAGGTACCTGCATCTAGGTTTCAATGCTCGCGAGGAATTTGCAGATAATGACAGAGTGGCTGCTGTATGGGCTATTCTTCGGATGCGCCACCCTCTACTGGCGTCTAGCGTGGAAATGCATGATTACAATGACATCCGTTTTGTGTACGGCTGTCTTTACCTGCGAACATCACATTATTCTCATATCGAGTGTCCCAGGTTGAACCCCTATACCTCCACCGAGGGCGCACTTCAAGATGCCAATGACAATCTTGAATTCCGCATCGGAGGTAAAGACGGTATGTACTTGCATGCTCAATGCATTCTTCTACTCCTGACAAAGATCATAGAGTTGATCGATTCCTATCTCAATGGCCCTCGCATTCTTTCGGCAACAAGGCTTTCTTACCTTATACTCTCACAAAGGCAAGATAACGAGCATGCAAACGGACACGCCAAAGTCAACGGTACCAACGCTGAAAGTCACGAAGTTTCAGGAAAAGATTATGACTTGTTGATATGTACAACACATTTCGTCGGCGATGGCATGGCGCTGCATAACTTTGCGAACGACTTCTTCACCCTTTTGTCCTCTAGTACGATGGAGAAATTACGCCATATCTTGAACG
>JH814814.1:636925-665864 GCA_000296255.1 Omphalotus olearius VT 653.13 | reverse complement strand
CGGCAGCCATAGTTCCGTAAGTATGCTCTGCTTTGAAGGAACCTTGCTCTTATGGTCCCTTTGTCAGGTCGCCTCGCTGCCAATCTCTTTAGAAGAGCGATTACCTCCGGCGCCTCCCGGCAAATTGCACCGACTCGCATCTCGTGTCGATTTTTCGAACAGTCAGGAAAAGTTGATTGTCAGTTCGGGTTTTCTTCCCCTTCGTATCTCAACTCAGATCCATTGAATTAGGGCGGTCATTCATTCCCTAAGCGGTCCGGGAATGTGAGACGAACAGTTGTCCCCACTGTCTCATTCGATGCAGGCCGCACGAAACAGATTCTGAAACTCTGTAAAGCTCGCGGTGTCTCGATTTCCAGTGCATTGTTTGCCATTTGCAGTATCGCTTGGGCAAAGACTTTCGATCAGAAATGGGACCTTCCCATGTGAGTCCTCTCACTTCATGCCGGAGCTTGGACCGAGGTCTAACGTGTGCAATCCAGAATGATGTACTCAGCTCTCAATTTGAGGCCGTTTCTGACCATGAACGAACAGCTGCACGATTCGTACTGGTTCATTGCGATCGGATATTTTAACGTGGTCCTGCCAACCTTCCTCCCTGCGTCTGGTGATTTGGTCCAAACATTTTGGCATCGGGCACGCATAGCTAAGGAACAGAGCACTCATGCGGCGAAAAATCGAATGGTGATATCACGTAGTCGCGAAATGACGAAAGAAAGAGGAGTGCGCGCCCGGGGTTGGGCAAAAGAGGATGATGAGAAGGAACGCGGGGTATGGAAAGCCCCTCCACCTCCATCCAATCCAAAACTTGCACCTAGGGCCCCATCCACAGCTCTCATTGGACTTTCGCTGTTGGGAAATCTCGATGGCATCTATAAGCATAGCGCCTTTCCCAACATCAGACTGCACACATTAACCACTGGCTCTCGTCAACGTGCCGGTGGAATGTTGTTGTTCGGTTACACTTTCGTCAGTAAGCTTTGGGTGAGTCTCGGCTATGATGAAAATGGTTTCGAGAAGGAAGTGGTGGACCGTTATTGGCAAAATGTACTCAGCAGTATTGATGAGTTGTTACTGTCGTGAGAGTGGACTTGTTATTAGCATGGACTTTTCTTTTTCTATCGATCATCTGTTCGACGAGGGTTGATTTAGTTCTGGAAGTTGTAAAAACAGGCATCAAAGGCCTAGAACTTGCATAAACAATGTATAATGTGCCCTGGGTCAGGCCTTCAAGCTTCAAGGCTTTCAGAGATATTGTGTGGCGCATATTTTATATCAGATCCAACGATTTCATCCCTGTGTTGCTAGTACAGTGGTATTTGTAAATTGTAAATTGTGAAATTAGGGTTTGAACGTACACAAATCTACAACAGCCGACCTTCCGAGTTTCCCATAGATTTTACAGGTCAGGCAGTTCTCGCTGTATTAATCTAGTCCAAGTGCTCAACTTCCACCACTCATCCATGCCATCAATCCGCTCCCAGAGTGTCTCTTCATCTACGCCATACATTTCATACTTTGCACCATCAAGGGGTTGACCTTCTCGCCTGGCAACATCTATGGCAGCTTTGTTTTCTCCTCTGAACATGATCATATGAGAGGTGAGGAATCGTGAACATGGATGGCATTGACCCACCGAAGCAACTCCAGCAATTCCTGTCTGTCGGGGAAGAACAGTCTTGGTTCCAACACTGCGAGTATACCCAATGCTGCACGGTATAGAAACGAGTCGCCCTCTAAAATGATGACGTCCCATATTCGCGCACAGGCCTCGAAAGGGAGATGGTCCAGAAACAGCGGTATCAGCCAGTCAGGCAAATACGATGCCGGTGATACTTGATGCTGTTTGAAGTTGAAATATACTATATGCCGACTTGAAATGGATGGACAAAGCAAACTTGGAAAACTTACTTTTAGGCATGCCATCAGCAAGCAAGGTATCGAATATTCTTCAAGATACAAATAGTGAGTGGTACTATTCTGGTTTCGTTAGTTGGAGGTTCATACCTGTAGTACGCTTCAACCTACAGATTACGTGAGTGTATTCTGAAATTTATCAAAGAACAAGGCTTACATCGTCTTTCAAGCCAGGTCCGCCGAAAAAAGAACGCAAGCAATGCCTTTCAAGCAAGTTCCGCATAACTACGAATGCTTGAGGAGGAGGCATGTTGATAAGGAACATTGCTGCGACTTTGGCAGCTCCAAAGGTGTAACCGAGCCCTTCGTCACTTCGTGCGACAACCCATGCACAGAGCATGTCTTTGAGGTCAGAATATAGAGGCCCTGTTTCATGGTGAAAGATATGTAAGGAGGGAAGCGTGGATGCAATATCCTCCTCAATGGTTGTCAATGCTGAAGCAGGAAATGCGCCCGAAGTCAATGCACGTTTAGCTCGAGACAGGCAGAATCGATAGTTATCTATCATGTGTGTGACTATTCAGCAAAACTGAACGCAAAACATGAATTGCCCAAGCTATCATGAAGAAATGTTCACCTTTGCTGAGGGCAAGAGGATTGCCTACCGCACGTTCCCACATACTCGCCCGAAGTTTGGTAGGGATGCCTCTCCACCAAACTTTGCGAAGCCGCGGGTTCTTGTGAACGACCCTCCAGTCTGGCACAATCTCCTTCTCCCAAAGGTGTAAAGAATCCTCGATCTTTTTCTCTCGGGCGAGACGCCGCTCTTGTAATGCCTTTCTCCGCTTCTCCGCTACATCAGAAGACATTACAACTTGCATACGGCTGATCAACGAAACCTTGACTGACCTGCAGCACGACTATGTTTCATCATATGTTCCCAATCGGCCATATGCTTGTCGTCTTCCTTCCGACTTTTTGGAGGAAGAAAAGACGGGCGAGTCTTGCTGCGAACCTTTTCAAACATGCTGGGACCTACGGAGCGAGATGGCCGATGACTGGGATCTTGCATTGAGGGTGAATTCTTCGAGTTGGACGGTGAGGAAGTAGAGGGTATGCCCGCTGCTGCAGTATTGGAGGGAAGTACGGATGTGGATGCGGCGGGACGGGAGGTGTGTTCAGGGGAGCTGGAGGGGAGCTGGAGAGCCGGAAGTGATTTTGTGGAATGCTCAGAGAGTGAGTCTGATGCAACAGAGGTTGTGTGCGAGTGGGCACTGTCTGAACTTTGAATATGCGCTGGTAAGGGCGCATTAGTTTCCGTGGAATCCGTAGATACAGTGACTCTGTGTGTCGGGGATTTCGAAGTATCTATGAAAACATTCGGATACGGGGTTTCCGTGCTATCAGCCAGGGCCTTTTCGTGTTTCCCGGAGTCTTCGTTTCTAATATCCGAACCGGAATTCGACAAGGATATTGAGACGAACTGCGCAGAGCTGGAGTCATCCGGACACTCGGCATCATGCGACAAAGATGAGGTCGACAACGAACGCTCATTGTCGTTGATGTCTAGAGTAGAAATGGAAGTGTCTAGCACCTCCAAAAAACCTTGAGGTTGGTCCCAAGAGATTTCCTCTTCGTCCTCCGCTGCCCTCCAGGATTCAGCGTTCTTGGCAAGATCGTCCCTTATAGCATCAGTTGTGAGTTTAATATCCGTTCCAAGCTCGTCATTATCAGAAAATGCATCGTCAATGTCGAGCGAAGAAGAATGAGATGGCTCAACTTCCGGAGGGAGTTGCATCGGACTTGACCAGTAAGGGTGGCTGTGCGGTAATCGTGGACGGTTAGCTCTCCGGGCCGGTTCTCCGAGTGCTGGTTCGCGTTGAACTATGATTGCAGAGGTTCTCCTCGTACTCGCTGGCCATCCGTCCTCTCTCTTTCCCAACGACCATACTATTCATCCTTCTTTCTCTCCTCTTTTGCATCCAGGCGAACGGCAGTGTCTCGAGTCTCTTGGCCAAATAGCCTTACGGTACCGTAAGATCAAAGCATCGACCTCTCAGCTCTCGGTTTCATCCTCGCGATATATTTCCGCGTTATGTACTACTGTCAGCCATATTCTCAAAGATGAATATGAATCGCTAGTCAGAAACACCGAGTCAAAAGTTCTTAGACGCGACGCAACCCTCGTTGCAAATGGTTCATTTGTGCCACTGTCATCGATTCGAGCCACCTTCGCAGAATGGGATGCACCTCTGGCAGCTTTGCTATCTTTGATGGAGGAATTACAAGACAGAAGGGATATTAAAACTGGTCCATTGATCGACCTATTGTTGGAACGCTCAAGGACCGGTGTACATCGGATCGCTAGCATATTCTCCCAATTGTCACAAGCTGTCCAGCGCGTCTGGCGGACCCAACTCACTGCATTCATGGTCCATGGATCCCTGTCCGCCACGGATCCTCTTGTGTCCGACGCGTACACGCTTCTTGAAGGCTCTATGCCCTCATGTGTCTCAACACAGTCTCAAGACTCTATTATCTATGTAGGGCGCGCGATAGCAACAGTGAAGACCGCGAAATGGCAGAAACAGCTTCCTGTAAACATGGCTCAGGAGTATGCAAGCTCCTTAGAGACAGTTTTGCCTGAAGATCAGTCCAACTTTGATAGAATCATTGCGCAGATCAGGACAAATGTCAGCGAATGGCTTTGGTTGAATGTGTTGACTTTGCAAGCTGTGGAAGAGGCAGTAGACTCCTTGTACGTCTCGCACCATCTGAGCTTGTCATTGGCTGTATTGATCACACCCAAGGGCTAATTATTTTCTCCTTCGTAACGGAGAATTCAGCCTGGCTCTCATTCGGGAGATCGAGCGTCTCAAAGTTTCACGATTGACGGAGCGATCGGGCTCAACCTCTATGATTCGCGAGCAGGACTTGAATCTCGTTATCCTTCGAGCCTCTCTTGGAACTACAGCCCAACATGATCCTTCTCTCACACACCTTCGTTTTCTCCTTCCCTCTGGGCCCCTGCGACCACTGCTTCCCTCCTTAGGTTCCGTGCCTAATACTCGTCTCAACCGATCGCTGTCGGCATCTACAATCCTACCCGGTGCTCTGGACATGTCACTATTTAATTCAACAATTTTGGGCACACCACTCGTCCTCACGTATGCAGTGACATGGCCTCTCGATCTGTTTGTCCATGCAACCGAACTTCACTCTTACGCTGCCCTTTTCTCCTACTTATCTGCCCTTCGAAAGACTCACACCGCTATCCATACCTGCTGGTCATCTTTGTCTAACTCCCAGCGTGCTCGGCGGCGATGGACAGGTCTCGGTGAAGGGGGAACAGCGGAAGATTTGAATGCCCGGACAGAGTTGCTAAGATGTGGATGGGGAGTGGTGCGGGATATGAGCTGGTTTCTTGACACGCTGATGGGATATGTGATGATTGATGTCGTGGATGTAGAGTATGCTAGACTCAAACATCAGCTGGAAGAGGATGGGCAAAAGCGTGGTTTCTCGACTGCTCAGTCAACGGGAAGCGTGCAGTCCACCAAGTCGGCACGTATTCCCATGCCACGTAGTGGAGTGTCCAATGTCGTCGGTGGCTCAACATCGCCGTTAGATTTCACGACTTTGCGGCAGATCCATACGACTTATCTTGACCGTCTACTTACAGGTTGCTTGTTGACCAATCCAGAGGTGACATCCACTCTGTCAGGCATATTTGAAGTATGCGAGAGGTTTGTTGCTCAAGTTGAGAGATGGGGAGGAGATATTCTGCCTGCTCTGCTATTTGAGGGTAGTATAAGGGGAGGTGACGGTGATGGAGTCGGCGCATTAGTCAAGGAACGAAGAGTTGTCGTTGCTGAAATCAACGAGGTGCGGAATAACATGGCGGATACAAGGACGCTCACAGATTTGGTTCTCAGACGCTACATGAACTGCTAAACACATTCTATGAGCAACTCTCCGCTTCCACCTTCTTGCAACCGTTTCCCTCCGCGGACGCATCGAAATCATTTCATTTGAACACGACCATGGCTAATCACACGAGCTTGAACGTTTTGCGTATCGCTGACGGAGATAAAGATGTCAGGCGTCACGTCGAACGTTTGATGCTGCGCCTAGATTTTAATGGCGGATTTTCAAAGTTAAAATGGCAAAATGGAGGTGCTAGAGTAGATATTCTCGCGCAAGGTGGGGTGACATAGAGATGCTGTTGTATATATGTAAACAACTAGCACATATTTTGAATGAGTCAGATACGAAATAGCCTATGGCCAAGGATCAATTCGGTATATCCAGGGTCAGCGAGCGGCAAGTTGGCAGAAAAACATCTGGATGCAAAGAAGCGTGCTGAATTTGCGAACTCAGGTGAGATACGAAGGATCACTGATGAAGAATCGATAAGATGCCAATGGATAAGCCCTGCAGTTACTAGGTGCTCAGCGGCTTATGTCCCAGCGGACAAATACTGCACAGCGTCTAACCCAGCACCTGCGTCTCCTTTCTTCAACACCACCAGCAATGACTTCTCGTACGCTTCTTGTTCTTTTGTCTCCCTTATTATCTTCTCATTCTTTCTGATATAGAATACACTCCCCGTCTCATCGCGGCCCCCAACACCCTCGGTGAGTATCCATCGATGGCCGCTGACGCAGGTCTAATCTCTACCAAGAACACCGGGTATACATTGAACAAAATGGCTCTGTCGTCTCCCCCTTTCACGATATTCCTCTCTTTGCGGATCAGAGCAATGGCATCTTCAACATGGTAGTCGAGGTTCCTCGCTGGACCAACGCCAAGATGGAGATCTCCAAAGAGGAGTCTTTCAATCCTATTAAGCAAGATATCAAGAAAGGTCGTTTGCGTTACGTTCGCAACTGCTTCCCTCACCACGGGTACATCTGGAACTATGGTGCTTTCCCTCAGGTGCGTCTCTCAGGTTTTCGCACGTCGTTCACTTTCTAAGCGCATATATGCGCAGACTTGGGAAGATCCATCCCAGCAACACGCCGAGACCAAAGCCAACGGTGACAACGACCCTCTTGACGTCTGTGAGATTGGCGAGCAAGTCGGGTACGTCGGGCAGGTCAAGCAAGTCAAGGTGCTCGGTATCATGGCGCTCTTGGACGAGGGCGAGACTGACTGGAAAGTCATCGTCGTTGACGTGCAAGACCCCCTTGCTTCCAAGCTCAACGATATCGAGGATGTCGAGAGGCACCTGCCTGGTTTGATCAGGGCCACTAACGAGTGGTTCAGGTAGCTATACAATGCAACTGGTAGTGCTCCATTCACTAACTCTATAATCATGTCAGGATCTACAAGATCCCTGATGGCAAGCCCGAAAACACTTTTGCCTTCTCTGGCGAGGCCAAGAACAAGAAATATGCCACTGAGATCATCCACGAGTGTCACGAATCCTGGCGCCGTCTGATCACTGGCGAGAGTCCTGCCAAGACAAGCGGCTATGACCTTTCCATGTCTGCTGGTTCCCATTCGTTTCTAAGATGCCTTATTGACAAACTTGTTCAACAGCCGCAACATCACCATCTCCAACTCCCCTGGCTTCCTTAGGAGAGATGACCCCGCTTATACTAGCATTCCTGCTGACTCCAGGAAGGCTCCTGCCCCTATCGATCCCTCTGGTGAGTAATCACCCCTCGATGCATTCGTTCTCGCTGTTCATTCTTTGTATAGTTTCAAAGTGGTTTTACATTTCTTCTGCCCAAGTCTAGGTCAACGATCAGCAACATCATTTTAGCACTTCTGGGAAAGAATAAATGGAATAGAATGTACATAACGCATCGCATCCCTATTGGTAGCATCAATGCATATCCTGTTCGGACAGCAATAATCATTCTGTTGGAATTTTAAGACTCCCAACTAGTGACGGTATTAATGTAGTGGTATACATTGCTATTTGTCGTGAGATAATGGCTCAAACGTAGATACGTGGATTGCAGTGGATTGATACATATGTAGTGCTAAGAGGATGGTAAACAAAAAAATAAAATGCAATTAGGAACATTCATCGTCTTGGCTTTTCTGAACCTATTTCGGATTGGGTGGGTGGGTATCGACAAAAACGATCCGAGATCGAAGCCACTGTCCAGGTACCTAATGAAGTAAAGGTTCAGTAACCTTTTAGCTAGAAGTCGTATGTTCACACCTTCCAATGCCGAGAATATTGAATATTCATTCGAGTAGATTCGGGAGACTGTGTGTGTCTCGAGAACTTTGCCTGGTTTACCTCTGCCAGTGCTCAACTCGGTGCGTTGGTAAGTGAACGTGAACGGTGGCTCGCCAATAAGCGTGAACACAATTTCGGCTTGGTCACCTGGAACAAACTTAGTTGGTACACTATATTCAAGTAGACAGACTGCATCTGTACCTTCATGGATGTCTTGATATATGCGCTTCCCATGACCAACCTGGGCAGAAGGTAGAGCGTGCACGACGAATCGCAAGTCGGTCACAGAAGCTTTGCACATCTTTTGTTGATGTGCAATAGAAGTGACGGTGAACTCCCCGGGCTGCTGCTGCTGCTGCGAGAAGGGGGATACTTTTGCATCTTGCGTGTACGCCTTTCCATTGATTTGATATCTATTGAGAACAGTGTCAACGACATTTATGAGCGTGTAAGGATGCATACCGACCCTATAGACCACGGAGGAATCCCTTCAAGCTGGAATTGGGCGACATCTCCAACACAGAAGTCGGTTCGACGATCAAACGGTACGATTGCAGCTGTTTCTGCTACGTCAACCCAAATTGACGTTGCGACGGGATCAAGGACGGCATGAGCACAGTTCAAGGCGTCTGCCACCGATTGAATGACAACGAAATGCGGACCAATAGATTTGAACTCGTAGTTTTGAAGGTTGATTTTCCAAACATGTTCAAAGACCTCGACCTTCCGCCTTTCCACATTACTAGCAGCTAGGTCCTTGATGGATAACTCTAGCTGGAACGGAGGTGTGCCCTCAAAAAGCACGACGGCGTCAGACGACGACGGATCCTGAGGACTGAATTTGTCATTTAAGCAATACGACAAACGATTCCGGTGTTTGAAGCGAGCCGAGGGTCGCATGGAGACTTGCTGTTCAAACAGTAATCGTTCGGACCGTGGAATAAGTATATTTCTATGTTTTTCCAGTGGGTAGGCTGCATCGCCAATTTGTTTGACCTCATAGTAGACACGTCCGGGGGTTGAGGTCAGAAGTTGCAAGCGTGTATGGGGCTGAATGCTGTTGAAAACTGGTTGGTCTACAAGTTTTGTACCGCCACTATCAGTGCCCTGAGCGATGTTGTACATGATCTGGAAGGGCGGTCGGCCTAGAAGTTGTTCAGCTACGATCAATGCTACCCAAACTCAAAACAACTGACCGGTTAGGTCTAGATCTACATGGTCATCCATGCCCTGGCAGATTTGAGGTAGAATATGAGATCCGTTCAGAGACTCATAAATAGCTTGGGTCTGTGATGATAGTCTCGCCGTTGGTCGAGGAACCCAGTCTACAGTATAATCAGAGGCATCCAATATGACTGACCCAGGACACTGAGAGTCGAATATCTAATGAGGAAAGTCAGTAAAATGGACCCCAAGCAACTGAAATACGAACTTCGAGAAGTTCGTAAATACCACTGTCAGTGACATGCAAAGCATCATTTGGTGTAGTCAAAGCTGTAGAGGAAACCAAGCCAGATCCTATGTGTCTGTATTTTAGGCGCCATGGCTAGAACCTGCTTCAGTATCCTTACAGTAGTATACGAAGGGACTCAACTCACCCCTTCGCCACTCAGTCGCAGAGGAAGGCTAGCGCGCTCGTTCTCAAGAACCGTTACGTGACGCTTGCCGTCGACCCCATAGAATTTGACCGTAGGCTAAGCATCCATCAGCGAGCAGAGTCAACACAAATGATCTTGACGACATACCTTCAACCTTCTTACGTTGACCGATATCCCAGGTACAGTAATTGGCCGTTTACACTTGTATCTATCCTCGATGCTCACTGAGAATTCGTCAGTGGTTCAGTCAAATTAGATAAACAAGATACGTACCTAAATCAATCTCAAAACTGCCACCTGTTCTGTCCACTCTTTGAGGGATAGGAACGGTTAGACGCTTGTGAGGGGTCGTGATATTGGAGAAAGTGATGACTTCGGAACTTCTTGGATCTACGATCTGAAGTTCTAAATTCCATGGTCCGGAGCCCTAGAATATCAAAGTCAGACTGTGGAAAGCAAGTGAAGTATTGATACTCACTCGGAAGTCAACATCGACGTCTACTGAATCACCTTCGCAACTGCTGATTGCCTTTTTTCTCCCGCTGCCTTTGGTGATGAAAGTAAAGTCCGCAGAGGCGGGAGGATGTATGACTTGATCAATGCTTGGACCATCCAACTTCACTTTTTGATAGTTTGCGTCGCTTATTTTCGTGAATGTGAATGTGTAGTGGCCGCTTTGCTCAGGTTGAAGAGTAAATTGCCCCCTTGAGGTACTAAACGTTTTCGAATGCTCGCGTGGGGGTTCAGAATCTTTCTGCATACGGTAATAGACTTGAAAGGGTGGAATTCCGTGCATGACAAGAGCTGCTGAAACGCCAGTATCCCCAGAACTATATAACCTCATTGATTTTAATTTTGACCGAACCATCTGCGACGTACCATTCATGGATCTTTTTCCACTCGATCTCAGCACTAGGTAAAGGTCTCTCCACAACGTTGCACGATTCTGGGGCCAGAACATCGCCGCTGCACCACTAAGTGAACAATTAATGTGAAACATTTTTGAAAATATGGAAATCATACCTTGCCCTGGACGCCGGTTATGGTGTATTCCCCAGGAGCATTCGCTCCAATCGATATATCTCTCCGATGATTTTGTGATGTTAACGCCTTTTGCCACGGTTTGAAACGCTTGTTATCTCTTTCGCTGCTATCTGGGCCGCTCGCTGGTTGATATTTGAAGGTGACGACCCAGGGAGCATCGAGAGGATCAGCGTCAATAGTAGATATCGTTAACGGTGCTTCTGAACCGACGAGAAGGGGTACGGGATGTTCTGGGCTACAATGTTTGAAGGTCACTGTCGGCCTTCGAAGGATTTTGAATGTCCGGACAGCCTGACCATTAGTGGCGTTACTATTTACGCCGTCACCAATGAGAATGACATTTCCAGCAGCATCCATAATTTCGTCCAAGCCATAGACATGAGTGCCTGGTGGGGTCAGTAGTACACTTAATGGGACCTTGAGGTGCGCAGGTGCTGCAATCGATTTCCCTTTGCCGGTACTACCAACGCTCACTTGTGAAGTCTGGTGGTGGGCGGACGGACCGCTTTGATGTCCTGATTCAATTCCCTCAACTAAAAATGTCTCTCGCCTGCCATTTACAGTCTTTGACCACCTAAGGCTCAGCGGCGGCACGCCATGTATATCCATCATGAGCTGCAAGTCTGAGTCTCGACCTGCGCACCGGATGTTGTCGTCCGTGTATTCGTTTGAGACAAACTCTGCTTGAGGACATGGTACAACGAGTACGTCTGAAGGAATCACCAGCCGCGCCTCAATATTGGAGGAATCGATAACCTTCTCCAGCCGAACAGTGCCGGGTTTCGAAAGCCGTATATGGACAAGAGCCTGCGTACTCTGAAGAGACGATTGCGACTTTTGATCCAACACAGGGTCATCATCATATTCGTCGTACTCGTCCGATTCATCTTGCGATGCAGTAGGGCGTACAATTTGAAGCGCCTCCATCCGAGCTTGCTCGATAGCCCGCAACTCTTTGCCAGAGAGATCAAAGAACTCAGGTTCCTGATTTATCTGCCCAAGAGGTGTGATAGAATATCGAAGAGAAACGGGGTTGGTGTTATTCAAGAGTACAGGTACGAGGACTGTATTCCCCAAGGATGGCAGACAGAAGGTCATTCCGTCGGGATTAAGGTGAGCCGTGCTGATAGGTGACATCCGAACGGTATGTTGACCAAGCAGGTGGGCATCACTAGCACCTGTCTGGGGCGTGGAGACCAGGCCAAATGTGAATGGTGCCAGAACGTCCAGGATACTGGAGGTTTCTGGTGTGTATGCAAGTCCATGCTGGCCTAGAGTTTCAATACATATAGTTTGAATGGCTCGGACATGATAACCATGAGAAGCTGGACATACTTGAAGGCATCACAATACTTCCTTCTCCATACAGATTCAACCTTAAGCCACCGAATAGAAGACCATCAATAAACGAGATGCAGATGATTTGGAGAGCAACCACAGGCTTGCTGTAGTTCAGCCGAGGTATTCGAAGAAGGGTGAGAAGAAAGCAATACAGAAAGTCGAACAGCAGCCATTTCCTGCATAAATTCAAGCTTTCGCCAGGGACAGCAATAGATTTGAAAAAGTCGACGGCTTTGATACCCTAGAAATGAAATGCCATGAGGATGAGAGAGAAAGTCAATAAAAGGCAATACATACTTGCAGTAAACCTCCAATGCTAAGGTAATACCACCTCTGAGACGGTACATCCAGATACTCCTCAGGTATTAAAGTATTTGCAAGCGGCTTTTTGCCACTGCTTGCAGCTGACATGGGGGTCGTTGTACTGCGGTTACGCGTGTCCTCTTTCCTTCAAATGTGGTATCCGTGGAAGAATACAGGGAGACTGAATCTGCTTTAAAACTGCAGCGACCTGGACTGAATATTGAAGCTGAACACTGAACAGTGTGAGTGAGAAATCGAGCGCACGGGAGATTTGAAGCGGCACGTGATCGTTATGCATGTTTTAGGGTTGGGGAGTAAGTTACCTAGCCTGGATTATGATATTGGGGCCGGTAAAATACCGTTTCTCTTCATCAAATTTCAAAAAAATTTCCGAGCGCTCGGAGCTGCTGCTGCCTGAATTACTGGAAGCAGCGCGTACTGCAGCTCACAATGTGTCGTAGTTGTAATATCATTGCTCTTTTTCTGTTTGTAAGATATTTCATTACCTTGAACTGCGGCTTCCTCCTCTTCTTAGTGGTCACGTGTGCTAGTAAATAACTACCCCTCCATGGCCAGCGGTGGCTCAGTTTGGTGGTAACTTACCGGTAAAAAAGGTAAGTTACTGGTCAAAAACTGTCCACTTTATGAGATGAGATTTCATCGGAAATGGAACTCCCTACATGATTTCGTACTTTTCTCTTCCTACTTTGGCACCAAAGTGTACTTTCCCATGGTAGTTTGTACTTAATTCGGTACTTCTTACTTCTCCTTCTGGTCAGACTACATATTATCATTAAATCAACATTTCATAAAATTTAATTGACTGATTTTATCTCTCAAAAACTGAACTGTAATATTCTAATAACGAGTCCAAATTCCACGGCGGAAAAAAACTGTGGATTTTTACTCCGAACTCCGCCATCGGCATGTTCTGGTCGGAAGGAGGGTGTTGCCCCGGCCGCTGTCAGCCGCGGTGGCCGCCCGCATGGTTTATTTATCCTGGGGAGGCAGGGGAGACGGACAATTGAGCTTATATGTCATTTCAAGCTAACTTAAGGGACGGAGAACATAGGGAGTAAATTATCTTAGTTATTTCTCACATTGTAAAGTAGGAAGTACGTGCAGTTCCTTTTTCCGTCGAAATCTGCTCTCATACCACTTGAATCACCATCGATTGCAGGATCTAGATAAGACACGTGCTCGAACCCGCATTTTCACTGTCCAGACAGCATCGAGCCTGATTTACTGATATCTTACGCAGTTGTAAATGAACAGATACCCTCCGCTTCCCAGTATCGACGGCGAAGATGACTTGCTCCTTACAGTGCTCACGCATCCGTCGCTGGAAACAGGGCCAATGAGAGGCGAATACGGCAACGCCGAGCGACTGGCTGATCTAGGTCAGCAAGTGCTTGAAGTTGCAATAACCAATCACCTCTTTCGGAGGCGACCTATGCTTACTGCTGACGAAATACAGGTCAGCTATGATAATAAGCAAAGGTTGAACAGCACTTAACCTTCAACCATAGATGATGAGATCAACATACCTGGACTCCCATTACTACTCTCGCTGGTTAGACGGATACTCTCTGAAGCAGAGGCTTCTTTTTCGTCAAGACGATATCTGGCTAAATCCCGATGTGAGCTGTTTCGGTGTTGGTATCTCTTTGCGTACTAAAGCAGAGATACCTAGGAATGCCGTCGCTTCTTCACTACATATGTCGGCGCCGTGTTTTTTCATAATGGAATGGATGTTGTACAGAACTGGATCTCCCAGTTGATAGACCCTGGAAGCGAACCAAGCAGTGCTCCAGCTGCTCCGCAACCTCCGGACCAAACATCTCCTCATGATTTACCTCCTTATGCGACCCGATCGCAGGCTCCCCCCGCTCCCCCTGATTCTGCTCCTGCCCCCCCTGATTCCTCTGTTCCTCCTCAGCCTACAAGCCCTCCGCCACCTACACCTCCTTACACTGCGATGGATCATGATCCTCTTTCTCTAATAACATTAGCTTTGGTGCATCAGACAGCGGCTCAGAATCATATTCCTGTCCACTATAAAGCAGTACCACAGGGACCTGCTCATGTGCCGACCTGGACTGTATACTGTTACAGTGAGTATTGTTCTGAAGTTGGTAAAAATTCTTCTCTTACACTGGAAAAGTGGACAATGCACTCCGTGGACAGGGTACTGGAAAGATTCAAAAACTTGCAAAGGAGGAAGCTGCACGCCAAGCATATGTTGCAATGGGGTGGATGCCTGGGAGTAGGTACCATTGACCGGGGTCTCGATTCTTCTCAATGAAACAATTCTCAATGTACGCCTGACTTATAGCTGTGATGTTGTAACACGTTCAATCCAATAACACATACATTGTAACTTCAGTTAAGATACCAGAACAATAGATATGCCCCTAACAAGTACAAGAAGACGCGTGCTTGAGGACTCAGATTTGTAAATGACTCTGTGACGCTCGGGCTACTCTCCGGTGCAGGTTCACCTCCCAGGGTTTGACCTTTTCCAGAAAATGCACCAGAGGGCGCACCGGAATCGGATGCATACTTTCGGACAGTACTTTCCAGTGCACTGTATTTCGTACGTATGAACAATCAGCAGGAAAAATTGTGGCACACAACGAGCAAGACGTACGCCTTGTTAGCTCCTCGTATCTGGTCAATCTTTGTATCTCCTCGTAAAAATATAAACGTAGGCCTGTAGAACGTAGAGTGAGCATTCAAAATCATGGCAACCTGAAAGTAGAAAGTGTTTACATCGCAGATACCCTGTATAGAGATGCAACGTCTCGAGCAGCGTCAACATCGCATTTCAAGAAGTTGATGTTCTGATATTGCTTCGACAGAGACTCAAAGACTGGCGCAATCATATGGCACGGTCCACACCTTTGCAGTCACAAGAGTATTCAGTCGAGACAAGATCTGAGAGATTGAAAACGGAGAGACTACAAACCAGGTTGCGTGGAAGTCGATCACCTGGACCGAGTTCAGGGAGCTGAGTGCACTTGCTTGTACACACCGAAAGAAGAGCGTACCGAAACTTTATCCTTGGACTTCGAGAGTATACCATTCAGTTGACTGACGGATGCAAGGTGAGTGATAGACATTGTGGTTGGAAGGGTGCGCTGAGCAGTCACACTGTTTATACAGTGGCCACGTGGTACTAGGCACTCAAATTTGGTCGACTTAACCGCTCGAGCACATTTCTTCAATTACTTATGTATGTTGAGAGCTCGTTATCTATCCGAATTTTACACTACGGTTTAACCAATCAAGGCTCGATCAGGAGGGCATCGCTGTCTTCTGCCTACGAGGTGCCGGCGAGAGACTGCGAGTTCCCTCGGGCTGTCGTGAGGTATGCGAATCAGCGTCTCCTAGCAATTCCGAAAGCTTCGATGGGACAACAATATGTTTCATAAAATGGGAAGAATCTCCGGAAGCCGGAAGCGACCTCCTTGCCAGACGACCACTCATCATACCGGCCCATCCATCGTCTCTAGCTTGAAGTTCGTTTTCGTCACCTACCCAGTGTTGCAAGGCGTATTCCTCGTTCACTTGATGAACAGCAAGTGGGCGAGAAGAAATGTCGTACTTGGTATCCTTTTCATTTGAGATAGCACCCTGCGACTGTATTCGTCGATGATGGCCCCAAAAGTGAATATTTGGCGACCCCGCATGAGAAGGACGTCCCTGAGGCGAGATTGGTATATGAGGAGAGGCAGGACCTAGTCGGCGTGCACTCGTGATCGGAGGCTCCAATTTTTCTGCTACCAATTTCGTGACCACGCTCTTGCGAACAACTTGTACCAGCCGAACCTTTCTCCCTTGAAGATTATGCAGGAGCAATGGTGAGCAAGCGAACGTCAAAGGCGTGAACGTCTTCTCTCCCTCATACATTCTAGATCCTTTCTTGTCGTCCACGAAATAATCAAACTTCCATCGCAATTTCGGAGCCTCAGAGATGCTACCATCATTGGTTGAAACTTTAGGCATCAGAGAAGTCTCTGCGCCACCTACAGTGTAAACACCGTTTGACTTGAGGCTAATAACAGCTTGACGGGAGATGTGATCACGAGAGTTACCGTTGACACTGACACGCCGTAGCACAGGCTGACTCTCGAAAAGTGCGTAGTGGAAATGAAACGTCTGTCGTGTGACTGGCATGAAATGTGCAACGCCTCCATCCAGATTGTCTTCCCTGGTACCGAGTGAACGAGTATGATCTGAATACCCGACAAATTTGAAAGTAGGATTGATAGAACGAAACCCTTCCTGGTCTATCAACACTTCCACAATGGTGGTCGTGAGCCACATCAAATTCTTCGGTATCTGCATACCCTGGATCGTGATCGACATGAAGCTACTTGATGATGTATTTCCAGTGGGGTGTGCAGAGTATGCAGGGCCTGAAGAACTGGATAATTTTCTAGGATCATTCAGCTGACTGGTGCGCGAACTGGGGGGAAGAGAAAGTAGACTGTTGTTTTTTGACAAAGACACATTTGACGTTGATGTGGAGCACAAACCGCCGGCACCATTAGAATAGTCCATCGAATGATACTCAGAGCCTTGGTGGTAGCGAGAGCGGAGATGAGATGAAGAACATGAATGCGTAGAATAGGCAGATGGAGAAGGAGAAGGAGGAGACATGATGGTACGCGCAGACGGATATGAAGGCAACTCTTGCGCGTCAAAGGAGGTACTTGAGCTTGCCATGGTAGGGCGCCCTATTTCGGTCAGATCTTCAGTTGACAGTCTTGCATGGGTGGCGACAGGGCTGTACTGAGTTTCTCTGAATTGCCCAAAAGTCCCGGTAGTTTGCACTGTCTTGACAGAGTTGAAACTGACGCTAGAGGGAAGATCAAGAGCATAAGCAGTTGATGACACGGAGTAGCGTTGATGAGCGATTTGTTCTACGTCGTTGGAGTCAAAGAGGAAGATTGGCACTTCTTCCGACGCCCAAGACGACCGCATCGCAGATGGCCTTAAAAGTGGTGAAGGAGGTGTAAGGGTCCTAAGTTCATCGAGTACATAAGGCGGGCGACGACGACAAGTCTGGTCCGGGTTGGTTTCCCCAGTAGCCTCGCTGGAGCTCGCGCTATGAGCCATACCAGGGCAGAACTTGAATAAAGTAACACTCCTGTGGCGAAAGAATTTCTGAGCTTTGAAGGTGAAAAACTGGTGAAGAAAGCTGTTGGCTGTTGTTGAAGTGTTGTTGATCCTGAACATACGCGATCATCGATCAGGGCTCAGGCAGTTCTTATGTCACAATCTTTTTCGGGCAGCTTCAATTACATACGCGGTGTGTATATACTATATCGTATGCTACATACACAGTACCTACAGAATTCCAAGACTACCTCGAATTGAGGGCGATACATGTAAGACGAGGTTGACGGGATGTTGGCCGGAACAATGATAAAGAAAGACTAGCGCAAATATAGGCAGTATAATGCGTGCGATTGGCGCAGAGAGCGTGCAAGTAATAGAAGGACAGCGACAACAAAAATCCAATTAAAAAAACACGAGAAACGATAATAACGATATATGCAAGTAACGAGGAAAAAGCGATGGACGCACGGAATTGAGTGTATGGCTGACGCCCTCTAGATCGGGAACATTTGCGATTATCAATGCACGAATAACAAGAAAAGGAATGTAATGGAGACTGTAAGGGGTCATGGCAGCCAGGATGATGATGAAGAATTGAAGCGTATGTGCGACAGAATAACCGTTCAGAAAGCCAGAACTAAAAATACATCTTCAAGAAATGGTATTGGGAGTGATATGAGAAGCCGCAAGAATTTGAGTGGTGCTTCAGCGTTCTAGGGGGATACAGAGTGTCCAGAGCCTATGGAAGCGTATCAATTAGCTTCGCTTGATCTTGGATTCTGGGAGTCGTCTCAAGGAAATATGATGATGGGTTAGGGCATTGACAGCCCGCGAGTCCGTGACGAGGCGAAGCCTATAAGTACGCGAACGGGGGCGTGTCCGATTTCGTAGGCTGTTTTTATAATTCTGCTATTCTGTGGCACCAAAAGGTGTACGATTTCAAGATAGAACCAAGAGACCAGAAGGAAGATGCGAACAAAAGAAAGAGCCAAGATGCATGCTGGGGGGATGAGGAAGCACACAACGCAGTCGCAGTGACTACATTGTGGCCGTGGCTTTCTCTACGTCAACTCTAATGCCGCCAACCCCTCGCTCGGAAAGGCTTGGGGCGGTTGCGGTTTTGAATCCCATCTCTAGAGTGTGGTACGTAGGGGCGGGAGTATGTGCAGGGCTTTCGCCTTCGCTGTCATTGTCCCCGGATTTAACGTCACTGTCGTCGGCTGCCGTAATAGGTTCGCCATCATCTCCACCAATAGCCGTACTGAGGATTCCAAGGTCCATCCCAAGCCCCAGACGGATGTCCTCAACCTCCGCAAGGTCTTGCTCCATCGACATGTCCATGGGATCAGGGGCAATACTCCCAAGAGTACTAAGGACAATGTTGGTATCAATGGCGCGCGCATAGCGAGATCCGTAAGCGCCATATCTAGAAGAGGATTTTGATCTCGCATGGGGGGGCGTAAAGGGAGAATGCTGATTTTGAGTCAACGTCCTAGTTGTAAAGGCAGCAATTCCTGTGCCTTCTGAGTGGGAGACTGTCTCAGAGCCACGTTCGCGCAAGTCAAGAATCTGTGGTCAGCAGAAACGAAAAGCAAAGTCAGAGACAAAACGCCATTGAGAATAGCAACATACAAGCCGACAGGCCAGGACGGGAGCCATCATTACGCTCAGGGGAATATTGATTGCTGAAATTACTTGACGAGGTCTACGCAGGATAAGCGACGAATATCAGTGTACAAGATAAAATACCTACTGAAGATAGAATATTCCGTTGATCAAGTTTGCAATGGAGATTAAGATGTAATAGAATACACCTGATAATCGATTCAGTTACAGATATGTAAGAAAAACATGGAATCAGACCTTCGCGCAAGAAAGTCTGAATGAGTCTACTGTTGGGGCCTCCATTACGCCTGCGGATTGCGATAGCCTTGACAATAGTCATGAACGTGACCATCGTGTCAAATAGAAGAGGCGCGATCTATGATTGCTAGTGAGAAAACAATGCGCAGAGACACAAGATGCTCACAAAAAAGCCTAGGTTGCGCAAGTTGAGAATTAAGGCGCTCGTCGCGATGTGAGTAGGGGAGGGACATACCGAGAAGGTGTGCCGAGTGTGGTTTAGACATAGGGAAGCAAGGACCAGAATCCTGTGATACAGTGTTACAAGGGCAGCATGGGCTTCAGAGTAATTGAGCCTTACATACGGCGGTTGAACAAACGGCAACACTAGAACGAGAACGTTAAACATTCATACGACCCGCCTAGCAAAGTGCGTACGAAGCATCTGACTACTAGCCACGTAAAGCTGATAGGCCACCACCCCGCTGATTGCAGCTATGAGGAACCAAAGGATATATACGTTCCTATTGAAGAATGCGTAGGTTCGGATGAGGAGAACAGCTGCATATATGCGCATTTGTGAGTCAGTTTGGGATAAGAAAAAGCAATCGAGACGAACATTCGGATCCCACTTGATTCCAAGTGGCAAGACCGACTGGGATCTAATAACCAAGAAAGGCTTATCATTTGAGGTAGGAGAGGTGTTGGGGAAACAAACCCTGTAGATTTTCTCGCAAGTTTGTAAAGAGTGGTCCGCAACAAATGCGTACAACAAGTAAGGAACGACAGCAATAACCCAGTAGCTGAAACGGCTCAGAACATAAGCTTGAAACGGGTACGGAATAACGACTTACCGACAGAACAGATATGCAAACTTGACAGGGGTCCAGTGGGTCTTCCAAACCTGACAGACACATGCATCAAAATGCAGAGAATGCAAGGGCGAGGAAGACGAATTACAAAACGCCATTCTCGGGAAAAACTGATCAACCAGTCCCAGATAACTACCGCGTCTGGTAAGATGAGATTTAGAGCGTCGCACTAGAGCACCATAGAAGAGCGTACACATCGCTGTGAAGTTGAAGCATATGAGCGAAATGGGATAGAAAGAGGAGGATGGAAACGCTTACCGCAGAAATAGACCTGAGTGACATAGATGAAATAGGAAGCAGTTTCTCGAGGATCAGACATACTAGCTGGGGAACGAGGAGGAGATGGAAGTGGAAGGGAAGAAAGAGAGAACTTTAAAGAGAGGACATCCGCGCGGCTCTGAAGGAAGTCTTGAAGAACGATCACGTTATTGCTATACTGCAAGCTCGATCGCCCAACATCGAGTGCGGCTCTTACGTGCGTACGCTGCCATATTAGCTTGCCAATAACTTCCTCGTCGGTTCCGCTTGCAGTTATCAGCATGCAGGAGTCGCATAAATATCAAAAAGTATTTACGTTTAGCTGCACGTGCTCCTAGCTCAATCTTAGCGCCAAATATCCTTCTCGGTTTCTTCCGGAACCATGTCATCCATGCCTGGCACTCAGACTTTGCGTCTGCGCAGACCAGACGAGAAAAACAAAAGTGTGCCTCCGAAACAGGACAGACATTCAGGCCTTTTGCAAGACCAGGTCCGAAGGTTTGCCTACTGGCTACTTTCCTTTCCTCTTCAACTTGACCGTAACACGTAGATCTGCACGTCCCCCATGGAGTCCAAGCTTCAGCCTAGCACTGCGTATCATCGTGCTCATGCGCGTGACAAGTGCAATGTACTCCAACATAGATGATTGTGACGAAGGTGCACGGATCCATTTGTATGCTGACTTCTCCAGTCACTCATCTTGCAGCCTAGTCTTCAACTTTTGGGAACCTCTACACTTCTTCGACCGAGGGTACGGATTCCAGACGTGGGAAGTCTCCCCTCAATTTGCCATCAGAAGCTGGGCGTATATTTTGCTGCATGTCTTTCCAACTCGACTTGCTGCCTTCATTGCAGAGGATCAGAAGGTGAGAGCTGAATAGTCCGTTACCACAACTTGCCTGACAGTTGCAGCGAGTTGCATTCTTTGCCGTCCGGATTTTCCTCGCTATTCTCAGCTCCTTTGCAGAGGTTATACTGTATCGTAAAGTGTATGAGAAAGTGAACCAGCGCGTCGGGCGCTATCTCTTCTTCATGCTATTATTCAGTGCTGGCATGTGGAACGCGTCTGCTGCACTCCTCCCTTCGTCATTTGCGATGTACACCTCAACTTCCGCGTTTGCATATTCCATAGTTCCCTCGAGTTCTCGAGACCCCCAGCGTACCCTTTTCGCTACACTGCTCTTTGCCACAGGAGCAATCGTTGGCTGGCCTTTTGCTCTCGCATTGGCTATTCCTTTCGTAATTGAGGAGCTCTTCATATATAGCGGAGATAAAGTACCTGCGGCTGCTCACGTTTCCTGGATGCTTGGCCGATGGAAACGGCTATTTGGGTGTGGCGCCCTGGCAGCGTTAATCTTCGTGAGCATTCTTTCTTCTTTTGTTTTTTTGCCTCATAATCACCAACATTACCATTGCAAAAGATTCCGGTTGTGGCAATTGATAGTATGGCTTATGGAAAGTTTTCTATCGTTCCTTTCAACATCATTGAATACAACATCTTGTCTTCTGACCGTGGACCAGACCTCTACGGTACCTCTCCATGGTATTTTTACTTTTTGAACCTCCTCCTAAACTTCAACGTTCTCGTTGCGTTCGCTTTCCTATCTCTACCGGCACTGGCTATAACTTATTTGGTGGACCGGAGGCGTTTGGGATTCACGCGAGTGTCGCCGGAAGAAAGCTCTCCGTTCACCGTCTTGGCCTTCCGTCTAGCCCCTTTCTACCTTTGGACAGGATTCTTGAGTGCTCAAGCTCACAAAGAAGAGCGATTCATGTTTCCTGCATATGGCATGTTATGCTTCAATGCAGCTGTTACTTTATATCTCGTTCGAGGATGGATGGAAACCGCTTTTATTTCTATAACCAAATCTCCGTACAGGGTATGTCACGCAGCCTTCTGTCAAGCCTCGCGTTACGTCTGACTCGAAAGAAATAAATTTTTGGTAGGCTTCTCGAACTTCAATGTTCGGTCATTTCACATTGTCCGTAATTGTCGCAAGTTCTCTTCTCTCCGCGTCGCGCATCTTCGCAAATTGGGAGTACTATCATGCTCCGATGTCTATTGCCTTCCATCTTGAGACCATAGAGTTGCCTCAGCTTTTGAACGCCTCTGGTCTGTTACCTGTGCTTCCACCATCATCTTCTAGCAGTAGAAACCACGCAAATGAACAACGACTTGACCTGAGCCCCATCAAGGATTTTAACTTGACATTGTGTGTGGGCAAGGAATGGTATCGTTTCCCTGGACATTATCTTATCCCTGACGGCGTGAAGGTCGAATTCTTGAAGAGTGAGTTTGAGGGATTACTGCCAACTCACTTTTCCGAACAGGAAGGGAGCCATTCAACCGAATGGTGGCCCCGTCCTCAGACCAGGATCATACCGTACAAGCTCAACGACTTGAATAAGGAAGAAGTTTCATTTTATGTAAGTTCATAATTCTGTCTCTCGTGCAGGCGTCTCTAACTCGAATTTCCCATACAGGTTCCCGACTCCACCTGCAGCTACCTCATCGACCTCGATTTCCCTTCTCATCCTGTCTTTTCCGTTCATGAACCCCGCTACGCAACGCAGACAGCTACGTGGGACCGTGTCAGTTGCCTTCCTTTTCTCGATGCGCGTCATTCGCCTCTCGTCAGCCGGGCTCTCTGGCTACCAGGGGAGACATGGCGCTCAATGAATGAATGGGGTGAGTATTGCTTGTTGAGGAACAGGCAACTCGTTGCGGAAAAAGTCGAGCTGATCAAGAAGATCGAGGTCAATAAGCAGAGCGGAGAAAAGTATTAATGAGTTAATCTACAGTGGAAGCCGAAACGTACTTAGTTGCGAGCGGGTGAAATGTTTCAACTGGCAGACAGGATTCATTATACGATCCATCCGCACAATTTACGAGATCCACAAACTGCAATTCACGATGCATGCAGTCTCATAGCTGTCGTTCTTACATTCAAGGGCGAGCCCAGGCAATGGTATAAATTTTCCAAAGTCTATTTATCATGAGCTCGCCAGCCAAGCCATGTGTTGCAGATACACTGTCATACTTACACTGATACAAAAGGATGGCGGACGCCTGGCGACGCTCGTGATCAATAATTTCCTAATTCAGAACATACAGGACCAGCCCTTTAAGTAGCGACGGCAACGAACTCCCAATAACGCTGCTCAAGGACAGAAGCATCCTTCTTCTTTATGCCATCATGTATACAGATACTCAATCATTGTTCGACGTCTTGCCTCCTGAAATCATTCTTCACATATGTGAGCATGCAATAAGCGATTAAACCTCCTCTGACTATTGCGCAGTTTCATTCCTTGACATCCCAGATCTAACTTCGTTATCTCATGTTTCTGGCTTTCTGGCGTCCTTGACAACTGACCCCGCTTTACACAAGAATCGAATATGGGTCATTGCACCTTCACGCGTTCAGCATTCTTTATTCGGCCAAGGACCACATGGGACTGCTCTAAGGCCTACCATAGCAGATTTGGTTCATCGTGGTGTCATCAGAGGTCTTGGAGTTGAGAGACGGTGGAGAGATGGCGTGTATCTATATTCACATCGTGTAAGTTGCTGCTTTTTTCTTAAATTGCCATCCAATTCACCGTTTATTGCAAACTCAGTCTATAAGCCAATATGAGACGAGCATACAGTTAGCTCGTAGGCACGCAGCGCACGTTATATCCACACAACTCCGACGACGCGGACTAGTGTCAGATGACACCATTTTGTTGAAGACGCTTCATCAGTTGCATGTTCTCCCGGACGTAGAATCCTCTTCAATGCGTGTATCACGCACACTGCTTCCTGTTATGCGCAAACTTAAATGGTCGTTCCAAAGAGACAGACTTGCGAAGAAGATTCGAGATGGAACTATGTATAGTAGTCCCAGTGCGCCCGGTATAGAGACCATAGGAGTAAGGGCGGTGTTTGGGCAGTGGTTAGAGAGCAGGGGCAGAGGTATCGTCCAGGATGGTGAAAGAGTTCGACTTGCAGTATGCCCGGATGTCAGGCAGAAAGTAGGATTTTGGGAAGAGATTCGACGGTTGCAGTAGTTTGAGTCCTTGAATATCTATCTCTCTGTGATCCTCGATACCAGGCTTTGATACACAGTAAATAATAGATTGTACCGAATATATGATCCAGGTGATGAGTTTTTCAAAATGTAATGTATATACTGGCCATGGGATTATCATCTGGAACCGCGCCTGAAGTCGGCAACGCGATTTCAACGATGCATTCACAAGCAGTACGCTCCCCGTTAACGATTGAGGTTTGTATCGATTCAGTGGACTCTGCACTTAGGTAAGTATTTATCGATATCCCCCGTCCATATCGCGCACTCCCTTAGACTCCTACTACTTATCTAGTGCAGTAGCAGGCGGAGCTGATCGACTGGAACTATGTGCAAATTTGGGGCTAGGGGGAGGAATCACGCCTAGTTTGGGGCTCTTGAAGTCGGTTCAAAAGGCAGTTGCTGCCCAAAACATTCCGATCATGGTTAGTGTCTCTCCTTCTGAGGGCCTGGTGCCCTTCTTCTTGATTGCTCTTGCCACGCTTAACTTCAGGCAATGGTTCGACCAAGAATAGGCGATTTTTTGTACACAGAGTCTGAGATTGTCGTGATGTTGGAAGACATTCGAGTCTTCAAGCAACATGGTGTCTGCGGAGTCGTGTTAGGAGTGTTGACCTCAGATGGCAGAGTTGATATTGAGCGTACCAGAAGGCAAGCAGTACTGCCAGTGTCCAGTGACGCAGTGCAACTAACCTGATCTGATGGTTTGCGGTAATATGAGTAGGCTAGTTCATGCCAGCTTACCATTAGAAGGTCAGCCAATCTGAGTTCAGTTTGGAAGAGCCACTGATTCGCTGGGGAAACAGTTTGCTTCCACCGAGCGTTTGACATGACGAGAGATGCAGTAGAGGGTATGTTTTGCGCCTGATTTCATGACTTAACTCTACAAACCTGCCACTATGAAGCTCTCCGTGATGTCCTTGCCGTCGGACGAATATCACGAATTCTCACCAGGTGAGTCAGTTGTAGATCCTTGTACTTAATAGGTCACTAATTACTCTGAAGCGGGCAAGGAACGTCAGTGTACAACTCGCTAGATACGATCAAGCTGCTGCTACAGATTGTCCAATGCGATGTCACAGAAAACGAATTAAAGGAATCTTCGGTTTTGACAATCATGCCAGGTTCAGGAATTAATGCTGCGACCTGTGAGAGAATACTCAGCGAATTGATGCCGTTGGGACTCTGTGAGATCCATCTCAGTGGAGGAAGCTATGCTGAAGGGAACATGACATTTCGTCGGGAAGGTATGGGCATGGGAAGTGGAGGAAGTGGAGACTGGAGTATCTGGCAAACCAGTCAGAGTGCAGTCAGACAAGTAAGATTACAAAGTTCCAAGCGCAATAGCTAGATTATTGGTATAGTAGTAACAGAACTCATAAAATAAAAAATGAAAGTTCGTTGACTGAGGACTCCGAGGAGCGACGCGCTGTTGAATTGATCACGTGCCACTGTCCACAAACTAGAAGGCTACGACTCCTAGTCCGAATTGAAGCCAACGAGCCCCCAGTGATCTTTGCTGGTAACATTCACTGCATTCTGGGAAGAACTTTTCATATTGAAGGCAACACCATTTGAAGCTAGGATGCTGAAACGCGAGCGCGCGGCATTAGCGAATGGTGCCGGCGAAGGCTCACGGACGTCCAAACGAAGGAAAGAGGAGGGAGGTGCATCCTCTGATGTTGATATGGGCGCGACAGACGTAATTGGTGCGGAAGATGTTGAAGCAGAGGATGAAGATGTCAAAGAGAGAGGACTCCGGTTGTGGCACACAGTAAAGGATGCAGTCAACACTGAGTGCGTATCATACGCTTGCGGCACTCACGCATGACTTACCAATTTTGCCCTACTTCCCTTATAATTAGTGGTCGCCATTTATCTCTTAATTTCTTGCGGCAGCCCTCCAAGCGTCAATATCCTGATTATTACCAATTCATCCAACGCCCTATTGCTCTAGAGGATATCAAGAAGAAGCTTGACTCGGGAGCTTACACTACTCTTGAAGCTGTCCGACAGGACTTTGAACTATGTTTCAACAATGCAAAAATTTACAATCGGCCGGAGAGCGACATTTACAATGATGCTAAAGAGTTACTAGTGCGTCTCAATTGCGGTCACCTCGTTCATGCCAAATTCAATCTTGACTTCGTTTCATCCAGAAAATTGCGAACAAGACTGTTCGCAAACTCTTACCTGCTGATGAGAACGGCGAGCATGTCAAGGCCCCTAGTATGAAACGCGCATTGAGCTCAAGACTGCAGAAACTCATCAGCAAAACCGACGATTCGTAGGTGTTGCGTTCACTGATTTTTATAATCTTATTCAAGGAGTTCGGCTAGGGGCCGTGTGTTGTCCTCGGAATTCATGGAACTTCCTTCCCGCAAAATGTGGCCATTTTATTATAGCGAGATCCAGAAACCTCAGTGCCTGGATAATATTCAGGTGTGATCTGGCTTCATTCTCGTGTTCACAGGCCACTCAAGTCTATGAGTAGAAACATGTCAAAAAGAAGGAATATGTTTCAGTCCAGGAATTTGCGAGCGATGTCGAGCTTGTTTTCTCTAACGCTATGTCCTTTAATCAAGAGCATACCCAGATTTGGGAGGACGCTCTTGCTCTTCGTGTATGTTATTCTGCGAGTTGATTGAGTTTTGAGTGCTCAAGTTATTTCAGGATTACTTTCGAGTTCTTATGTCTGATCTTCCGCCCCCGTTTGCACTCCCTCAGTACACAAAGTCTTCCAAGAACAAGATCAAGATTAAGATGCCCGCTGCACAGTCTACTGCTTCTGCTAAGGTGGAAGAATCTCACCCGCCCACTATTTCGCTCCGTGTTCCCGCTCCAAGCAAGCCCGCTGCCGACACGGCAGCAACACAGGCCATGCAAGCCGCTTCAGCAGTACCTCCAACTTCAGCCTCTCCTGATTTTACAACGTCCACTCCAGCGCCCGCTGCTTCACCTCCTCTTCCCGCGAAACCAGTGCCTGTACAAATGACGTCTGTGTCTACTTCGCAGCCCGCCTCTCAACCCCGCCCATACACGAATATCTCTTTCATCCAGAAACCTCAACCTTCCTATACTTTGCCCACCCCTGCACCCGCTATTCCTCCTGCACCGGCGCCTTCTCCGTTTGTCTCAACTCATAGGCCAGAAGTTGCGAAAGTTGCATCTGCATCAAACTCCCCCGCACCTCCTGCTGTCCCTGTACGTCAACTTAAATCGATACAGCTCATTACCGAACCAAGGGGACGGCCACTGAGGCTTGACGTTCGAGATGGTGTGAAGAGCTGGGCAATGCGGCTTGAACGGGATGAGAAAAGTGTTTTTATTCAGAACGTCGTCTTTGAAGAAGACGATGATGACAGCAGTGACGAGGAAGAAGAGGAAGAGGAAGCCGAGATGGAGACCGATGCTCATGCAAAACCTGGGCCTGGTCGCAAGAGGAAAAGAGGTCGTGGTCGGCCGCCGAAAGTCCCAAAAGCGCCTGCGCCAAAACCTAAAGCACTCATCATGAAGAAGAAGATTAAGAAAATTGGCGAAATACAAGTAAAGCTGAACGGGGCAGTAATGAAGGAGCGGGAAGAAGCGAGCGGCAAATGGACCTTGGACCTTACCACTGGAAACAATATTCTAGAAGTGGGTGAGAAAGGGGGATTGATCTGGAAGGTGTACGCTGAACGAATTGGGTAGCCTTTACTCTATATCTGGTTTTCTGTTTTCTTTCTTTTTTTTTTTTTTGTAGGCACTTACGCTAAATCCACTGCCTATTCTCGTAATTCTGTAAATTTCTCTAAGTACTACTATTTTCGGATTCACTTTGCAAGTGTAATGACTTGCTTGTGCCTAAAATACTGGTTTGAGTAAGTCATTGTAGCTTCGCCTAAGACTGTCATGCATATTCGGTGTTTTGTACGTTTTCACATATTCTGCAGTTCACAACGCTTACATTGAATCTCCAGTGGTATGATGATAAGGGAGATCCGATTAACGGAGGCTGCAGAAAACGTTTGTGCACTTATGTCCACCCTTTGGACAGAGAATGGAGCATTGCCGAAACCTCAAAATTTACCACCGTATGTCTTTCAACAAATATAAGTGATTTCAAGTCTACAAAATATCTGTAGCCAGGAATACGTCGGTCCCGAGGTTCCATTGATAATGGGTGGCCTTCTAATCGCGACCGACCTTCAAGTCCACCGAGGCGAGATAGGGGAACACCTCGAAGCCCTGAAAGAGCGTCAAGCCCAGGAAGACGTTATAGCAAGGAGCACAGTGCGACAGGAAAAGTTTCAAGTTCTACACGGAACTTGCCTCCACATGCAATGAAAGGAAGTGCTCGTCCCCGTTCCCCAGTCAATGATTCGCCCTGGGATTTGTCTTCTTTCCAGCGTGAAACTCCGAGTACTTCTAGAAGACAATCTTCTT
>JH814814.1:623831-636915 GCA_000296255.1 Omphalotus olearius VT 653.13 | reverse complement strand
CCCAGCCAGCCTCTACAGCTAGGAGGAGTAGTGGTGGCATAAGTGCATGGGGCACCGATAGTGGGAGACATGAAAACAGCAACAGTGATTCAACCCGGTGGGATAGCAGCAGCAAAACTGGTGGTAGGGGGAACAGTGGAGGTGAATCAAGTGGATGGAATATCGGCAAGGAGCCGAGTCGGCAGAAGAGCGGTGGGGATACAGGTAGCTGGGCTAGTAGTAGCGGAACAAGTGGCTGGGGAAGCGGGGGTTGGGGAGGCGGTGGTGGGGCTGGCCTTTGGGATAGCACGAGCAGTACAGGCGGCTGGGGTGAGAGCGAGAACAATGCATGGGGAAATGAGAGTGGATGGGGCACCTCTTCCTGGGACGCGACCAATCTCGGCAACACAGAGTCCACTTCTTTGGGGGTTGAGGCCCAGGTGAACAATAGTACTCAGAACATCATACCCTCTCCATCAGTCAAGGCATCGGCGTCAACGTCGATGGCTAGCTCAACAAAGCCTATAACCACAGCACCCAGGACATTCAGAACGTCCAAGGCATCGTCGCATACAGGTTCAGCTACTCCAGTTCCTCAGTTCACGAAACATCGAGATCCAACACCCGAGCACAGGAATGTCACTACTCCTAGAGACCGCCCTCCGTCTGTTCGTTCAAAATCTCAGAATGACAGGGTTCGAGAAACTTCTCCTGCGTCAACGGAGCGATCCGGCTATTCAGCCCTATCACAAAGTTCAAGGCGTCACAAGTACCAGAAGATTATCAGGTACAGCATATGACACTGCTTTTCTGTTCCCCTACTTATGTCGTTTCCTTTAGATCTGCTGTCGTACTTACCCGCTTACGGGCTCAAATTCGAGACGCGGAAGACAAACTCGATCAATGGAAGAAGGTACAAGCGTCTCGTCAATTCGAGCGCGTACGAATTACGGGTGGCAACAAACTGGACCAGACTCGACGTGAATTAAGAGAGGCTACAAGCAAGCTGAGCAGACGAATACAAGGTGAGACCAAGCATCTACTAGCCATTCCAGATATCTCTGTCAGGTCGTCCTACGACGTCGAGGGACTCCTGCAAAGATATCGTCCTTATCTGGCCGAAGTGAACGACTACATCACCGACCTTAAAGTACTCAAAGAGAAGAAATTGGAGGCAGATACGAAGTTGCATGCAGAGGATATAGTGGTGGTTCCCCCACATTCCTCCACAGATTCTGTGGACGATGAGGTCGATGAGGTCAAGACATGGCACAAAATAAAGACTCGTGTGCAGACACTAGAAGTCTTAATATCTGAGCTCTTTGACCAGCTTGATGAGTCGAAGACGGCTGATGCATCTGCCCTACTCCAGGAGGTCATGGAGCAGAGGGTTCAGGAGCAAATGAGTGTCGATGCACCTACAGATCCTGGTTCTCAGCTCGGGGCCAGGATCGATGACATCTGCGAACGGCTTTCAAGCCGAGGGGGGGATGCTGGAGTACTTTTGCTCAAGGTGCATCAACGCCAGAAGTCACTAGAAGCCCTCGATTCTCAACATAATGAAAAGAAAAGGCTCAAGGAAGAGGTTTGTGCGCTTATATGTTCTCGCGATTCTTCTCCACTCATCTCATTGCTTCAAGCTGGTAAAAAGACTAGAATCCCTTGACGAATGGCAAAATGGGCGACGAGAGAAAATCAATCAGCTGTCCGAAGCAATCCAGAATTTACATATGCGCCCACCTCCGGCGTTCCCGCATGCCGATTTCATACTTCCCCATATAGAGGACATGGTGCGGGGGATGGTCCAGAAAGAAGTTCCACCGATTCTTGCTGCACTACAAGTCCAGGGTCTCCAGGCTGTGGAGGAAAATCGACGAGTCGCACTACAGAGTATCGAAGAAAAAATAAAACCTATAATCGAAATGACAAACGAGATCACGGCTCTTGCTCGTGCTGCAGCTACCAAGCATTTACAGTAGTTGCAACTTTTCTAACTGCACAAATTTGTTTCGTCCATTTATCACTCATTTCATGTCACTCGTCTAAACACTTCCATGCATGATGGTATGTTTTCTATATCTCCACAGATCTGTATAGTATGAGTGACATATGCTGTATATTAGAACTTGAAGGGTGCGTTGGTCAGTCTTCTACTATGATGGAGTATCTTCGTCTACGTCGCTCTCAGCTTCACTCTCAACCTGAGGTATATATCTATGATAGCGACCAGGTGTTTCACCCAATTCCTCCAGATACCTTCTAAGGATGTCTTCCCTGTTTGCAGGCCTGAACTCATAGCCCTCCGATCCTCGTCGGGCCCCCGATCCGCTCATGGCGCGCTCTTCATCGGACGAGGTCTGATATCCTTCTTGATAGTCAGAATGATAAGGTGGAAGGTCCGAGTACCCAGTGTTGACCCGACTTTTCGAACGACGCTTTGCTGTAGCTTGGCGCAGGCTCGCATTGGAAGGTCGTAAGTCCGGGTTGAATGACCCGTTCTCATAGGTCCAGGGTGACTCCGGGAGCTGAAATCCTGCGATGGGGTCCTCATATTTACTTCGCATAGGATCCTTCGGGGGCCACAACTCAAGCTGAGTTGAACCTAGACATCATGTCAGAATGATGATTGAACAGGGTAGTAAACTTTAGAACTTCAGAATCAGATATTATGAACTGTAGTGCACATACTCACAATTCTAGAGAGAGAAAATGCAGACATGGAAGTTCTAGACCTCCCAGTGTTGTAGTGGATCATAGCGAAACTGTTCACGGGGTACTGGTAGCTCGATCCACTTACTGTCTCCATCAACAAGCTCGTACTTGAGTCCGGTGCCGGGAGGGACGGTAGGCCAGCACCAAAGCAATGGTCTTCGGCCGAGCACGGACTCGATGTTTCGCATAGTACCCAGGTTCTACAACCATGTCCGACATGAATACAGAGACAGCAACAAAGAGGAATTGCACAAACATAGGGAAACTTGACTTCGCGAATTTTTCCCCGTCTGATCATTGTGGCCACCTTGTCCTTTTCCCAGCCTTCAATAGTAGTGGTATTGCTCATCAAACCATAAAAGTGGTAGATACTACATAGACAGTTAAAAAAATTCCACATTCTTGCGCCTTTGACATACCTGAAAGCACCGACAGTGAGAAGGACGGGAACACAAGCGACGAAGTTCAGAAGAATTAATACGAATTCTACTCCGGGAACGGAGTCCTGGACAAGTTTGAATGAGTTGTTGAAAGAGAAGGAATTGGAATAACTACCCAATAGCTCTGGGTTAGATTGTCATACACCCTCCAGAACATCATTGCGAGGTGATACGAACATGCCAGGTCGACGTAGAAAAGGAATCGAATGAAATGCCCGTGGTTGAAATAACCTACACAGTTATTAATCCAAGGACAATGGTGATCTGGAGCAAATCATAGTCAATACAACAGGTGTGTGATACCTACCACACACGGTCGTACCCATTCGCAGAACGCATCTACGAGGAAATAAGATGCAAATCAACCTTCTGAACGAAAATGCATACCTGTTGCATTGACGACAATGATGAGTTCTTGGTGGCTTGTACCTCTCGCACATTCTGCAGTACCGGGGGGCACCGGTCAATTTCTTCACTTCATGACCTTCAGCATGCGTGTCTGGTCTCTGCACGAATTCAAAATCATGAACTAGCGAACATGAAGCAAATACATACCCAAGAGTCAGGTACACGACCTGGATCTACGGTGACGCATAAGAAATAATTCCAAAGCAGCATTCCTACTAGAACGCTATTCGTGATTGAGTGACTTGAACGTCATACGGAAGTGAAGAACCAGAACTTACTTGAAGGGAGCTAGAAGAAGCAAAAGCTCAACAGAGAGCACCCGACCATACCAGGGCCATATAAGAAATATTTGAGAGGAGTATGCAATAAAACAAATAAGACAGAGAACAAAATGTACGATGAGACGGCCGAGAAGAGGATGCATGGAAGAAAGAGAAGTCAAAGCAGGCCAAAACAAGCTTGCTCGTGTTCCTCCAACTCGACTCGCATGCTCGCTCACCGTCCGTGCATTGCCCCCCGATACGCTCTAGCAACTTTCAAAAATGCTCGTCTAAACGCAACAAGTACTGCTTCCAAGCGTGTCACTGCGAGCTGGGGAGATATTTATATTCGTATGTGCTCTTGCCTTGTCTTTCGCTCATCTTTCATTCATTTCTTATTTCTTATTGAACAGCATCTCGCGATGAGTTGAAGCAATCTAAAGGCTCCCCTCTTCGTGAGTCACACCACCAGCGAATCTTCCTGTTCTGTCTAACTCGGGCATTTCAGAGTCTCCGTCGCTCACGACTCGTTTGGCGTCTCGGAAATGGGCTCGTTCAGAAAACACTGTCCGTCAACCTGCTGCTGGGGGTGACAAAATTCCTGCCACAAATAGTGCAGCCACTGATTCCATCACCACAGCTAGCACTGCTGTCGGTATAGACACTTCTCAGGCAGCTGTTGGCTCGTCCGCCTCGCCCGCTGAACACATGCCTCCTGTCTTGCCCATACCTAGCGCACCCCAATCTATCCCTTCTGTCTCGTCTACACCCAAGGAGTCTACATCCAGGGAGTCTGCGCCAATTTTGAAACAGCAGGGCACATCAGCTTCCCAGGGTGAGATTTGGAATCAGACTCTGCAGTCCATACGACGCGAGGAAGATGAATACTTCTCCGGAACTGAGACGGTATTCAATGGAAGGCAGTGGATTCCCGGAATGGCATCTGAGAAGGGAGCCGGGGCTCAAAGGGCTAAGAAGGACAAGCTTCAAGACAGAAAACGTGAACGTGAACGTACCCCTCGCATCGTCAGAGTGAAACCTGCCGCGAAGAAGGCAGATGCAGTGGCGAAGACCGATAAGAAGGCAGATGCAGTGGCGAAGGCCGATAAGGAGGCTGAGCAGTCGTTGGATAGCTTGGAAGAGTTCGCTAGTAATGGAGAGACTGTGTCAGGGGGTCATCTTCCAGAGGACGACTCGGTCTTAGATGGGATATCCCTTTATGGTCCTGCTGCAGACCAGACCAAAGAGGAGTGGATTACTGACTTGATCCTACAAGGTCGCGACCCCGAAGCGCCTGAGGTACAGACTGCAGATATCGAACTGGCGTCTGACTTCGATGATCTTTTCCATGTCCCCTCTATAGTGCCTGGCGTCCCGATTGCGCTCCATTCATCGCACCAACCGAGCCCAGCGGTCAAAAAGGGCAAGGTGGATTATCAGATTCGCCGGATTCTTAGAAAACACGGAGGCGATTATTCGTATCTTCAGCCACAGGTCCAGAATATTGGTGTGGATCGACTTCCCCCTTCGAAACTTGCACACTTAGCAATGTCACGCAGAGCTGAGGTTGCATCGCGGGAGAGGAAGACATTCATGCAGGTTGTTACTTCTGCTACTGGTGCGGTAGAGCAGAACACTCGAACGTAGACTATCCATTACTACACATAATCGCAGTATCCTCTTGCTCGCAATAAAGTAATATAAAGTAATAATGGGCTCTTATAAAGGCACAACATCACGACAAACAGAGAAAATGTAAGTGTACACTTTTAGGCAAAAGTGCCCCAAAGTGGATACAGACATTGTCAGTATCATGTTTCCTCTTCCGGTTCCGGGCTATCTGGCACTATTTCTTCCTCTCTGTCCTCCTGCTCCTCCTCTTTTTCTTCCTTCTCGTCTTCGTCAAGCTCGCTCTGAGAGTCTTCACCGTGCTCTCTGTTGACAGGGATGAGCTCATTTTCCAACTCATCGCGTTCCGGTGAGGGCATTCGCACGCCGTTGACGAAGCGAGGGTTTCGAGTGAATTGAGGATTTATCATTTGATCTCCCTTCTTTTCGTCCACTGGCTGCTCTGGATATTTGGAGTATCTCGCTTGAAACCCGTCTTCGTGTAAGAGCCATAATGGCATTTCATAGCTCATCATTACATCTGTGACTTCGGTCGGAAGCTTGAAACCCCATGCGAGATGATGTCTGTGCCTCTTGCGCGGATTAGGTGCGCTCTCATAGTGCAAAGCCGTAGTAACAAGTAAACCACGGCTACGCTCAGCACGTGATACAGAGCTAACGACGCGGCCTGGCGCTTGTGAGGCAGAACGGCGACCAAGAGCAGCAGAAACAGACTCAGCGCCGGTCTCTATCGGTGGCAGCGAATAATCCTGGCTAGGAGCGCCAAAGTCGTCGCGTGAATACGAAGCAGTTGCTCCTTTAGCACGCTTGCGAGGACGGGACACAGGCGGTTCGGGAGTTGCCAGTTCATCGAGCGGGGTTGCAGAGGCGGCTGGCTCTTCAGAATTAGATACACGACCAACATCTCGACCGTTTGCATTCCCTAAACGAGTTTGATCCCGCCTCGGTCGGCCTCTCTTCCTTCCCTGCATAACAGGCTGATCAACATGAGCCGAAGTGGAACGACCGTCGATAGAAAGTTGATCTGCGACTGCAGCTTGTTCGAGCACAGCAATATCGGGGTTGGATATTGGAGAATGTGCGGATTTTCCACCCGAGGAGGTTTTTGCGGAGATGAAACGAGCTGTGCCGCCAGGTATCGAGCTGGGAGGCTGAGGCAATGAAGAGACCTGAGCAGCGTCAGACAGCAATTGTTTCTTCTTCTTGGATGGGCCGCGGACGCGCTTGACCGTGGTTTCATCAGGAGTCTGCGACTTCATGCTCCCAATCTTTATCTTTAGCTTAAGGGATTCGCGCGCGGGTTTTGCCACATCCTCCTCTTCCTCCTCGTCGTCAATTTCAGACTCCCCTTCTTCCGCCAAGATCTTGGCTGGTTTAGATATGACTCTGATTGCAGTTTGGCGTTCATCTGAAGGTGCTTCGGTATCTGCTGTGGCTGGAGTAGCATTGCCATTTCCTTTCTTGCGCCAATCGGGAGGAAGCAGAACTCTGTAGCGGTGTTCCAACGACTCGGCGATTTCAAGCATTACTCTTCGCCGTCTCTCTCCTTCCGCAACCGCAGAGCTATTGGCAGGAGTGGCAGAAGAGCTCGCACCGTTTTCATTTTCGTCCTCGCGAGCTGACACAGGCGGAAATGAGGATGCAGGTAGCGCTAGAAAGGCCGTATAGTCTAGAGAGCGTAATTGCTCGACACGTTCACGTAGCTTATATTGCTCGTGGTGCAGCTTCTCCAATTCTCTGAGACGCGTCCGCTTTTCTAGTTTCTCGTACCTGCGATGTCTGCGCTCGTACGCTTCATCCGAAGTGTCGGCAGCCTAGATAGCGTTATTCCTTGTGTGATAGGTCAGATAATGTATTCACGTACATCTTCACTTCCCCTGGGTCTGAAACGCCCCCCAACATGATGTGCCTCCGTGATGGTCGTAAATTCCGGCGTCTCAATCAACATTTGTTCTCTGTATGCCTTCATGACTTCAGGTCGGTCAAAATAGTGGTCATATCCGCGAGAGTTTATGACAAGATTAGATGATGTAGGTGCTTCAGGGGGAGCCAAGGAAAGACTTGTAGTCAATAAGAAACGAGTTTCTGGGGGTATGAGAGGGTCGTTTTCCGCTAGAGTAGAGACACCCTGGTTAGAGGAAACTTGCGCAAGGAGGAAGTCTGGCGTACATTTTCTCTTTTGAGTTTCCAAAATCATGATATCGGCGTCGCAATTGCCTACACCAGGACCGCCACGTCGAGAACGTGAAGGCAAGACACGCCTTCTGGGATTTTCGGCTTCCAAGCCAGAGCTGGAGGCCATGGAATAGTCCATTAGTAGTTCAACTTGAACTAGCTAAAGGGGATGAAAGTGAGACTGTATTTGTCCTTTTTGAGCTAGAATGTCTCAGAATTGCGGGTAGAACACAGAAAGTACTGAGAGAGAGGAATGAAGAACGGGCTTCAGTTCAGAGCTCGCAGTGGCTGGTAAGATTTTTCAAAGGGCTTCTTCACTCGACCATCTTTGCAGTCCAATAAGATTGCCATTTATAGACTGTCTACACAACGAATGTCCATCCATCTGCTTTCAATATTTCTACAACAGTCTCTATCTTTTCTCTTGGTACCAGCACATAATCTGTATTCCTGTTTCTCATTGACAACACAATATTGTCGAATGCGATGGCAGACATACCATGTGGACATTACAAACACCGATACTCCGGCCGCTTTCAGAGGGGTGGCGAACGCAGCAATCACACCCGTTAGCGCTGTAATTCATGGAAATCAGCTTGGATTACGCTCAGATAATAGCTTCTGCATACAGAACTCCATGGGCCCCGCCATCTTGATGCATCTCCACTCAGCGCTCTTGAACTGCTCTGGAAAGTCATCATCCCACTCTCCCACCACCGAGATTTCTTCGGGAGTCCGCGTCAAAGATAAGAATTTGTTTGACATTCGAACAAGGCTTTCTAGTACAGCCTGAGGGACAGACTCGTGTGGCTCAAGTTTGGCAACAAAATATGGGTTTGGTGACACTTGCAGACGCAGACATGGGTGGTCAAGTGGAGGCGGCATTTTAAGTTCTTCCAATGGGTGCGTCTAAGTTATTTCAAGATGTATATCAGATGAAATATATTCCGTATTTTCTCTGCGGGCACTACACTATGCTGCAACGATAGAAAGTGTGTAATCCTCTGTATGACCGGATCCAGTAAATACATCTTCCACGGTTGACCCACTCGGGACAGCGAAACTGGTGAAAGCAGTTGAGCCACCAGAAGCAAGCAGCAGGTTGCCTCCAGAGGATACCTATCAAGCTATTGGTCAAATAAATCTCATGGATGAACGGAAAGACATACTGCTGAAAATGTCGTTGATGAAATGCCGCTACCACACGCGAACTGGCCATCGCTGACTCCGCAGTCCCCTTTGGACGAAGTCATGGTGAAACTACTGGTTGTTCCTGACAAAGTATAAGTGGCTAGAGTTTGCGTTGACCATGTCCCGAGAGAAAGTAGGCCACCAGTGGTAGTACCAGAAGACTGGATAGCGTGAATCGTTGCCTTTGAGGGAAGCGAACCAGGGCTCTGAAAGACCGTCAGACATTACCATGATGCCAGAGGAAAAGATACTCACTCCAGTCGGACTAGAGCCCGAACTCTGATGAATTGCAAAATCAGCTACATACTACAATGGACAGCTCGTGGCTCACCGAAGTCGACTTGAAACAAACTCCTCAGTAACTTATGTATGTAAAACAGAAGGAGATGGAAGGACTGACTGTAGGAACAGAGGATCCGCTTTTCGGCGGATACTTGATCCCGCTAGATCCACACGAGCCTTTCTCAGGAGCAGCTGCATTGGTTGGACTATGTTACTTTGTAGCATGTCGCTGGGACCAAATGCTTACAGATAGGTACGAATTCACCATCGATGACGGATCCCTTCAAGTTGAAGTACCACTCTATTTCGTCGAGCGTGTCTCCATCGCAATTCAAAGCAGGAGTGACACCTGCCTCTGCCTCCAAAGCGGAGGTTAGCTGAGAGAGAGTAAATGTCTTCGAGGATGAAGGCGTGATTCCTTGATTTTCAAGCCATGTGAACGTGGGAAGAGTCTAGAGAAACAGCGCAAGTTAACGATGTCCGTCGTAAATTTGCAACCATAGATCACCTGAAACAGCTTGACGACAGTCTGGAAGAACGCGACAGCCTGACGAAGAAGCGGTCAGCGACCAGGACGAGGGAGAACGAATAAGCATTAACTCACCTCGGCGCCCTTCGGGCTTCCACTGGGAAGACACGTTGGCCGAAGAGTACTGTAGCATGTGCCATGTGTACTCCATTCGTGCTAAGACCGCCATCAGAACAGGGAGGTCGCACAGAATTGGTATTTGAAACGCGCTTCATACCTCCCAAAACTGTTCGTTTTCACCGTTAATATCCACCCAAAACTATTCGTAAAGATTTGAGCACGTCAACTAGCGAGACGGTGGAATGAGCTCACAGTTTGCATAAAGTCCAGTGTGTCGCTAGCACCCTGGCTGGTAAGCAACTACGCACGGCGTATCTGGAATCAGTTTGATTTAGCTGAGGAAAGACGAAGAAACACCGACGGAGGCTATGTCAGTGTAGTCTCTTGAAGAGTCACAGTTCTCGGAGAATGTGCCATCACAGCTAAGACACTACTCAGTAAGTATTAAGAATGTAGGAACATCACGCAGACAAACTTGTCGGGCCACAGTCCATGGATCGTCCAACTGTTACTGGGTCCAGTCGATGGATCAGTATCCCAAAACTATGTGCATCGTTATTGAACAGCGCATGCGAAGATGACTGGCTTGATTACCTGTGTCTGCAAAAGAAGACCCTGAACGAATCCGAATGTTGTCAACAGTATAGAAGAGTAAACAGCGACGGACAAACTGACCCCTGGTGATTCGAAACAGCATAGGTTCGAGACAGCACTTGTATTATGGCAGGACGTTTGACCAGAAGTACCACACCCAGAGCTGATTGTCGCTGCTCGCTCGAGCACATCGAAAGGACCGAACGGGGTGAAGGTCGCCGCTGAGACAGATCCGACAAAGCCCCAAAGTAAAGCGAGAGTTAGCATCATAAACGGAAAGGCTCCAGAATCGTAGCAGGGACGACAAAGCAAATTGGACACACACTTTAAATAAGTATGGCAATCTATATCAGGCCACAGTGTCGCATGGCGACAGGAAGAATACTCGCAGAATCATGCACGACCATGCAAGCAACCTCAGCAGATGCGCGTTGATCACGAAATGAGATAAGAACGTGCGCATATGATATCGTAACGGATGAAGGACTCGAAGACATATGCCGCGGTAAATGGACCATGTGTTGCGGTGAGAAACTTTTTCGAGTCCTTGATTCAGCGTGCAAGCCCAAAATACATGCCTTCAGATGCCAGCCCATGCCAGCCCACCCTATTTTGGCTCATAAGCGACTCAACAAAAGGTACATGAGCCCAGCCCAATCCGCCGTTGGTGGCTCATGAGAAGATAGTTCGTCAGGTGGGTAATGACATCGCACATGCATTTTTTTGCACATGGTTGAAGACCTATCAATTAACGAGAACTCGCAGTACTAGGTCGACGAAATATCGAAAATCTTACATGGATAAGGGGAAGTATCTTCAAAGAAGAGCTGCTAAGATGCCACTACTACCACTACCATGCACTCCAATCCTCGTTCCAATGTGACTGATCCCGTTGGTTATCAGCAGGTGAGTATCCACCCATTGCGTCTTCAGAGGGATCGAGAAAGTTGTGCTGAGATGGCATGTCGTAACCGCCGCCACTCAGCCCGAATTGTGTGGCGAACATAGGATTGATATGAGGTTGTATGAAAGGTTGTTGATAACGCACGGGGCTTTGGTACGCAGTAAAGTCGTGGGGCTGGAAGGCCCATTGCCCCATTGGTGATTGCGAGAAGAACTGTTGCGTTCCAGCACTGGGCGCAACAGGACTGAACGATGCGTCGAAACTTTCGTGTGTATTACTTGCTTGGCGAGAACCTTGTAGATTCGGGCCACCTCTCCCCCCTCGTCTACTTCCACCTCGACCACGCCCTCGCCCTCTGTCTCTGCCTTCTCCATGTCTGTGCAAGTCTCTCACTCTGTCCTTGCCGCGATTGTCATCTGCATTCAATGCAGAGCGATGTGTTGGGGCACTGGAAGACACAACAGTGCTTGTCGATGCGCTGTTGAACTCATCCGAATATGGGTCGTCGTATGGTATCGGAGCAGGGCGCGATGGAACGACATAATCCGCATCGTAAGGTCCAATTTCATCGTAGGCATTTCTTCCCAGTACGAAGTCAGTGCCTAGCTCTTGTTCCCGCATTTGAGCGTGCACAGGCGTTGCATGCCTAGAGGAAGCAGCAGAGGATGCTCGACCTGCTCGCCTAGAGCACGGAATGTTTGAATATCAGCTCCTCAGATTGAGACAGGAGACTTACTTTTTCTTCAAATTGCGTTTATGCTCTGCCTCAGCTTCGTCATCGGAGAAGTCCAATTCGTGCTCGGCTGGCTCCTCGTCATTCATGTTGCTCGCATCACTCCCTCTGATGATTTGTAATCGGCGCATGAATACAAAATTACTGCGTTGAGGGACATGGAAAACTGGTCGAGATACGCGAACCTTCTCCGGATCAAGAGGATATGATGAATTAAATCTGACCTGGTACATGGGTTGAGTCGTCGGCCCAAACGTTTCGTATATCTGAAAGACTATGTCAGGGTGTAACTAGCTTCGAAAAACATATGTATACCGACATATCCCATGACCTTCCTGTCGTCGAAGACAAGTAACGTCTCAGAGTCTAAAGCTCTGTCGGAGCCTCCTTTCCCAACCTCCGTTTGTAAGCCTCTGACAATTACGACCTTGTCAATGATGTTCATGATCTCGCCCACTTTCTCCAAGTGTTCGTCGGGACCAATTTCTTCACTGTCAGGTATTGCGATACTGCCCTCAATTTCATTTTTTGTCTGGTAATACGATTGGGTTGAGGCAGAAGGACCTTGGTCTTCTTCGTCCATATCATCTTCCTTTTGAGCAGGCAATTTTGCCTCATTCTCAGACTCGTCGTCCGACTCCGACTCCGACTCCGAGGAGGAACGTTCGTGACTGACCGCCTGTTTTGAGAGCCGGGAAAAAGGAGAGCAGAACTAGAACACGTACGAAGATCCCTGATAGTCAGGCTCATTCTTCACTACCAATGCGGCCTCAATCTCATCCTCACTATCTGGTTCGCCGGCAGAGCTGCTGATAGAGCAGTCATCCTCGGCAGGCTCGATCGTAGGAACAGTTCTTGTAGGCTCACTCGGCTGTCGCGACGTAGAATCGGGAAAACCGAGTAGGTTCTGAATAAGAAGAAGATCTTGAGGAATCTCGAGAGGTAATTTGAAGCCGTTCATCGTTCATTTAGAATCAAGAGGAGAGACATTTTGACGAAAAAACTCAACTCGCGTGACATGTCACAGGTTGAGGAAGGCGAAGTTTCCGCGGCTCTTTCCATCCAATGCTCAAGTTCACCCGTCCGTGCAGCCGTCTGTCCTTCCAAAGGTTCTATTCGGCAAAAACAAAAGTGCAGCTTGTCTCTGAGCTGCGCAAAGTCACCAATGCTCCCATAATGAAGGCTCGT
>JH814814.1:595615-623764 GCA_000296255.1 Omphalotus olearius VT 653.13 | reverse complement strand
GTGCCGCGAAGGCAGAGAAGATTAAAGACAGAACTGCTTCAGAAGGTCTCGTTGGCATCTCTGTGCTCGATGGAGGTTTTGGGTCTCGCGTAGGCAAAGGCCTCGGACCCGTCAAAGCTGCTATAATTGAACTCAATTGCGAGTCGGATTTCGTGTCTCGGACGAATGAATTTTCGCGTCTTGCTGCGGATATTGCGCACAGTGTAGCCCTATCTTCTTTCAGTGGAACAACAGAGTCCCCGTTCGCGTCCGTAGACGTGGCTTCGCTGCTCCAGTCACCACTCGGAACTGGGACGGTTCGCTCGTCTATAACGGATTTGATTGCCCGTATTGGAGAAAATATAACACTCCGGCGAGCAGCTCTCCTTGCCTCGCCTGAAGATACCGCGTCTGTCCTCCGTGCAGCTTCTTACATGCACAGATCTACACCGGAGTTTCCCAACCAAGGACGCGTCGGCGCGCTTGCTCTAATGTCCATGAGCTCTCCCCGCTTCCCAGATCTCTTTAAAGATAGTTCGTTTGTCACAGATATAGAGAAACTCGAACGCGCTCTATGTCGACAAACCGCTGGCTTCATGACACGTTCGGTTAGGCGAAAGGCAGATGGAGAAGAGGATTCCGACACAGTGCTTTATGAGCAGCAATTCATGATGCTGGGTGGCGAGAAAGCAGGTCTATCAGTTAGACAGGTTCTGGATGACTGGGAGAAGCAATGGGGACTTGATGAGTTCGAGGTAGCCAGCTTCCTTCGATGGGAAGTAGGCGAATCACATGCTACGCAGGAGAAGTGAACTCCGAAGCACTGGTCGGCATCTTACATCCCACTTGAGCTCGATCTGCAGGAGCACTAATACCGAGTCAGAAGACAATAGATTGTCGCGCTCAATTATCCCCACTCTTAAATAAAGTAGAAGTCGGAGTATACGCTCCGCTAATTTCATTGCAGAAGCTGCCATAGGAGACAGCGAGTTTGATACACTTTGTCTATCTGCTGGCGGTGACGAACCAGTGGCAACAAAAAATTACTTCTTGTCTAAGCGCTTGATATGGGGAAGCCGGTATCTATGGGCAATAGTAAACTTGTGGTGATCATCCTTGATGCATAAAGTGCTATCCAATGACGTAAATTGAGAATGCTGATACACCGACCGGTAGGACTCACATGTCTAACAAAACGGTTCAACATTTACATTAGGAAATCATCACTTGACGAAGATACTTGACTTACATTGAATCCCAATGAACATGTAATACGTTCCGAGCCCCTGAGTAGAGCAGTCAGACAATTTACAACCAATATGCTTACAAGAGGTTTGAATACCCACAGTAAGAAAATGCCACCAGGAGTGGCCTGGAGTGTGTATTCCTTGAGATGACCGAAGTACGGTATGATGGTAAGAACACACCTTCTAAGGAGAATGCAACAGCCCAGCCGATGACTTTCTTCCAACTCGTCAAGAAATCGCAGAAAATATTATCCAAATTCCAGATCAGAAACCCGACAGCAAAAGTCACGGCGCCGCGCGAGAAGACCCTACCAATGGTTCTCTTCTTCTCAGCCGGTATGCGATGGCGAACAGGGGACAACTTGAGGAGGTAGGTTACCCGGGCTGCGCAGGAGATGATTAGTACAGCAAAGACGACCTGATGATAAACCGGATTTCGGTAAACATAGCTGAGGGCGTAAAGGATATGAGCACCATATTGTGCCCGAATTTGAACAAGACTGGCGTACTAGCTCCATGTGAAGAGAACGTTAAACAGGGCAAGGCCAGCTACGTGAGATTTGGTACGCAAAGAAGCAAGGTCGAAGCCAAGCTGACAGTCGTACAGAAGCCATAGGCTCATCGACGCCACATAGATCATTGGAAGTTCATCAGCGAGCTGGGCTTCGTAGAGAAGGGAGGCATGGAAAGCTAGACTTCCTAAACCGACCAGGGCGAACCCCTAGCAGATTGTGAGAACGCGTACAGGCGTCGTAGAGACTAGAGTGGAATGACATACGACACAACCGACAGTAAATCTCCCCGGAAGCGACTCACGTACCACACAGCGGGCCCCGTGAATAGCAAAGAATAAAGTAAACAAATTAGAGAACGTATTGGCCATCTCTGCGATGTAATACGAAAACTGATAATTTGCCTGTGCACGAGAGTGAGATATTGATTGCTGGGAGCAGAAGAGGCGCATATACCTCGCACCAATCGAGGGAGGCGGTGACGGGGCCAAAGAAGCCTTCCCTTGAGACCTCATTGACGGTAGCGATGAGAGGCATTTGGAGGAGTGCACGTGAGGGAGGGATTGATCATTTGGAGAGGGCAGAGTCACGTGACCATTTAGAATTCGTCACCACAAGTCTTCCTCAGACCCTTGTCAATTTTCCATGCACAAGTCTGTTATTCGTTCAAGTCGTGGTGTCGCCAAAAATGCAGCGAGATCATTGCACTCGAACCCACCCCAACAAAGTCTTGTCCAGATAACAACCCTCCCAAATAAAATACGGGTCGCCACGGACTCTACTCCAGGCCATTTTGCCTCAGTTGGCCTCTATGTCGACGCTGGAACGCGCTATGAGACTCCGGAAAATCTCGGCGTCAGTCATTTTTTGGACAGAATGGCTTTCAAGGTATTGTGCGGTGCTTTGGTTGACTTGATTGCTTCTCTCATGAGATTATAGAGCACTAGAAATCGTTCAAGCGACGAGATGTCATCTGCCATCCATGCCATGGGTGGTCAGATAATGGCTTCTTCTTCACGAGAAACCATCATGTATCATTCATCTCAGTTTCAACAGGCCACTCAAAAAGCACTGGAACTGATATCAGATACTATCCTCAATCCGTCATTCTTGGCCGAAGAGATTGAAGCTCAGCGCGATGCTGCCTTCTACGAAAGCCGAGAACTGAGGGCAAAGCCGGAGATGATACTTCCAGAAGTATTACACAGCGTCGCATACGGCAACAAAGGTCTAGGAAATTCATTGCTGTGTCCCGAAGACAGAATAGACGTCATAGATAGCTCTATACTTCGACGGTCCATGTCAGAGTGGTATAAGCCAGAGAAAATGGTCGTATCAGCGGCTGGTGTACCTCACGAGCAGCTGGTCGCGATGGTAGACAAGTACTTTTCATCTCTCAAGGCTTCTCCTCCTGCACCTGTGGTCTCTCCCTCCATACCCATCGCACAAAGATCTTTGCCTAATCCCCAAATTCCTACTAACCTGCTCGCTTCTGCTTCCTCTCAAGCAATGAAGAAATCGCTTTCACGCGCAGCATCCTACCTCTTCCCCAATACATCCTCTGATTCTCTAGTGGATCTAAATCTGTCACCCTCTGCTTCTTACACCGGCGGTTATAAATTTATACTTGACCCCGAGGGCGAGTTTGACCATCTCTACATCGGCTTTGAGGGTGTTGGTATTCATGACGACGATGTCTATGCTTTGGCTACTATGCAAGTTCTTCTCGGTGGAGGTGGAAGTTTCTCCGCAGGTCGGTGCTTCGGCTCTCGGTGAACTCTCATTGCTAATAACTTTTTGCAGGTGGGCCCGGCAAAGGAATGTATTCGCGTCTCTACACGCATATCCTTAATCATTTTGCACAAATTGATCACTGTGCCTCCTTCCACCACATCTACGCTGACTCCTCCCTCTTTGGTCTTTTCGCCTCTTTCGTTCCCGCCGCCTCAGGATTGCACGGTGGTAATACTCCATCCCAGATTTTACCCCATCTGGTACACCAACTCAGCCTCTTGATGTACAAGACCGTCCCGGAGCAAGAATTGACGCGGGCTAAGAACCAGCTCTCATCAAGCTTAATGATGGCTATGGAAAGCCGAGCCATTCAAGTTGAAGATTTGGGTAGACAGGTGATGTTTGACTTTATCTTTGCCCGAGTATATTCCTGACCTTTATGCGTTTTCTATGCAGGTTCTTGTGCACAACCGACCCGTTCCTGTCACAGAGATGACGGACAAAATCGCGCTCGTCACCTCTGCGGATATCATTCGCGTGGCTACCCGATTGTTCGGGCCTAACTCTGGCAACAAGGCCACAGTAGTGTGCCAGGGGCACGAGGATGTCCGGAACTGGCAAGATACGTTCGCCAAATATGGCGTTGTGTCAGGCTAAAGGCACTTTTGCTGGACAATCACTCAGAAGATGCGTTTTTGTCGGTGTCCGCTTGCTGCTCATTCCCTGGAGAGCAGTATCATCTTTGTACATGTACCCACTCAGAATAATTATACTTGCACAGCTACTGCTTCTGCAATGTTCATGAAGACATGTTTTTGCCGTTCCATTTGCCGCCGCAAGAGAAACCGCGCATGAGGTAGGTGCACAGCACACTCAGTATCCATGTTTTCGAAAATCGCGCCAAAGGAGATCCATATGCTATCTGCTATTTTAAATCATCACATTTTCGCGCTCGAGCCACTGCTTCACTTGTCTCAACAAGTCATCATGCTCCTTCCCTCTAGCACCAGGCATGTCCTTTTTCACTTTGATGCCCATAATCGTTTCCTGACAGTACGCGAGGTACTTGTACCCAACAAGAAACTGATTAAGCAGTGTGTCGTCGATTTCCGGAATATAGCGAGGGTCAACCGGAATGTCCTTCTCGTAGAAGTGGCGCACGGATCGAGCGCCCCACTCGGAATCTTTCTCGAGGAACATACAAAATCTACAGTCAGATTCAGCGTCAACGAGTGCACTGAATCGCCAGAAATGAACTACTGATCGGCAGTATCAGCGCTTCAGAGACCCACTTATTAGGGGGGAGTGCGAATCTCTGAGTAATAGTAGCCTTCATCTTTACTACAGCTCTGGTTCCTGTCAAATCAACGGTGCTGCCATGAACATGATGCATGATCTGTGCACCGTTGTCCATGCCGTCTTGAGAAGATCTGATGAAATCTTCTATCGCTATACGACCGCTCCAGGTAGTGTAGACGAAAGCTCCAGGATGAGATAAGCAACGAAAATTCTCCCATTCGCGTGCATCGCTGTCAATGAATTAATGGCTCACTGAATGTATCGTAAGGAATAGGCGAGCCGGTACATGGGCCACCCCTCTGCGAGCGCCCGGAGCATGAAGCGCTCGAGAGCTAAGTCGTGAGGGCCATTGTTTCGCATTGCATGGCCAGGGCGGGTGCCAGCTGGGAGGGAATGAAGGTCAGGCATTGAAGAGATGAGAAGCGAAGATAGGAAAAAGTCAGGTCCGAAATGCGAACAACACATTTCCGCCGAACTCCGTCACGAGGTGACGCCCTAAAAACAGCACTTCAAGAGAATCGTCCGTGTCGAGATCGGCGTCAAGATTTAGTGGCTTGTGGTAGGAAAGCTACAGGTTGTATTCAGAGTACACAGTCGGTAAATGATACAGCATAGGGTCGTTACCTACAAGCACGATACAATAGTTAATCTATCACCGTGTTATCTTTGAATTTAGTCTAGACTCTTAACTTCTGCCACCTTGACATTCTCGAGCTCACTAAGAAAATCTCCGAACCCGATCCGTGGCCCATCCATGCCTTTTTCTGACTGGGAGCTAAGTTGGTGACCTGTGAAGGTCGGAGAATGAGTATTCAGGACGAGGAGACATCAGAAATGTGAAACTTACTAGGCACCTCCAGCCCGCTTCAAGATGGCCTCGTGGTTTTCCCTCACAAAGTTGAAGGTCAAGCACATCCCAAATGGTTAACTGTGCCGTACGGTTTGCAGGGTATTTATTTGTGCGTGCGTCTTGAACTATGACAACTCTGAAAGAACGAATAATTCGGGGCGGACACATATCCTAGTAGAAGGAAAATCAGCTCCTCGTCATGTGAAGGTGAGTAAAAATGTTCCTCACGTTCAATTCTTTCTCTATCTGATCCCTCACCCTGTCTTGATCCTTCTCTAGTCGATCTCGTATATGTCTAGCCAGCCATGCAGCTTCCCTGCCTTTCGTACGGGAGATCGCCTTTCCCGCGCCATCGGGCTCCTCTAGCTCATCGTACAAGCTGTCGATAGTGTCTGGCGGCTCGTCGCCAATCTCACCCGCAGAGTGAGCAGCTTTCTGTTCTAGACGCTCTGCGTAGGATAAATATCGAGCGACTTCCTTTTCGTGTTCTTCTCTCAATTTAGACTCGGCTGCTTCGCGTTTTTTCTGTGACAGGGAAAGAGAAGTCAAAATGTCCAGTAAAACGAAAAAAGAAATCCTCACCGACCACTTCTGTTTGCAGGTAGCTTCATCCGCCTCTGTCCGAGGACCCTCTTGAATCCTCTTACCATTCTCATCGACACGTATCTCCAGAAATGCCACCGGGTGTACCCTCAACACCACCAGATCCATTGTCGTCACCATACCCCCGTCTGGTGTGAGACTATGCATCGTCGATATGTATGGGCCACGCTGAAATCCTAGTTTAGCATGCCATAGTGCAAGACGACAAGAATTCCCATTTAAAATTAGTTTATTGGAGCTATAAGCCTCAAGAGGTTCCTGAGGCTCTTTCCGTTCGGCGAAAAGCTAATGCATGTGCAACGGCGCTCAGTTCTGGCCATGACACGAGAGTCGGACGACTCACTCGAGCTCCCACAACTGCAATCTTTCTTCCGATTTTCAATAATCCTCGCTTCACCGCTCTCGCCATCGGAGGATCGATCTCGGCTTTCAGCCGGTACCACCCGTCCGTTACTTCTAGTTCAGGTGAAGGTTCAATTCTTCGACCGTCAGGAGTTTGAGAGGGCTCGGGATATACAATATTTGAGATGCAAAGCACCATGGGCGCGGAAGCAACATGATCCCGTGTGGTTATCAAGCGGAACGGGGGACGAATGCCGAGGTTGAATTCACGTTCATATCTAAAGTTGTTGAGCAAAGAATATCATCGTCAAAGTACTGTCGTACCGATACATCAGCTGCCTCCAAACTTCATGCCAGCACCACCTTGGCCCCTGCTTTTCCTGTCCCGCTTGTTGGACATCGACAGCTTTCTTCTCATCAATCATAGAATCATCCATCTCGTCTTCCGGTACTGCGTTTTCTGTTATTGGGTCCATCGCTACCATCCCTGCGAGTTTCCATAGGATCAAAGACCACGCATTGTCCACCCAAGGTTTTGTGGCCTTGGGACACCCTTGCATGATCATCTTATGCAATGCGTCTGCAACAGTCAGCGTGCCCTCTGTCGCCAGACTAAAGGGGGCAGGGGCAGAGCACGGTGGTGAAGGGAGATAGGTGTAAAAGGAGTAGTACCTCGCAGAGGCCGGTGTGACCTGGGCGAGCTCTTCGACTTCGCTGTTCGGACTGGAAGTTGGCATCGGAATGGACAGCTACAATGAAGAACTTACATGCCCCAACGTACAAGCTCGCTGGTTGTATATCTTTGTGGAATCAACCCCGACTCGAGCAATGTCTTTCGGTTCGGTGGAAGTGCTATGAATTATCTTAGCGGATTGCAGACTATTGCAGATTGTTTGAATGGCGCCAGTGCACTTACTCATGTCAAATACACTCGCTAACTTCCTTGGGCCTACATATACCGGCACTATATCCTCTTCTGGAATCGGCTTTGGAATTGGATCTCCCCAAACGTCATGATCGCTCGACAACCTATCTCGCTCCCATAGTTTCTGCTTCTCTGCCTCTCTCTCTTGTTTTCTTTTTTGCTCGTCGAGTAGTTTTTCTCGAGATGGATCACCCGGCTTCATTCCCTTTTTGAAAGGAGTTATAAACCGCGCAGGAGTGTTTTTGGTTTTGTTCAACGAGGCCGGAGTAGCCGTCAAGGCAGAGGAAGGGAGAACCATGAGGTCTGAAGGATTTGTACTGGGAGCGGAGATTGTCGGCCGCACAGGTGTTTGAAGTACCGCATTCACAGGAGAAGCAGCAAGAGGATGTTGAGACCGAGCAGAAACAAAACTAGTGGATGGCCTTGCTGGCGTAGTCGGAACTTTGGCATTTGGAGTTGCAAGGAGAGGGGATTTGAAGGGCTTTGGTCTGGGATGGTCATGATTCTGGATTTTAGTCTTGCCAAGAAGGGGCGAGGTGAAAGTCGGTAGTTGACTCCTGGTACTTGAGGCCGAAGCTTGAGCAAATCCTAGAAATTGTGCTGCAGACGCAGACGGAAATCCAGGTCCAGAAGGGCACGGGGTACCAGGATCATCTGTATTGTTCTCAAGCTGTCGGAAAGGAGCACGTTGAGGTGAATCAAAAGAGAGAGTGGCCGCCCCCCTAACTGCACTTTCATCAGAAACCCGGTGCGAAAAAGAGGTGTCCTCTTCCCAAAGATCTCTCATTTTCTCTCTAGCTTTCGCGAGCGCAGTTTCGGATGGCGCCAACGTCCCCTTCCCAGTCGCAGTTCGGAACCCAGCGATGGGTATTTGGCCGTTGAGTTGGACTGAGGAAGCAGAGAAGAAATTAGAGGCTGAGTTGATGGCCGAAGCAGAAGCAAAATTGGCTGTTTGGAAACCAGCTATCTCAGGAACAGGGCCAGATTCAAACCAAGAAGAATAATCTTTCTCCGACGGAGGATTTGGAGATGGAGACATATCCAAATCATTGGCATTGTCTGAGTCTATCGGTAGTGCTGAAGCTGCTGTAAATCCAGAGATCTCGGATATCTTTGGTTGAGGCCATGGTGGGGATGAAGATGAAGCTCGAGCGTCGACGTGAAAGGGATTGTCGGAGATATTGTGGCGAATGAGCGCATCGTTAGTAGTGGGAGCTATACGTGGTGAAGTAGTTGGTCTTTGTGACCGAGAAGAGGACTGATTAGACTGAGAGAGTCTGAACTCGATCTCGTCGATTGCCTGCAGATCGTCCTGGCTCAGGTCGATGTCGCCGTAAGCAGGCGAGGACAAGAGTTTCTGCCTTTTACGGGACGGTGATTGCAGAGGAGATCTATCTATGCGCGTCTTCAGCGTCAAAAGAAATGAAAAATGATTAGCAACTCGTACCGTGTGGAGGCATGAGTGTAATTGAGAGGAGTTAAGATTTGACATCAACAACGCAAAAAGACGCGTCTGATCACATGATCCCCACAGTCCTAGTCTAAGTGACTCATGCAGCAGGATCGACGCCATGACCTGAGGTGGTGTAAAAATGGCAGACAACTTCTCATACGCCCTCTACTTACTCAATGGCGCCCTTTGAGTGTGATCTTTGTTACATTTTTCACGATGTTGTGCACCCTTGACTGAGTAAGCGATGGACCGGCATGTAATCAGTTTCCCTTCATCGTATTTTACAGTTTTTGCTGGGACTTGGTGTAACAATTCTGTAATTGTGCGAACATTTACGGAAAGAGAATGATTGAGAATTGAAGGAGAATATTTAAATAATTGAATGGAGAGTATACTGTATTGTAATTGAGGACAAACAAAGCGGCTTGCCGTGAACTTGCAAGAACTTTGCTCAATTTCCCAGTCGATGAGCATGAACGGTTCAGCAATTGCCACGACTTCTGCATCTACCACGAATCCACACCTTCAAAATTCCTCAAGAATGGCAAGACCACCGCCCGCAGGGCCCGCACCTCCTGCACCACTTTCTGTCCCGCCTGCCCCACCCAGAAATCCCAATCCACCTCAACCATCACCTGTAAATGGTGCTCATAAACCAAAGAAGAAGACAAACGATGCCCCGATTGATCCTGCTACCATGTACGAGAGTCTCAAGAACCGCATAGCTGCATTGGAGGAGGAGGAAGTACTAGAAGAAGAAGAGGAGCGTCGATTCGGTTCGTGGCCTACATACAACCTCGCCCGCTCGCTCTCATTGTTTCCCAGCTGAGGAAGCCCAAAAGACAGTGAAAGGCCTAGAAGAGACCACCATTCACGCAAAATACATTGAACTTGTACGCACATATTCTTCAATTCCACGACCAATGTCCCAATTCAGTTTGCTCTAGTTCGCAGAGTTAAAACGGGTAGAGCGGGATCATGCAAAGGAAAGGCAGAAGCTTGTCAAGGACAAAGACGCTGGTGTGTAGTCGATTTCTCACTTTATGTGTCCTTACTTACGCTCGTGTCTACAGCGAAAAGTCAATTATCGAAAGCGAATCAAACCAAGACGAAGATGGAGAACCTTGCACGCGAACTTCAGAAGGTGGTTCCGCTACTATAATATGTTTTCTCTTCGTTGATGGTGTCGTAGGATAATAAGAAACTACGGGTAAGCTGAAACTACCAACAAATACCTTATCCGTTCCGACACTGGACTAGGAGGACGGGAAGCGACTAGCTCAAAGCGTCGAGGATGCTCAGGAGGAAGTAAGTGTCTCCCATAAACTTGACTTCTTCACCAACCGTTTTGCATGCACTCTTCACGAAGGGTATTTGTTGGCTGCATAGAGGAGAGCAATCAAGTTGGTCAATGCCAAGGAGGCCGCTTACATTGTAGCTTTCCTGATGCTAACGACAGCTTGAACAATCGGCCCTACCTCGGAGCATTGTTTTCGGCTACAGCTATCCTTTGTCTGCTTCTTGTTGCAGTATCCATTAGTTCTACGCTCATTTCAATTTCTACGCTTACAGCTTCATCAAATGAAAGCCGAGATGGCCAAACGTGCCTCCAAAGCCCAGCTGCAGGATATCAAATACCGTGAAATGCCCTACATCGCTGTCAAAGTCGTGTGTCGATACCGCGCCGAGCTCTTCTTTAGAATATCTCGAAAGACAAAGCTCATCAAACTGTTCAGCGCATGGACGGAGAGGATGGGACGTGGGCCTTTGGGGGCAAGCAGAAAAACCCTTGACGGCGTTGGGGCGGGAGGCACGGTTGAGGCTGGATCGGAAGGAGCAGCGGGGAATATTCCCATGTTGCCCCCGCCTTCCTCAGGTCCAGCGATGCAATTTGTGTTTACACATAACGGGCGGTCTGTGGATGCGGATATGACACCTGAGGAAGTTGGGATGGAAAATGGCGATGAGATATTCGCGGTCGAATTAATGGATTTAACAGAGGGTGCTACTGGAGATGAACAATATGTGCGCTTCAAGTCTGCGGTACCCCGACCCCTGTTGACAACCCTGTATAGGATCGTGTTCTGGATTCTCAGCGAGAGATTTTGAAGAAGAATTGCACCGACGACCCTCAAGAGTAGGGCTTCTCTTTGATAGTAATGCTCATCGCTGATTGCATTTCATTTCAGAGCGAAGCGAACTTTAGAGGAAATATTCGACGGAGTGTGCGTAACATTGTAACGACGAGGTACAATCGCGTGACTTACAACGGTCTTCAGTGTTCGCGAGCGATTAAAGGATGTCTTGCGACAATATGAACTTCGAGAACGACACTTCGAGTGTGTCATTCGATCCAAGGAGCTCGAGGTGCTCTTATCACGAGCTCGAGCTGCGGAACAAAAACAGCTCGCAGATGGAGAGAAGACAAGGGCTGACAGGCATGAAGAGGAGGTGAGGCCGTTTACAAGTTGTGGGCGGAATTACAGTGATACAATTCAATACAGATGCGACAGATTCGAAAGGAGCTGGAAGAATCTCAAAATGGACAGACTCTGCTCATCGATAAACTCATCCAGTGCTGTAAAGAGGTTAGTCTTTTTCAAGCCCGTGTCTTCCCAGTCCTTGACGCTGATGCTCAGATCCGAAATGAAAAGCCGAATGCTGAGCGAACACAACGATTATTCGCCTCTTTACGAGATGAACTCGAGAAGAGAGCTCCAACGATCAATAGTCACACTCATAGCAATAGTAGTAATAGTAGTGCAGCAGCAACGGTGAATGGGAAGAAAGGGCCTGCAGACGGACATGTGGGTAGTTGACACAGGGAAAGTCAATGAAGTTGCTTGCAAAAACCGTTAGCCACAGAAAGACCGGGGGAAGATGTTCGATATGAGAAACAAAGAGAAAGGAATCAAAAAGGTGGTTGTTCAAAGCGATACTAATATGAGTTTATTGTATCAAGTACGTGCAGGAGAAGACACTGAGTGAAGTACACGACAGCCCATATACAGAGTCCATCCAATGCATTGAAAAGTACAAACAATAAGGGGTACAACAAGCAAATTGCAAGTTTGCTTAAACCAAAGCATCCAATTCTTCTAACGTTCCAACAACCCCTGACTTTGAGAATACCTTGCCCTTCACACTTTCCAGACCTTCGCCGTCATAGCTGACGAGGGGAGAGATTTCAATCTCCACACCATCCTTGACAGTAGCGCCCGCCTTTTCCAGATAACGCTTGTGCTGAGCAAGCAAGTCGCGTCGGCTGGTGTCTGGATCGTCAGAACCAGTACCTGGCGCGTTCTTCAGGGGACTGAATTCCTCCTTTCTCTCTACTTCGAGAACGGCGAAGCGCTCGGTATAGGGGAACACATCAAACACGAACATTTCAAGCTTCATGCCGTTGGGTTTGCTTGGCTTGACAGCCTCTCCAGTTTCAAGGTCAACGTAAGGAATCTTCTTGCGCGCGATATGAAATGCAAGTTCTTCCTCGAATCGTTCTACCTGATTCAGGTAGGCAGTGGTGTAGAAATGATTCACGATATTCCCCGCCCTGAACACGAGTTCTCCTGTCCGGGGATCCCGTCTTGCAGCCTGCTCATTCGAGATCTCAGAGTATTCCACGACACTGAACTTGTTGCCCTTGCGAGCAACAACACCAACGGACTCTGTGGGCTGAGTCTTAGGCACTACTTTAGTGGCACAGTCGGCCTGCTTGGATATACTATATCCGAGGAACGTTGGGTCCGCGACGCGAACAAGACAATTATCAACGCAGTAAGCGTGAACGTAGAGAACCTTGCGCATTCTCAGATCACTGAGAACGGTGTGGAATTTATCGTTGGGAGAAAGCGGAGCGCGAGTAGCAGCATAGAGTCCGCCATTGCCATCAGGGGCAACAGCGACGCGCGAAGGAGACTCGAGAAGAACTTTGCCTTCCAAGGTAAGGCATGGCAGTGTACCTAAAATGGGTGTACATCGATCGACTCTAGTGAGAGTGTGTAATGAGAGAATACACACCTTGCTCAAAGAAAACGACATTTCTGGGATCAAGACCGAAATACGAATTCGAAGAAAAAAATGCTTCGGTTTCGCGACGAGTGGGACCACTTGTCATAACATACCAAGGAATGATGACAGTTCCAACGGGCTTGCCGAACTCCTTCTCTGCAACAGCCTGTAGCCGAGCGATGCGTTCAGCCTGGTACTGGAACAGAGACTTGTGAGACGGTAATCCAATATCGTAGCAACCCTTAGGAGCGCTGCTACCCAGTCTGGTTCCCTGCCCGCCCGCCATCAGAAGCACGCCAACCTGTCCGCGAGATACAGCCTCCAAACCAATACGTCTCCATTCCTTCGATTTAGCAGCATCCGTCACCGACTCTGACGCGCCGTTTGGGAGGGGCTCAACGCGAGACGGATCGCTGACTTCAGTCTCAGCGCTGACAGCTTTCTTGTAAATGCGATTGACGCGTTCAATGTCGAGCGAGTTGAGCTGATCCGCCAGGGACTTACGCTCAGCCTCGGAGAGTTTGGGCCAGAATTTGAGAAGATGATCTTGGCCAGCAGCCTCGTAACGTTTCTGAAGTGTTTCAAAGGACATTGCGATAAGAGAAAGAAGTAGAGTTGGGAGAAAGAAAGGATTATAATTTAAAACGGGAAACGTTGCAAAGGGATGTCTTATAGCGGAGACGGCAACTACCGCACAGGTTGTGATTCCATGTTACATCACATCACTCAAACGTTCCTGCTGTGCAATACGTATGTTACAAAGACCGCTTCTCTACGTCTGGCGTTTAAGAGATTACAGAATTCAATTTGAACAGCGGGAAAATGGCACGAACACTATATAATTAGTCTCAAGGAGAAATTCCAAGAGATCTGGTTCCGACGCGTACTTATGTTCCTAATCTCTCATGGGTGTAGTTCTTGACACTTTTTTCCATGAAAAAGTCCAAGGCGGCCATTTAGGGTACGATAGGAGAATGCTCTAGTGTTCATCATTAGGCGCATGCTAACGTAAAGTGAGTCTAAGGCCAAAGATTGGCAACAATTCGGTCAACTTTAACGTTCACGATTCACGATCCCGTATCTTCTTGTAAAGGTTGATAATTAAATCGTTGGCAGTAAGTGTTACAATACTGGGCGCACTGTCAGTATTGCAAAAACTAGAATGAGAGAACTCACGTGTGTGGTGCAATCCTCAGGAAGTGTGCGGTTGATCCTAAACAATCTCTAGCATGATTTTCCTTTCAAGAAAGATCGTACGCTTACCTTTATACCACCCTCTGACTCCTTCAGTCTTGAAAGTCTTCCAAAGACAATCTATTGGATTCTGATACAAAAGTCCAACAACCTTTCCTGTCTCGTTTAATCTCGTAGGTTGATTATACATTCTAGTCAAGGCCTGCGAGAAACGGTGAAAAGAGAAGTAATGTCTTGATGTATTTACGTACCGTATCTGCAGGTTGCATTATGATGCACTAAGCACCCCCTCAGACTCTTTCAAATTGAAAAGTATAAACTACTACTCACAACGCAGATGCCCGAAACAGTACTACTTGCCAAGAACGTCCATGTACTGTTAGCAGGCAAAATCCCATTTGTCACTAATTGGTTTTTTGTGAAATTATAACTGGGTAATTGTACCTATGGGAGGAGTCAGGACTGAATATTCTGATTTTATATCGGACTCACAGATGATCCCATAGAAGTTCTCAGAATGGCAGCATCTATCCCCCGGACTAGCCCGCGGACGCCTTCGGCACGGAATACAGTCGACAAAGCATTGAATAAGTTTTTGTAGTAATGCTGTGCACCAACCGGAAGGGCTGGAGAGTATGCCTAAAGAACGATACGAGGAGCCTGATAAACATTGCAGCGAGTAGCCCCAAAGGCGCTAATCCCACAGACCTGCATTCGCGCTTTTATGAGAAACAACGGGTTTCCAAGGGATGCTTAGTGTAAATCATCTTGAACACAGGAACCGAAATGGAGTTTGACAAGAACTGACCACCCACAGCACCGCTAGATGCACCGGCTAGAACTGAAGTTATTAGAATTTGCTCCTCGGCCGATCGGCCGACGAGGTTGTTGAGGCCACGTCGGAAGGGCTCGTAAAATCCTGACTGCAATTGAGCTGACTCTGAAAAAGCAACGATAGCGAACAATACCTAGACGGGATCCGTTTAGAAGAATCTGGTGTGTTGACCATGTGAGACGTGAGAAGTCGGTGGACATCAGTTCCAGGCCATACCTGATATACATACTACATATTGCATCAGTGAATTTATTGGAGAGTTGTCACGAAATAAGTAAAGGAGGGGAAATACACACCGCGGGACCCAGTCCTCTTTGCAGTCCTCGTAGTCCCTCGTTCCTCCAAGTCTTTGCAAATGCATCAGCAGCATGATTGTAAACCTTTGCACTCCCGCTTTTCGCCAGCTCACCCTGAAGCTGAAGACGCGTTTTTATCACTTCTGCTGGGTTGGAGATGGTTACCTGGGATCCTCTAGTAAGTGGTATGGAATCAAACAGTGGACTGGGGTAGGACACGAACCGCAATACACGCTGCGATACCTCCACAGATGAATCCTTCCGCAGTAGAGAGTTTTCCTTTGGGGGAAGAGCTCGATGATGATGCCATGATAGAAGTGAAAAGAAAAAAGCGGAAAATTAGAGTGAAATACACGAACGAGTACACCAGTACTGAGTATGTACAGTACTGAGTACTAAATCAAAAAACGGCCGCTCGCACCGGTGAGAGATCACGTGCGGGCGTATCTACACCTCCACCTCCTCGTCCATGGCATGAATGCTCGAATCTTGCTTTGAGCAATGAGCTATCCTTTTAGCACGCAGACCGTTGTTCTTGTAGGTCTGCTGGCAGTGGTACTGCCTACCGTATACCGCATCGTTTCTTCTCCTCTCAATCTTCTCCTCATCTCTCCTTTCGTGCTCTTATTCTTGGGTCTTGCTTTTCTCTCTCTTCATGTATTCTTGGGTCATATTCTCGACTCAAAAAGGCCGTCCTCACAGAACAGAATAGCTTATGCTGCTAGACCGTTCGCATTCTCCACCCCCGCCGCTTGGCAGGCCGTTTTAACCAGGTCGCAATGGTCCCAGAGTACCCCACAGTCATTCCCACCTTTGTATCCAGCATCGCCCATGGTTTCATCGGCTGTCAATGACGTACTGATCATGATTGTTAGAGACTTTGTCTTGACTTGGTATAAAGATCTATCCTCCTCACCTTCTTTCCCCGTGGCTGTTTCCTCGGTCCTGCACGGGACCCTTTCCCAGCTTCTGGATAGAGCGTCGGATATTGATATTGCAGCCCTCATGGTCAAGCGAATCCTTCCCAAGGTCACGGACCATATCGAACTATTCCGACAGTCTGAAGTTGCACTCCGTGGGGCGGGCTTGGAGCGTAAATTAACGCAGTCAGAAGAGTTGGACATGTTATTGGCAAGTCGATACTCGGCAGGCCGAGACATAGGCAAGCTTCACCCCGCAATCGAAAATCTCTCGACAACGTTCACGAGGCAGACCGAAGAGATGCATCTAAGGCGGCTGATTGACACTGCTCTGCCTCATGTGCTCCCAGAGACAGAAAAGAGAAGTAAAGCGCTGAAGATTGTGGTCCGTGAGATTGTTGCATGCGCGGTCCTGTATCCGGTCATGGACATGGTGTCAGATCCCGATTTCTGGAATCGAGCTATTGATCAAGTGGTGAGTTGGTCATCACTGGGTGAGTGAGATAGTAAATCATGTTTCTTTCTCTTTCGATCTAGGCTGGCGCTGCAATACATCAACAGTAAGTCGAGAGTCAAATTTCTCATCGTGAAGCTAATTGTTCGCAGAAAGCTGATCACAAAAGTACGGAACGTGTTGGAAGCCCAATCTCCCCCTCCTCCCGACAAATATCCCTTACCCTCGAATTCTTCACCTCTCAAGACGGAAACCATTACCATTCGCACCGATCCTCGACATTTTGAGTCCTTCCTACGCAGCATAAACCGTTGTTCATCTCTTCTGGATGCCAGACGGTTGAAAAACGATGTGCTTGGAGAGATTAGAAGGACCAGGATGCTTCTCGGTAAGAGACTATTGAATGTGTTGATTTTATGTGTTTAACCACATTCTTGTAGCTAATCACGAGAAGGACGATTGGATCAACGGCGAACGAACTGAGGATGTTGTGGCATTCCTTGACAGGCTCTATACAGCCAAGCGGAAAGTCGAGCAGCGCATTCATGATTTGGGAGGCGGCGACGATTCGGTCTGTTTTCTATAGCCGATTGAAACAACTTCATTGACCTTCCCTATAGCAAAAGCAGACGATCTATCAAGACACGGGAGGCCCCTCCAAATCTGGCATCACATTGCGTGATATTCTCAGCAACCCAAGCTCACTCTCATACTTTATGGAGTTTATGGACCGACGGCACCGTTCGCTGCTTGTCCAGTTTTGGTTGACTGTTGAAACCTTTAAGAATCCTCTTGAGTCCGTCGATTCGAGTTCTGAGGACGACGAGGACGAGACCATCCAAGACATGTCGACTGCTATTACAGTCAAAGAGGACATATCCATGATCAACGATTTGTACTTCTCTGGCACTCCTCACCCGATACTATCATCAATACCAAAGAGATATGTCGATTCTATCCGTGTATTTGCTCGCGGTGATTTGAACGTTTCTCCCATTGATCAAAGGAGAGTACGCAAAAGCGTTCTTCTGGCCCAGCGACAGGTTGAGCGTGACATGGAACAGGATTTCGAGGATTTTGGTAGCTCAGAGCTTTGGTTCCGTGTCATGAACGATTCAGATTTTGGGAGTCGGAAACCCTTTGAACCTGCTCCCAAGGAGAAGAGCTTGTCTTCAGTCCATTCCACAGATCATCCTGCGGATAAGTCAGTTAGACACCCTCCATCTCTCCCTAGATCAGAATCAACTCCCGGTTTCCCTATGCACCGCACAGCAAGCTCGGGGTCAGGCCAGTCTAGCAAGTCAATCGCTTCTCTTCCCCCTTATCAAGCTCGAGTTGCGCCGACCAATATTGAAGTCCTCATGTCTCCGATCACGGACTCATCATCTGATTCTCCAAGGGCTCCTTTGTTCGATGACCCCGACGACCGCGCTCAAAGAGCAGAAGAACAGCGTATGGAGGCAATTCAAGCCGCTCTTACCGATATCATGGCTCTGGAAGACAAAAGTCACAGCAGAGTTCCCCGTCGAGAGTCGGATGACCGTGTATCCATGTTTTTGTCACCACGTCCCGGTCGCTTGAGGCGGTCGACATCGGAGGGCGACGAGATCGAGAATGATGTCGAAGTTGAGGGAGATGATGTTCACGAGGAGGTCGACGATGACCTTGGATCCTTTCAATTGGCTGGACCAGGGGATCTTCAGTTGTCTTACGAAATAGCCAGACTGAGCGACAATATTGCCAGATTGCAAGCTCAAGAGTTGATGCTCGATAATCTCATCAAGAAGGCTGAGCTAACGGGCGATACCCAAGAACTGAGGCTTTTGAGCACCTCAAAATCCTCGATGAATCGGGAACTCAGGGAGCTCAAGTTCCAAAAGCTTCAGTATGAGCAGCAGGAGTCGGCGAATCGTCTCATTTCTGATCGTACCAAAGTTTCAATTGTCAGTTCCACCGTAGGAGAGGAAGATGGGAAATCTGTTGTACGCTACTTAGTGGAAGTACAACAGCTCGTGCCCGATGGTAGTTTTGCCTCCGGGTGGGTTGTCGCTCGACGGTACAACGAGTTCTTGAATATGCACAACAAGTTACGGGAAAAGTACGCTCTCGTTAAAAATTTGGAGTTCCCCGGAAAGCGACTTGTAACAGCACTATCTGGTAGTTTTGTGGATACTCGGAGAGCCGGCCTGGAGAAGTATTTACAGGCAAGTTCAATGTGCCAACAGAAGTTTGCATCAGTATCATTAATGCTGAAAATGCACAGAATTTGATTTCAATTCCGGCTGTATGTGAAAGCGACGAGCTGCGAGCCTTTCTATCACGGGAGTCTCCGTTTGTTGCTTCTGAGCATATTCCTACACCTAGCAGTGCACGAAGTCCCTTCTCCGGAACGGACCTCGTTCGCAATGTCTATCGGTCAGTGACCACGAGTATCGACGACATGATCTTTGGGCAATCGATGCTAGATGTCATTATTCAGCGGCTTACCCGCCAGGCTGCCGAGCTCGCTGGAATCGTAGGCTCCGCGATCACTGACGAGGATCTAGTAGTACAGGCTCTCAATATTTCTGGCAAGACAGCTCCTGACGCGGCGCTGATGCAAATGTCTGCTGATTTGAAACCCCTGGATGGGGAATCCAGTACATCCAGCTTTAGCGCTCCAATCAGCGACCTTCTACTGGCGATATTTGAGCTCGACAAGAAAAACAACTGGCTTCGGAAACAAGCTGTTGTCATTATTTTACAGCAAGTACTCGGTGGTACGATTGAGCGGTAAGGATACGCCTTTTCACATATTCCCAAATTTTGGGAATCACTGACACACCCTCAGAAAGATTCGGGAGACAGTCAAATCTCTGTTGGATGAATCTCGGATCATGTCTTATATCAAACTTTTCCGTGATGGGTTATGGCCTGGAGGAAAGCTGAAACCGCCTAGTTTACCTCGGACAAGTGAAGAAAAGTTGCGAACTAGGGAAGAGGCCAACCGGAAATTATCATATCTAGTGCCAGGTATGCTTCGTTGTCTATATCATGTCCTCAATTCTCATCTCTTTGTCAGATCTGGCCGCCAACATGATTGGACGATCCAATGCTCGAAGAGGAGCTCGTCGAATATTTGCAGTTCTGCAGAATCGGCGTCTGAACCAACACATTGCGTATACCATCGTAGATGAGGTTTGTCTCGTTAATTCTCTTCTTTTCTATACTAACACCAGTATAGGTCTTCTCGGCACTGTTTCCCGAGTCCAATGCGAATCCCTCAGCAAATCATGACCGCTACGAACACACGACTACCACACGCCCACAGTAATTGTAGAATGAAAGTCACTCAGGACAGCTTAGTTACACCGTTGGAATACAAGATACATGTAACCAGTTTATTATTCACTTATAGGATTAAGGTAAATGAGACAAGCAAATCAGAACCCGACTCCCATTAGCTACCAGAAGCGGTTGAAGCAGTAGCTTCTAACTCTTCGTTGTCGGTCGAGTCACTTTTGGACTTTTTGTTTCGGTGGCGATTAGAAACTACGGAGTTTGCAGAGGGGTCATGATAACTGCCAAGGTGTCAGGGACGTTTACAAGTAAGCAGGCGTGAGAGCACATACACTTTAATGACATGCAGAATGTAGCCACCTGATCCAGATGTATTCATCGTTGGATGTGTTCGTCCTGGGAGAACCTTAAGAATGTTTAGATGGATGCGTGATTGAGGATTAAAGAGGAGAAGTAACCTGATATTTTCGTAGCCAGCCTTCTGTGACATTGGGACCTAAAAAGCCTGGTGTGTTGCGCAGCTTGTTCTGAAGATCTGTTAAAACCTGATGCCCGTTTGAGATTTTGGTGACATCCGCAAGAGCATTTCATACCTGTATATGAGGACTTTGAACGACTATTGGAGCAGAGCCGGCAAGGTATGGTACCAGTCGGTCTAATATAGAAGAGGGATCGTATTGACTTGCAATGATGAGCCTGAAAGACGCAAATTTCGTCGGTCTCAAAAGGCACGTAGGCTAAGATTGCATGTTTTCAACTCACGCCTCAAATTCTCCAGCGAAGAGCTCTTCCCTAGTGCCTTCTAGCGCATCGTGAACGACTTTTCGTTTTTTTAGCCTGGCCTTTTGACGATCTGACCTGATGCTCTCAGGTGCAATATCGGTGGGGGCTTGAACTTGAGGCTGATCAGACGGAGAAAGCTAGAGTACGTTGACAGCTGCTTACTGGATGTGTAGTCCTCCTGGGAAGTCGCCCAATTCAGAGACGCTAAAGTCGCTTTAAGCATCTCTTGTGAAAAGTTCATGTTAACCGTTATAGGGTATGCAGGGGGTGAATCGGTATCACATATGGTGAGCAGCCGACCGGAGCCTGATTATTCGTTAGGGTAGAACATAAAAACAGCATGAAACACTCGAACCACCCATCCTCTCCAAAATTGCAGCAACAATCAGACCAGAAGCATCGTCAACAGCAAGATATCTTCCACTGGGTCGTATGCCAGCGAGGTTCAGCATCTGAGACAGCGTATCTGGGCGAATGTCCCGAATTCGACTCTGGTCTTTGTTGAACCAATACTCGCAAACATTGTATATCGTTGGTTCGATCGTAGTAAAAGACTTGGAATACCTAAGAATGTTCAGAAGAAATGCCAATGACGAGCAGCAATGCGTACTTTGCCTCTTTGCGCTTCTTGTACTTTTCCTTGCTATACTCAGTTTTGAGTGAATAATTGGCGTGCTGCTCTATTTGTTTCTTGATTATTTCCTTCAAACTTATCGGTTATGTCAATGCCGAAGCCAAAAAAAAATTATGCACACACTGAAGCATGTAGTCCGGACTGTTTTAAAGCTTGTATCTCCACCAAGGTGAGAGGCTGAACGAACTCTCCGTCGTTTATGAGTTCATTGGTGGCCTCAGTATCCTCTAGCCGACACAATATTCAGATGCGACGTGGAAGAAAGGTAGAACATGTCATACCAACTTCCGCAAGTGTTCGAGGAGGAAGGACCTTGAGTTTCTTTCCGACCATTTCGTAGGAAAAGCCGTAAGGTTGACCAATCAGCTCATTTGCATAGAAAGAGCCCACACGACCGACCGCGACAGTACTGAGAAAGCATTAGATATGTCCCGCTGCCGCTGCAAAGCAAAATTGCACCATTGGAACAGAAACGCACGAGTCCAGGTCGAGTTTTATGCTTCGAACATCTCCGTTAGGCTGCCTCACCAGAACAGAATCCCCGGGCTGAATGTTTGAAGGCATTGTGTTGACGATTGACATGTTGATAGCAAAGCATCAAGAAGGTTGTATAGGCGCTGGTACACGTTTGATCAATTTCCCCTTCCCATAGTCATGGCTTCTGACGGCCAACAAAAATTTGTCCCTACCACTGTCCTTCCAGATGAATTATCATATCTCACAACTGCATTCTTGCCATCCAAGTCCTCAGAGTCGCGTTCCAAAACGTATCTTATCTTATCCGCTTTTTGTCAGGGCGTACGGCAGTCTCAACCCAGTCAAGGAGATGCGGGGACAGAGGCTCTAGTGAAGATATTTTCGCCGCTGATTATACTTCGGCTCGAAGAAACTAATGAGAATGATATTTTGGTCGGGATCTCCCTTCTCACAGCCCTTTTCCAAGTGGACTGGCAATCTGCATCCTCCATTTTTCAGCAGGACATGGTCCAGGAATTGATCATGGACAGCGTGGAACTCACACCATCAGCTCAGCTGTGCTTACACGTCGCCCACCTCTTGAGTCAGGCTTGTGGTTACAAGCCCACTCGCGCGGCTCTATCATCTCAAGCCACCCGTTGGCTTGAAAGCAAATCGAGTACTACACAGGATTCCGCTTTGCGTGCTGCTGCTGCCATTGCGTTGATCAAATTGACGAAGGGCAGCAGTGTAGATAACGCTGCGGATCCATCCGCCGCTTCGGTGCTCGATGAGAAACAAGTTGCAGATGTGGAATTAGTAACGGTGATGAAGAAACTCGTCCTTGATGGTGGTGATCAGTCATCTTTGGCAGATGCAGTAGAAGGGCTCGCATACTTGAGTACAGACCCAATGATCAAGGAAGAATTATCCAACGACCTACAACTTCTCAAGGCGCTCTTTACACTCGTTTCCAAGCGCAGAACCCCGACAAATGATCCTGCTCCCACCGTGCTCTACGGAGTTCTTGTGATGATAACGAACATATGCGCTTACCGTCCTCAACTCACAGAGGAGCAGAAGCAGATGGAAAAACTCAAGAACTTGGCTAAATCGAGCACCAACTCTTCGGACACGTCGGGCCCGCTCAATGACGATTTCAGGGTCAAGGAGAGAATTAAGAAGCTGCTATCGGGAGGGGGTCTCGGTGTCTTTGCATCTGTCGCGCCATCCACAGATACTCCTGGAATCAGGATAAACGCAGGACAAGCATTGCTTCATATAGTCACCGACAAGGATAATCGAGGCTCGGTTCTACAACACGGAGGCGCAAAGCTTCTGAACCTCCTAATACAGAAAGCGCTCTCTGAGTCTAAAGAAAACGTCGATTTGGACATTATATATCTACAGCCCATACAAGCTCTAGCAAAACTCGCCATAACATCATCTCCAGTTGCGGTTTTTGGGCCTAATGTCGGCACCATGTACGACGCTATTCGCCCCTTTTCTCTAATGCTTCAGCATTCGTCTTCCACACAGTTGCAGCGCTTTGAGACTCTCATGGCATTGACAAACCTTGCATCTGCCAGCCCAGAGATCTCATCTCGAATCGCCGATGTTAAAGGTCTGTTAAGTAAGGTCGAGTTGCTCATGCTGGATGATCATCCACTGGTTCAGCGGGCGTCGGTGGAACTCATCTGTAATCTAATCGCTGGCTCTGATACCGTATTCGAAAGATATGGCGGTTCAGAGACGTCTAAGGCTGGCAGCTCCAAGATACAGATAATACTTGCATTATCTGATGCAGAGGATCTCCAGACCAGGTTGGCTGCGTCTGGTGCACTTGCCACCCTAACATCCTCTCCTAGTGCATGTGCAGCCTTGCTATCCTTGCAGCAAGAACGCCATCGGGTACTTCCTATATTGACGCGGTTAATTGACCCATCTGTTGTTCCAGACGACGAGAAAGAAGACGCGCAGTTGGATGAAGGTCACCCTGGACTGGCACATCGTGGAATCGTTTGCTCATGCAATTTTCTTCTTGGCATCAAGAACAAACGGATTCAGCAGGAGATCCGCGTCGAAGCAAGGAGTGCGGGACTCGATAAAGCTCTAGGTAATGCCATAAAGAACAGCGAATCTCAGCAGATTCTACAACCAGCTACTGAGGCCCTTGAATTACTCCTGAATACAAGTTAGTCACAGTGCAGATATGCGTATCACAGTCATATCATTAGGCGTACTGTAAGTTAGCAACTCGCCTTACATATCTCAGTCTGTTTCTGCTGTGAATGAAGAAACTTGATCCGGCATAGGCCCATTTATGAGTATTCAAATTGTGGGTTCGCCTGGTAGCCGGCAATTGCCGATGATTGTCCGTAGCTCACAGCTCAGCTTCTCTTAATCACTAAAGCTAGTCTACAATTACAATTCTCCATATTTTTCCTCGCCTCCTTATCCAATTTCCTTCTTGAAAGCCCACCTGCGCATTTATCATGGTCAGTACACTTCGATGACTTGAATGCTTCCGGATGGCTAATTCAAGTGATACTTGACCTTGTAGGCGCCATCCAAGAAGGCAGGCAAGAAAGTCGCACCTGCTAAGAAAGGAGGGGGTGCAGGCAAAGTTGCCAAGGTAAAGGAAGCCGTCCTTCACATCGTTATGATGCTAAGAGAATACACCTATTAGGCTGACTGGAAAGAAGGGTTCAAGAAGAAGCAAGTTGGGGTCTCCGATATGACATTACTTACGACAATTAGCAATGAGAGTATCAACGAGAACCTTCAGAAACGGTGGACCGGCGGCGATATTTACACTTACATCGGACAAGTGCTGATCTCAGTTAACCCTTTTCGCGGCAAGTATTGTGCTGGCTGTTTATGTGCAGTAGGAGCTGACATCGCTATAGATCTTGGAATCTATACCGACGAAGTCTTACGGCGATACCGAGGGAAGAACAGACTTGAAGTCCCCCCTCATGTCTTTTCAATCGCAGAATCAGCCTATTACAACATGAACGCGTATCATGAAAATCAATGCGTTATCATTACCGGAGAGTCGGGGGCGGGAAAAACCGAGGCTGCTAAACGAATTATGCAGTATATCGCGGAGGTTTCAGGCGGCCAGGACAGTAGTATTCAGGAGATTAAAGACATGGTACTTGCAACGAACCCACTTCTAGAAAGTTTTGGGTGTGCTAAGACGCTGCGGAACAACAACTCCAGTCGACACGTATGTGATATATATCTCTCTACATTTGTGGCGTTTCAACTTTTTGCTCGCAGGGCAAATACCTTGAGATCATGTTCAACGCACATGGTGAACCCGTTGGTGCTCAAATAACCAATTATTTGCTGGAGAAAGGTCGTGTTGTCGGTCAGGTGGAGAACGAAAGAAATTTCCACATCTTCTATCAATTCACAAAGGCTGCGACGGATGAACAACGAGGTGAGTGGCACTAAACTAGCAAATTCGTTGTCATATAATGGTCCACTTTCGTTTCAGAGATGTTCGGACTTCAAGGACCTGAAGCTTATGCTTATACCAGTCTCAGCAACTGCCTTGAAGTGCAGGGCATAGATGATACTCAAGACTATCACGAGACAATCGTGAGTACGCTCGCAGGCGATTCGAACAATGCTAATCAGCCTCTCAGAAAGCCATGCAGGTCATCGGGCTCAGTGAGCAAGAACAAAGCGAGATATTCCGCATGCTTGCAGTCATCCTATGGCTAGGAAACGTGCAATTTGAAGAGGACGACAACGGAAATTCAGTGATTTCTGATAGTGGTGTTTCTGATTTCGTGGCCTACCTTATGGAAGTTGACTCTGCGCTGGTGCAGAAAGTGTTGACCATTCGTGTTGTGGAGACACAACGAGGGGGTCGTAGAGGTTCCATCTACGATGTTCCATTGAATCCAGCCCAGGCTGGCTCTGGAAGGGATGCATTGGCGAAGGCGATATATAATAATCTTTTTGAATGGATAGTATCGCGAATCAATGTCTCGATGAAAGCCCGTGGTGCGCATGCACAAGTTATTGGAATTCTTGTGAGTGCTGATGTCTCCCAAGACTGATACTGTTGTGAGTCTAATCGGATCCGTAGGATATATTCGGGTTCGAGATTTTCGAGGTAGGTATTTTCGGAAGTCATGCAGATACCAGGAATCTGATTTCCCTTCAGGACAACTCGTTCGAACAGCTTTGCATCAACTATGTCAACGAAAAGTTGCAGCAGATTTTTATTGAGCTCACGCTGAAAACAGAGCAGGAGGAGTACGTTAGAGAGCAGATCAAGTGGACACCCATCAAGTACTTCAACAACAAGATCGTGTGCGACCTCATAGAAGAGCGCCGTCCACCAGGAATCTTCGCTGCCCTTAATGATGCTTGTGCCACCGCTCATGCGGATCCTACCGCAGCCGATAACAGTTTCATTCAGAGGTCCTCAGCTCTGTCCTCCAACCCCCATTTCGAGTCCCGTGGTACCCAGTTTCTGGTTAGACATTATGCTGGAGACGTGATGTATAACGTCTCTGGCATGACCGACAAGAATAAAGACTCCTTGTTAAAGGATCTGCTGGATCTCATTGCCAGCAGTGGCAATCACTTCCTCCAGACACTGTTTCCCGATCGACCTGATCCAAATAGTAAGAAAAGGCCTCCTACTGCTGGGGATAGGATCAAGGTTGGTTTCTTGGTTCTGACATGCAACTACTGACTAACACTTTGGGCGATCAGGCCTCTGCCGGTGCACTCGTGGACAATCTTATGAAAGCTCAACCATCTTATATTCGTACGATTAAACCAAACCAAAATCGTAGCGCTACAGAATACGACGAGAAAGCAATCCTTCATCAGATCAAATACTTGGGTTTACAGGAGAACATCCGTGTCCGTCGAGCGGGATTTGCCTATCGTAATACGTTCGAAAAGATGGTAGAACGATTCTATCTTCTTTCTCCTCGAACCTCTTATGCTGGAGAGTACACTTGGGCAGGTGACGCAAAGTCAGGATGCGAGGCAATCCTCCAAGATACAGGAATTGCGAAAGATGAGTGGCAGATGGGTGTTACGAAAGCATTTATCAAGAACCCTGAAACGGTAAGTGCCATCGCCTTTGATACTTTCTCCTGTCTGACTTCGTAGAAGCTTTTTGCATTGGAAACTATGCGAGATCGATATTGGCACAACATGGCCGCGCGTATCCAGCGTGCATTTCGGAACTACATGCGTTATAAGCACGAATGCGCCCGGCGTATACAAAGGTTCTGGAAGAACAACAAAGAAGGGCTCGCCTATGCGCAGGTACGCGATTATGGACATCAGGTACTTGCTGGCAGAAAGGAGCGTCGGCGATTCAGTCTTCTAAGCTGCAGAAGGTTCATGGGCGATTACCTGGATATCAATGGCAAGAGTGCGCTTGGAGAGGAATTGGCATCTGCTTGTAGTATTGGAGGTAGGACTAGTGTCAAACCTTGTGAGCTTGCTAATTTTCTATTGCAGGGGACCAGGTTACATTCAGCGGCAAGATTCAACTCCTGGTTTCGAAGCTCGGCCGCTCGAGTAAGCCTTCTCCGAGATGGATTGTTGTGGTACGTATTTTTGAAGTTGTTTGGAATAATATTAAGGTTGGCCGATCCCCAGACCCACAAAGCAGTTCACATCGCGATCACACATCTCAAGGATGGACAAACTGTAACAACTCTCGAGAGGAAAATTCCTCTTGTAACTATCAAAAGCATCGCAATGTCAAATTTACGGGATGATTGGATGGTCAGTGTCCCATTCGTTCGGTTTTCTCCTTATTCTCAGCCGTCTGTATAGTGTCTGAACGTGAACATATCGGAGGAAGGCGATCCCCTCTTCAGTTGTTACTTCAAGACTGAGCTCTCCGCCAATCTCATGACACTCACACAAGGTAGCATTAGTCTCAACATCGGGCCAACGTACGCCGCCTTACTTCTGTTGCTTCTTCCCCCCTGATCTCACCCTTTTCCCTCAGTATCGACTATGCAAAGAAGAAAGAAAAGCGCGCGCAAATTAAAGTTGTCAAAGATGAGACCGTCCAGAAGGACGACATGTACAAGAGCCATACCGTCCATGTCCCATCTGGTGAACCTTCAGGAAGTTTATCCCGCCCACCTGCTAAGCGAAAGCCTGGAGTAGTCCGACCCATCACGCAAGGGAAGCTTCTCAGGGCCGGAGGACCCGATGTAAGTATTACCTCTTTTCAATATTATATAATGGTTTTGCTCACTCAAAGGTCTCCTACAGAAATCCAAGTCTGCCCCAAAAGCTAGGCTTAAACCCACTGCTCAACCTTTACCTGGCAAATCTTCTG
>JH814814.1:538333-594925 GCA_000296255.1 Omphalotus olearius VT 653.13 | reverse complement strand
CCGCAGCCACGAAACCCCCCGCTGCCCCAGGTGGTCAGTTGGATCTAGCAGCAGCGGTAAGTAATGTGCTCTGCTTCACAAAGTCGTTCACTGATTGAGTTTTGCGTAGCTGGCAAAGCGTGCTCAAAGAATAGCGCAAGATGAGTGAACGTTATAATGCTATAATTCCCAGGGATTGCATTTATATAGTGTACAATGGATAGTAGATTAGCCCCCTAAATTCAACCTAGAGTTAGCCTGTAACATCTGTTTGGTTGCAAGGGGCGCTATAAGAAGAGAAATGGACCATATGCAATTCCAGAAAGGCTAAAACGAGAGCAGGTTTGAACTAGAGTGAATTTAAATATGCGGGTATGAAAATGTCCCAATAAGCTTGCTTTTATGCAAAAAGGTCTATCAGAGGTGACTAGTCGTGAATGCATGTAGTGTGTGAATTAAGTATCAAGGCATAAGGATTTGATCAAGCCGGGTGTGTGACGACAATCGGAGGCGGGGAAATTGAAGGAGAATGTCGAGGCAATGTCATAGCCTCTACTTCATCCTCAGACATGATTTCATTAAGATCTTCAGTCTTCCTTTGGTCATTTCGCGACGAGGAACGCGAGCCCAGTGCATTCTGTGCATTCTCATCTGGTTCCGGCAGGGACGTGTCTCCGTCCGCACCTCTACCAAAACTCCAATCACGCACCTCTTCCTCGCTGAGGACCTTCGCCCCCCCTTTCACTCCTGCAAAGTCGGCTGGCTTCGTCAAGAGCGCTCTGTTCCCCGCCTCAATAAGCTCATCCATACGCATTCTGATGCGCATGTATGTCTCATCATCCGCAGCAAAAGCCTCATCGTCTTCATCTTCCTCGGGCTCATCATCTGTGTCGTGCGTGTCTTCGTCTTTCGTTTCTTTCGATGTTATTGCGCGAAAAGTGCGAGGGGGAAGAATAAGGCGTGATTCGCGGAGCTTCCGACGTAGTTCGCGAATCTCCTTAGCTTGTCGATGTTTCGTAGCTTCAAGGGAGGAGTTGATCGCGAGGAGGGACCGGTTTGTAATCTCCAGATCAGCGATCTGTCAAGAGAAATCTCAGTCACCAGGAGGAGAACATATAGCGTCATCGCAAGCACCTTTCGATTAGATTTGGCTTCATCTTTGACTTTCCGCTCCTCGGCGTTCTCCTCCCTCTCTTCGTCGTCTGTCAAATGCCCAGAGAAATTATCCTCGACAGGACTCATCCCATTAATCTGCACTAAAGCATCAAGCGTTCCGCGCAGATCTAGTCGCCCCGTGCCAGTACCACTATTTGATGTCTTTGAGGTCGCCCCGGTCATGTAGTGAACAGACCCCGAAGTACTGGTGCTACCGGAATCTGTGAAGGAGAGGGACGAACGAGACATGGATGATCGAGAAGACAGAGATACTGCGGATGTTGGCGGAGAGTGTGGAGGTAATGGCACCGTAGCAGGGTCAATCTTGGTCGTTATTCGGCTGTAGCTGACAGTAACGTCGTTTGGTGGTGATGAGGAGAAGGCCTGATAGACATGGTGATTGGAAGGCGGTGGTCTATTGGGGGCGTAACGATGTGGATTAGCAGCGGGACTTGCAGTAGTTATAGGATATAATGGATAGTCTGCTTTAGAGGATGATGTAAAGTTCGAGCTAAAAGGGGGACTCGAGGTGACTGATTCAGCTCGTGCGCGTGCTCGTCCTGATTCAGGAGAAGGGTAAAGAGAATCGCTAGCATGCTTGGCGACCTTGGAGACTTTCGACCTGATCTTGGGTGCCGAGTCAAAGTCATGAACGATCTCTACGGGTGGAGTGAATATTGATTCGGGACTGAGCGAGCCATTGGTCAAGCCAAGGGCGGATGAAGAGGATGTTCCAGGGCGCAGTGAAACACTCCCGAACCGTGGCCGCGATTGGAATTCGAGCGAGTCCAGGCGCTGAAACTCGGTGGTCGGAGTGCCCGGAGTTGATTGAGTTGATTGAGGTTGCAAATTAGAGCGCACTGCCCTAATTATTCTAGGAGCTCCAGTGGAAGGCGTAGACTTTAATGGGGAAGCAGGACGTGGAATGTTGGTCGCTGCTCGGACGCTGGGTGGGCTGACATTGGTAGAAGACTTGGAGACCTTTGACCGGGCGCTGGCTGGTGTTGCGCTGCTGTTTACTTTCGCCTTGGGTCGGACAGAGATTGTAGATGAGGTCGAGGAGACATAGGATTTGAGAGGAGACGGGGGACGATGGGGCGGAGATTTCGAGGTGCCCTGGTCTTGAGAGGGATTGTAAGTGAGTTTTGAGGTGACCTTTGAATGAATTAGAGAAGTAATTGAAGAAAGAAGGAAAGATAATACCTTTCTCTTGAGAGGGCCCTCCATAAGAATAGGACCAAGTCGCGTCACAAGTTCAACTTGAAAGCGTCTATTATAAAAAGTAAAGCCGGCGGCAAAATCCGTACAAACTATTGTAATCCCTTCTTAACCAGGATATCTTCTACTATTCTCTCTACCATCGTCTGTAGCTTCCCATTTCCTTCTCCTCCCAGTGCTGCCGTGACACTTTTCTCTACATATTTTCCAACCATATCCACTTCGATGTTCACCTTTGCTCCCAGCGCCTTTTTGCTCAGCGTGATCTTCTCTTGAGTATGCTGTATGAGCATCACGCTGAATGTTCGTCGGGTGTCGTCTACTGCAGTCAGTGTGAGCGACGTTCCGTCAATCGCCACAAACCCTTTCGGAATCAGGTAAGGCAACAGCGACGGCCGAGATGGGGTCGGCTCTGGGAGTTGGAAAGTGAGGCGCAGGGAATCACCGTCCGCTGCGCGATCAACCACCACCGCTGTAGTATCGACATGACCCTGAAGACAGATTGAGAAGGCAGACGCAACGTACACCGGTAATTCTTACTTGGACAAAGTGACCACCAAACCGGATATGTGTACCCATCGCCCGCTCCAGATTCAATTGATCTCCAACAACGCGCTCTCCTACACAACCAGGTCGTGAATCAGCAACTTTGGGACAGTGTAAATACATACCTAGATCGCTTCGTTCAAGTGTCTCGTTTGCCAACCATACTTTAAACCAGCCGCCTCTTTCCTCTGTAGCAAACTCAGTCACCGTCAAACTGTCGATTCAGACCACATTCAGATCCATTCCTTTCATATCACACAAGAAGAAATCACCAGCATCCGTTCACAGCTATCGAGTCTCCGATATGACAATCTCCAAGAATGGGTGAGGAATCCGATATGATCAGAGTGCACCCTCCGGAATCCTTTTCGATGTGAGAGACAGTGCCCAAATGTTCGATCTAAACGACCCAGTGAGTGCTAGAATACTGGCCTCATGAACGAGCCAACCAAACCCGTAAACATTCTCGATGGGTGAGCAGGAAGAAGTCTGAGGTTATGCAATACGCATGACTCATTGCCTTAGTACAAACCACCAGCGTTGATTCGTCGACATGGGCGTTTTCATGCTGCTCAGTCTTCACTGCGAGTTCATTGATGGGCTTGCTGGGCTATGGGCATTAGCATTGGGGGCCTTGGACTGATCACTCACTTCATGTTCTTTGACGCAGACAGTCAAGTTTTCATGTTTGTTCTCGCGGTATTCCTAGCTGTTCAAGTTTGGAGGAGCAATATCCTGGCTCCTGTTCAGAGTTCTTCTCTCCTGTTTCGTGGGTTCGCCCTGTCATCCTTGGGCGCACCCTCGATCATGAATGCTGCATGAAAAGATGTCTACACGTCATGCAGCGAACAGCTATAGCTTCTCAAGCGCCACGGGATCTGGCCAAAGACACAAACTAGCTGTCTTTCACTCATGATAGTGCCTTCTGGGTTTCTGTTGTCGAATCTCAGAGCGGTACCCGCCTGCCTCTTGTTCCCTTTTCACAGTAGGGTTCAATGACACCTCCCGACTGACATCACACTCATCTGCATTAGGTCTTTACCCTTCACGGAAGTTTCTGTGATGGGTGCTGGCGTCTTTGCTAGTGGTTATAAGATCCATTATTGTACTTGAAATCCTTGTCCTCTGGTCTCGCCGAGACGTCAAAAAGTGTGTGACAATTTCATCTTTATTCGCGAGACTTGTAACAGCTTCGACAGGATTCGAGAAGTTGGAATTGTTTTGCCAGACAAGCAAGCGATATATACTTCAAGAGGTCACAAGTACGCACGTATTCAGTACGTTGTATTTTGTCCACTTGGACTTACTGATGCTAAACGTCAAGCCCCTCCAAGTCGCCCAAACCCCACCATGCTCGCTATCGAACGACAGTTGCAAGAGGCTCGTGCGGAATTGGAAAGACAACAAGCACGAGCTGCGGCCCAGCAATACCAGACTGCGATCGCTCAGCAGGCAGCCCAGGAAGCTGCTGTACGCGCTCAGGCAGAGAGGGCCCAAGCAGATGCCGCAAGAGCTGCGCAGTACGAGGCACAGAGACAAGCTGGAGCGTCACGCAGAGCTGCGGCAGAAGCGGCTCAGCGTGCTGATCGAGAAAGCGAAGCAGCCAATGCCGAGAGAGCTGCAAGGGTACAGGTAGAACAGGATGCTTCGAAACATGCACAAGAGCTTGAGAATGCCAGGCAGCGATGGCGAGACGGCGTACAACCGGTCGTATGGCCAACTAAAGAAGAATATTACAACACTCTCAATGCTCGTCAATATATGGAAGGATACTTCCACTTTGCTGTGGCTGGTACCGCAGGATGTGGCAAATCATCATTGATCAACGCCTTTCGAGGAGTGATCAACGGCGCGAGGACTGCTGCAGCTGCGGGAGTCACGGAAACGACTATTTATATTGGTCGCTACCCTGATCCTCGTCAGGATCATCCATTTGTTTGGTATGACATTCCTGGTGCAGGAACTCTTCAAATTCCTAGATGGGAGTACTTTAACCAGCAAGGTCTCTACATCTTCGACTGTATCATTGTCCTTTGGGACAATCGGTTCACAGACACAGACATAGCCATCGTAGACAACTGCACTCGATTCAAAATCCCTTGCTTCATTGTCCGCTCCAAATCCGACTCTCACATACGCAGTATTGTTACTGACATGAGAGCCGTAATTGAAGCGGACGAGGGCATCGACGAGGATGAAAAGGATCGCCGTCTTGATTCTGTCGGGTCGGAAGCGGTTACCAAATACTGCGAGGAGTCTCAGAGGAGTGTCGAGAAGAATCTGCAGAAATCAGAGCTACCTTCTCAAAAGGTGTACCTAGTGACCAATCAGACGCTGCGGAAGGTCATCCGGGGCTCAAAGCTTCGTGCAGAAGATCAGGCTATCATAGATGAGGTCAACTTGGTTCACGATATTCTGGCCACAGCGGTAGAAGTGAAAATTGACAATTCTTCGACGATAAATGGAGGGTTTCGTAAGGTTACTAATGCGATTAACACTAGATGGAAAGGCGGGTCAGGTACTAAATAGTGACCATCTTCTTCGTATCTTCTTCCTTTGTGCTGGTTTCTCTCATCGTGGAACGATCATAGTTTGTTACCTGTTACCTTTGAACCTTTCTCTGTTTTTCAATGCTTACAATTATCTCATCGTGCTGAGTGAATTCGCAGTGCTGAGTCTGTAAATTTGACACAGCCACTGGCACTAGCCTTTCAGAACGTGACGATGTCGATTGAAAAGCCCCAGTCGTCTTCGCCTTCCAACCGAACTCTTGCTCAATCATGGACGGGTATGTACCTCTGGAGTTTCATGTGTTATATTGGATACTGAAGGTTTGAAAGCCCTCCCGGCCTCTACGCGCTTAAAATTCTCATTGGGACTTTGTCTTGTAGCCGTAGCAGGCATTTACATTTCTGATGCTCTAGAAAACAAATATCCTTCTGCGCAGAAGAGAAATTCGGCTTGACTTGAGATTCGAGGATGATGAAGAATACACAATACACAAAGACACAGGTCAATGATATGGTAGAAAGCTTGGGGACTTGATGGAAGGACGACGAAATAGCGGATCCAGTGGGTGAGGGTCCAAGGATTCGGAATGCATCGCAGGAGTGTAGGGCATTGAATTGTTCTCGTTGAGCGCAATGGGACGCGCAGCATGTGCAGATACATCACAGGCTTTTTTCTCGGATTGCGATATTGACTCCAAAGAGGCTATCGTTGGGTATCTGTGGCCATCTTCGTTCGATAGCTTGACCTTCCAGCTCTTCTCAGCCCAATCTGGCACCATGTCTTCCGTTCCTTCTCGTTTCTTTCTGCCGCATAGGTCGCGCAGAAATCCCCACCATGTGTCGAAGAAAACCAACAGCAAGATCACAGCAGCAACGACAGCAATCACGATCATCCCGACCCCAATTACTTTCCATTCTGTTGCTTCACCAGGAGGCATCGATCCGGCGCCTTGTCGTTCTGTGTCTCGATGACTCGGAATAGTCGTTGTAGTACTCGGTGTAGATGTAGATGTAGATGTAGATGTAGATGTAGCCAAGAAGTCGCCGGTTTTACTCGATGTCCCGGGTTGGAATGGCGTATTCTGTGCGGTAGTAGATGTAGGAGAATCAACTTCAAGGATGGAATGTGTCGTCGTCACCGCGAATGATGAACTTGTGGTGGTGGTCGGGCGCTCAGAAGCTCCGCCAGCAGAGCTACTGCTTGTACTGGGGCTAACAGACGTGAAGCGAGTATCCAGACTTGTCTGGGAACTCTCGAATACAGGTGTAGTGGTGAACCTGGAGTTATTTAAGTTGTGACCGTCCGGTAACTGTGGTATCTGAATGTCTCTAGGCGTGTACGCAAGCGACAATCCTTCCACCTGGCGTATTGAGGATGTGATAGAACAGATGAGCGAAAAAAGAACGCAAAAGCGGGTACTAGTAACCATCGACGCGATATCTTAGGAGGAAAGGAAGTCGTACAACTAAAAGACACGTCCAGTCTCGATGAGCGACGCGAACAAGGGCCAGTCTGTACTTCTGCGACACATCTCTCTAAACACTCCACCATCCTTCATCAACAAATCTTTCGGCGTTCCAAATTCTGCTATCTCTCCGTTGTCCAGGACCAGAATACGATCATAGTCGATGATCGTTTTCAACCGGTGTGCAATTGTAATGACGATCGCCCCAGAAAGCTCTTCACGTATGGTTTTTTGAATCTGTAGGAATTCAATTAAGAAATCGGATACGAAATTTTGCAGAGCCCAAGTACCTTTTCATCTAGCTGGTTATCAATTTGTGAAGTTGCTTCGTCCATTATGATGATATTCGTGCGTCGTAGCACTGCACGGGCTAATGCGACCAGTTGTCTCTCTCCACCGCTCAGGGAACCTTGGTTAACGGGCAACTCCAGGAGGGCAGTTTCGTTGAGTTTTTCTTCATCATTAAGAACTGACGTGACGTGACAACGTCTCAAAATGTCTAGGCACTCTTCCGCGCTATTTTGCTCCATGGGGTCTATATTACTTCGTACAGTCCCAGAGAACAGAGAGACGTCTTGGCTGACAATAGTCTGCGCAGGACCAGCGTTAACATCAAAGAACATCAATTGTCAGTTCTAAACTCACGATGCGCGTTCTGAGGTCTTCCAAGCCAATTGTCGATATGTCCAGACCGTCAATTCTAGTATTCTTGATCAGCTTCATGTTCAATTGAAGGTGTATGTCTTACATTATTTTGCCGCTCACAGGTTCTATCATGCGCAACAAAGATAGAGCTAAAGTTGATTTGCCTACCTCATATCAGTACCAAGTCTTTGATTGGGTTTGTATATGCATACCAGAACCAGTACGGCCAACCTTGAGGCAATGTTATTAATGACTCAGATAACTTCTTTTGGCAGGAAGATACATACCACACCAATCTTCTCTGAAGGATCGACCGTAAATGAGATGTTGCGAAGGACCGCTGGTAGCGTCGGAGCATATCTTACACTCAGATTATCCACAATAAGCCTTCCTGACTTCGAGGGCCAGTATGCAGGCGGTCTGTGATCTTCTATAACGGCTGGCGCTTCTTGCGCTATATCAAGGTACTCTACAACACGCTCCACACTGTTGAAGTCGAGTTCTAGCTGAGCAGCAACACTAGAGTGATAAACGGTGAGCATTTACATGCGCACGATACTGACAGTCATGCATACCTCACTAACTGACGACTAGCATCGGCAAACACACCTGCCTGAACAATGACGATAGCGGTAAGCCCATCCTCTATTCCCATCCAAATGGCGAAAAGGGTTGTTGCATATACGACTACAGATCCCAAACCTGCAGATCCATTGAGCGACGAAAATCTCTACAGGACTGAAGGCACAAACAATCGTATCTCCAACGAAGCCAAGAATTCACAAGCCACTAAGAAAAGGTGAATAAGAAACGCACTCCAAGAGATGGTGTATATGACGTACATAAGCGTGATCAAATGCCTGAAATTTGTCAACTTTGGCATAAAACGCACTTTGATATCTATTCTCCATTCCGAACGCTCGTACATGGGCAAGGCCACGTAAAAGTTCGTCGAATCCTGCGAATGCCGGAGAAAGAGATATTGATTCCAGTCTTCTGAGGTCTCGAGAGGCGCGAATGTATGGCGGCGCGAGGCGGACGTATAACCAAGCAATGATTAACGCCAAAGGCGCGAACCCTGGTACTACCACCAATATGACAAGAAAGGATGCAACGAAGTTGAGAAAGCCAGTAAGGCATGCTCTTGCGGAGTTCTGCAGTGCAGAATCGATAGTGTTTATGTCGGTAGTGAACCGATTGAGGATTCTTCCGATAGGAGTGACATCGAAGAATCGAGCAGGAGCCCGAATGAGCCTCCGCAAAAGAGCGTTGAATAGCTGCCTAGAAGCTTGCAGACTGGCGTAATAGCCTAGGGCAATGTAAAATAATACAGAAAAAGCCCCGGCCAAAGAGATATAGAAGTATACCAACAACCACGGCACGACGTTGATATCCGGGGAGGGGAAACTGTCCCAAGGATATCTGATCTGAATATTGGAGATGGTGGCAAATGCAGGAAGCTGTACTTGATAGGCTTCACCCCAGGCAGCTAGAAAGACCTGACAGGGTGATTGTCATCAGCGGAAATCTCAACTTCAAATGTGAGGCTGACCTGATTGCCAATGTTTATTGCACGAATCATAAGCATTAATACAGTCGTAAAGAACCAACTTGTCACACCCGCAGCCCTAACGTAAGTCATGTAGGTACGAAGGGTGACACGACCTTCCGCGCGAGCTTCAGCTTCAATGAGCTTGCCACTCTTGACCGGACGATCACGAGGAGTTTGGATTCCACTTTGCGGTATATCTGCTTCATTGCCTTGTTCTGGGGTAGGAACTTTTTCTGGTTCCTGAACAGCCGGCTCGTCTTCATCGTCAATGACTTTCTGTAAAACTCGGTCTTCGAAGCTTTGAATGGGGCCGTGTCGAACGACTGAGCCATGTTTCAGCTCGACCAGATAGGAAGAGATAGGGAGGCACAAGCTGATATGATGCGTAACGAGAATGACCGTTCTGCCTCGAAGTAATTCGCTTGCAAAACAATTACCGACGAGATGCTGGGCGGTATGCATATCGACTGCTGCCAGTCTACGGGAGTCTCAACCTTTCGATCTGAGAAGAGTTGACGAGACCTACGGATCATCTAGAAGAATAACCTTGGCTTGCGAATAAATAGCTCTGGCAAGAGCAATACGAGCACGCTGGCCTCCAGAGAGTGTGATGCCCTTTTCACCAATTTCTGAAAAGGCGTAATCAGACCCCCTATATACAGAAGGTGAATGAACCAATACCTGTAAGATCACCTGCTTCAAAAACCTCTAGGTCACGAATCAATGCGCAAGCTTCAATGACAGCTTGGTATCGTGCTTCATCGTAGCCACAAGCAGATCCGAATATGATATTGTCGCGTATAGTAGCATGCTCAAGCCCTGATATCAAGTCAGCCTTTGAGACACACAAGGGCGATGAAAACATTACATGGATTCTGTGCACAATAAGCTACTTGATGACCCAACTTATTTATGGAGACTCGCCCTGAGACGCAGTGCATCTCTTCAAAAGTAACATGTCAGGCTCATTGTTCGTAAAAAGTTACTCTCCTACCTCCTAGCAAGGCTGCTAGCATGGCGCTTTTCCCTGAGCCAGTGTGGCCGCTTACAAGGGTGAGCTTTCCAGGGGCAATCGCGAAGTCTAAAGGGCCCAGACGAAACTGGTCGGTAGAGGCCGATGACTTTGGTACCGCTGGCCATTCGAATGATGCTGCAGAAAATCCGATTTTATCCTCCGAGTCTGGGGTAGGTGAGGTAGTCAAGGTAGATGCCCAGTCGGGAACCTCTTCTTCATCCAGAAATTTTTCAATTCTTTGCACCGATACATAGGCTGCGCAAGGGCATGGGTTAGTTGTGAAAGAGAAGGAACTTAAGTCAATGGCCAAGTCTCACCATGTAGCATGGCAAAGACTTGGCCAGGAAGTGCCACCATTGAGCTTTGTAATGTACTGAACAGAGCAATCGCGGTGAAGGCCGTCGATACGGTGAGGCGTTGCTTCGCCAAGAGTGTGTAGCATAAGAATGACACTAGAGTCGTCGCAGAGGGAATCCACATCCTAACGAGCAGATCTACTAAGCACAAAGACAATAGTCATTGTTCACGTTACTCACCAAATAAATGAAATGAAGGTCGCAAGAACGTTTTCCTTGACGCGCCATTGAAGCTCATCTTCCCGTCGTTCAATCGTCTTTCTGCCCCAATGATATTCTGCGAGAAGGTGAGTTTGCATTCTAAGCACATTAAAAATCCAACATACCCCATCCGTAGAACTTAAGAAATCGGACATTTTGAAGCAGCTCGTTCACGATACTCATACGAGCGTCTTTGGACTTCCACGATTGTCGAGTAATCTAAGAAAGATCGTCAATTAGTGCCTTGACAGTAGTATTTATGCTCACGTGAATGTTGTATTTAATCAAAGGATAATTCAGCGCATATGATAACAGCACCACAACCACCCCAGATAATGCTGACCACCCCAGTATACTTCAAAAGCGTTCTTTAGTGTGGCTTTGCCGTTCCAAAACATCCACTTACTTGTGCAAGGAAACAAGAGCGATCACCAGCCGAACGGGAGAAGTTATGAGACCGGAAAAGTCCCAAAATCTCTGTGATACAGCATATGCATCACCCCTGCGTACAATGAGTTTACTGACTCCGCACGATAAGCAACGGGACGCACTGCATCAGATTCACAATTTTCCCTAAATCGGCGTTCTGCTTTTCTTCGCCTTCTTTGGTGACTACTCCAGCAACATCTTGTCTTTTCAGTGACTTGTAATGAATAGTACAGAAAAGTTGCCCGCGCGTGCGTTCGTAACATCGTCGAGTATGCCATTGCTGGAAGAGATCTACTTGAGCAAAAGAGAGGTGAGACACGAATGTCACAAAGGCCCAGAAATATGCTCTGTATCTGGACTCGGGACTGTCGTTCTCTAACGTGGCTAGAATTTCCCTGAGCGCGTAGGGGGGAACGAATCCTACCGATGGTGGAGAAAGGGTGAGGGTAATCGAGAAGTCAAATTGGACTAAACCATACCAACTACAGCGCTCCACATTTCCAGAACGACGTCTAGGATGAGGTCGAGGGAATTTGACACGATAAGAAACCTCAGTAGTGAATGCGTGGGATGTCTAGAGTTGTATTAGACATGAGTGTATGGAAAGCTGATACAACGTACAATGCTCTGTACTCTAGACACTTATTGAAGATATTCTTGTGTTGAAAGAAAGGTGAGAGACTCCAAACGTCCCCATCATTGAGAGTCCTTTCCTGTGCCACCGTAAAGATAGGTTCTACAAACGAGAAAGTAGACCACGACCACAGATTGACACTATCTTCCGGACAGGTAAGAGTTGCGGATGGAACCTGTTATTGTTGGTTTCAGACGTTAAACACAATGGAAAGAGCCGCCCTGAGACGCACATCCTTCACGTCTGCTACTTTTAGCCCTGGTGGGATAGCCTGTAAAGGTAAGGTTCCGGCAAGCCAGATGAAAGACACTGAAGCAATCGCATCTAAAAGCTGGAGGCCAAAGCTATGCGAGCTTATATTTACTGCACCGAAAGTCAGATCTAAAAACCTCAGGAACGCCTCAAGGGAAGCGAATAAGATCAACCAGTAGGGCGGAGTGAACGGTGCTTTGACATGTATTCTTATGGAAGCGTACAGCTATAATGAAAGTTTTTTCAACACACAGCTAGGTATACGTAACTCAAAAGCCCGCACCCAAGCAAGAGATGCCAGCAAAGAATTGACCGTTTGCTGTATATCCCGAGAAACACACGCATATACAAAGCAAGCTAACCAGCCCATTGATTGAAGGAGCGCAAGAGTACATAGTGTCTTAAGTTTGAGCTTGTCCTTGGGTATAGGATTCCCGATCGGACCTCCCAAGTCCTCCAGAGTCACGAAATTGAGAAAGGGTGAGATGAAAACATGGAAAAAGCGGTTAAGAAACTTGGGGATGAAGGTCTGGAATGTCGAGATGGAGTCGTAGACAATCGTGATGAGAATGATTAAAGGTGGGACACAGCTAGACAGCTCGTATGCGAACATCTACACCTTGTACATGTTAATAAACAACAGTGAGTGAATAGGATACACAACATACCATTCAAAAGAGACAGAATATATGAATGAACCTAAACCAAATTTGAATTAGATGCTTATTGGAAGATTAGAGACGCAAAGTGTTGTAAATCAGTAAACCCGGTAGCTGATCTCATGAGAAGCAGAAGCATATATGCTTAAGTATCGTATAATAGGGAACCACAATCATCACGAAAGAATGCTTTGAGGCGGTACTCACCAATGCAATGAAGAGAACGAATGTTAACAGCTTTAGTGTGACAGAAAGTTTGTGCTTGTGACTTGTGACATCATGTGACTTGGACACTAAGCACGTACGCGTGATATCATAATGATTCCGAGCGGCCGAACTTGGAGAGGTGGCTCAACTCACGATCTACACCTCTTCCTCTTACCTCTTCTTCACCACAATCTTTCTGTCCTAGAGAAATATGTCGTCCCGAGAACCTATGTGGTACTGCCATCAAGTGCGTCTGGATCATTATCTGTCATATCCAGCTGAATAATTGCGGTCCGACCAGTGTAACGCAGAAATGAGACCGTTAATGGTGCGTGCTCTGTATTCCTATCCTGCAGTGGGATCTTGACAGCATTTATCAGGTCCCAGATCCCGTTTGTGCTTCATGCCATGGTACTTTTGTCGAAAAGGTTCGCAGGATCGATTCAGCATCCGCGCACTAGCTGTTGAACGTGGTGACATGTTACACGGACAGATGGAGAATCCTAACGATGACCCTCGCGAGTTCCACCGAGGCGAAGTAGGAGATGATATGGCACTTGATCCATTCATGAGTTTGTTGAATCAGTTTTCTTCCCTGTCGTCTTCGAACTGTGCTCCATAGTGTTGCTGCAAAATCTGATGGCTCGCGGAGCCAATGAGGAACGAACGTCTTCCCCACGCAATCGAACACGTACTTCACCTCCTGTAAGTAGGTTTCCTTGTCCGGACCGCAGGATACCTATGCCTTCGCCACACTAGCCATCTTTTTCGATTTCTATGCGCTCTAGCTCCGGTGGTCCTGCTACATTCACAATCGGTGGTGCGAGAACATTAGGTGGTGGCCCTGGTAATGGTGTGAGATCGTCTAATATGTCCGAGTGAGTTTACTTGCTCCGGTTCCTTCGAAAGAGCTCTTCGACCTTATCTAGATATATCCGCAGAGGGCCGGATACAGATGAACGTATTCCCGGAATTGCAGGGCCATTAATGGCACAGTACCTAATGACAATGCTAGGACACCGAGTGGGACCATCTTCTGACATAATGGGAGATGTAGAGGGCGGCAGGATGGGTGACTACGTGTTCAATCAAGAAGGTGTGTCTGTTGGCTCAAGGCTCCCCATGGACGCTCATTGTTTTTTAGCGTTGGACCAAATCATTACAAATTTGATGGAAAATTCCAATGCGTCGCGGCCTGTGCCCGCCACAGAGGAGATAATTGAGAGACTTGACCGAGAAATTTTGGAAATTGGATGTATGTCATTTTCCATGCGATGTTGACTTTCGGAATAACGTGCTCCCAAGCACCCACACTGGAGAAAGACTGTGCTGTCTGCAAAGAACAATTCAAACTGGAGACAGAGGATCCAGACGAACAAGTGGTAGTCACACTACCATGCAAGCATCCGTTTCACCAACCTTGCATCCTTCCATGGCTAAAATCAAGCGGGACGTGTCCTGTATGCCGGTGAGCTTCGAGTTGATCGAGCGGTAACTTGGACTGAGAATTTGTTTGCATCCTAGACATCAACTCGTTCCACAACCAGGGCATCACTCCTCACCATCGAGAGACTCTCATTCGAGTGGGGGCGCTAATAGTTTCTCTGGTCCCGCGCGGCCGCGATCGCCTGGAGGGCGTGATCAGGAATCTGGACTGCTACACTCTCTGTTTGGCTCTGTGATGGGTAGCGGAGGAGGAGGGTCTTCCCTGGGGAGCCACAGTTCGAGTCGTCGTGCAACTTTAAGCCCTGAACAGAGAAGAAACAGTGGGCCAAGCTCTGAACAGCGCAGATCTTCTCCAGACAATACAAGGAACGCGAACCGACGTAATAATCTACCAGGGAGCTGGGATGAGGAGCTTGACTAAGAAACATCTTTATGTTGTAAATTTTGTGTTTGAATCATGTCATAGCATTACTACGTGTATTCTTGTACGCTTGTCATATGATAGGTTATGTTAGATGTTTAATGTAGGTAGTATTCTCTGCGACAGAGCAAGGCGGCCATCTAGTATCGGCATGTTCACGTTTCACAGTACGAGTTATATACGCCCTCCATATCGCCATCGGGGCCTCAGTACACACGCAATTGTCGAGTGAAGCTCGGTCACCGGATGAAATGTTCAAATGAACCTTGCCTCAACGAGTCGATGAATGACCTTGAGAAGGAGTGACGGATGTCAGAAGCAGAAAGAAAGTAGAGGTTCGAGCCTAGAGTACGACTAGAACCTGAAGAGAAGGGTAACTTCAATATACTTGTAGCCCTTGTAGCTGCACATCTGACAGTTTGTTCTTAAGCTCGGTTAACCGTTACATAATCCTATTAATGCAGCGATGATGTCAGTGTTCGCGTGATGTCATCTTCCCATTTCGGTCAATTAAAGGGAATTGTGTGATTCGTGAAAAGGGCGGTTCTCCTCTCCATCTATCGTCAAGCCAACTCTCCAGAACAGCCTTCCATCTCCTTTGTCACCGCCGTACGACTACTTATATACTCTTCTCTTCACTCGTGTGTTCTTTTCTTCAATCTCCATAGGCCTTAATCGATAATCTCTCCTTCAGCTGGTCTGTCAACTCAACAATGTCCGAAAATACCGCCCCTGCACGGGTCACTTTATCCCTCGGTCATCTTCCTAGCAAAAAGAACATCAAGGCATCTTGGCCAAGGACCCCTACCAGAGTGTGTCTCTTTCTATATTCAAAGGGCCGTTGTCTTAAGCTTCATCGTAGATTGACCCCAACAACCCTCCATGGCCTGCTTACCGTGGCTATCACGAGTATTCTTTCGCCCATGCTACTATGCAATCGCGTTTGCCCACCATCTTGGGCAAAGCCATCGATGACACCACTCGCACTCTCAACGAACAGTCTGCAGAGGACAAAGTCGTGGACCTTGTTCAATGCATCGAGCGGATGGAGACCCTCATGACCGATCTCAGCGGGAACGCAAAGCTCAGGCCCATCGTTGATGATGGCGAAGCAGATGTTGCTTTGTGGAACAAGGAAATCGCAAAATATTTCCAAGGTCAGTCAGCCCTTAACAACTCCGTAGGTGCTGTTAAATTGACGTCCGATCCACAGGCAAGGACTTCATGAATGCCCCTTGGCTTTTTGCAGAGGCATACAAGTACCGTCGTCTGCACGAATGTTTCAGTGTTTCCAAATTCTGGTCTGACTATGACGTATTCTATCGTCAGAAAGTGAGCAGCTTGCCCTATCAACCTGACCAGTTATTGAATTCGGGCTTCAGTGTGATACCTTCTCGCGTTCTGCAGAGGCAGTGTTTGAATTATCGATGCGTTTTGCTGAACCTTTTGGCCTGTCCGATAACTTGTCGCAATCTGAAAAGCTCGAGGCTGAGCGTCTCATGTTCCTGGAATTGACTCAAGGTCAGCGATCCCGATGGAGGACTCTTCCTTTCGCTCATCTTTGTACGTACAGTGTGCTTGTGGGGTAATTCCACTGATCTCTCGCTCCTCATTAATATGACCGAAGAACAAATCAAGGCACTGCAGTCTACTGGTGGTGACCATCTTGCTGCGACAGAAAAGAACATTCTCGGAAACGATCTGAACAAGGTCTGGGATGCTGTCAAAGAACTACGCCAAAAGACTGGCGGTCGGATTGACTTTGTGCTCGATAACGCTGGATTTGAGCTGTACTGTGATTGTGTTTATGGTTAGTGTGCGCTTTAGAATCTGTCGAACATGATGGCTCAGCAGAAGTCTATGAATAGCCGATTTTTTGCTCCAGAGTGGTCTTGCTACCCAAATCCGCTTCCACGGCAAGCGTTACCCTTGGTTCGTGTCCGATGTAACCAGGAAAGACTGGGAGTGGCTTCTCAACTCGATGGTGTATGGACAACTTTTTCCTAAGGCGAGCGATGTCGAACTTGAGTCTCTCCGGAGGCTTGGTGCCCGCTGGAAAGTAAGCACCAGCTGACTTCTTTCATAAATGATGAATGCCTTACGTTGTATGTAGCAATACGAAAAAGAAGGCAAATGGGTCTACGAGCAACATCCCTTCTGGTGCACGGGATACACATTTTGGGACCTGCATTCTGAAGCTCCCGATCTCTTCCTCCATCTTTCGCGTTCAGACCTGGTCTTCTTCAAAGGAGATTTGAATCATCGCAAACTGACGTATGATTGCGCCGCTCCTGCGTCAACACCCTTTGAGATCGCTATTGGCTCGATGGCCAATAGTGCAGGTGCACCGAAGGTAGTGAGCTTGAGAACAATCAAGAGTGACGTTGTTGTAGGGCTGGGCGATGATGGTGATGAAATTGCGGAGAAATTAGACAAAGAAGAGCCCGGCTGGAAAATTAGCGGAAAATACGTATGTTTCTTTGGCAGTTTGTGTTCTCGGTTTGGAAACTGATCTTCGGTTCTATTCTAAGGCTGTTGTCCTTCTCTCTGAAGGTCGTCCTGGCGAAAAGGTTCGGTTTGCTTAGCGAAGTGAATAGGACAAAGTGAGAAGTGTACCTTTACCTTACGCTGTACATTACTTAGACGTTGCTCTCGTAGCGACTGTTGGGAGTAGGCTTTATGACAAAAATCATTCGTACTTGTATTGCTCTCTATGCATATATAGATGAGTTATCAGATCATGATGGTAATCAAATCTTCATACCAAGTTTCCTGGGTCGAGATATAAATCCAACGTCACTGAGGAGAATACTACAAGCTCAACCGTCAGTTGAGCCAGCCTGAGCTTGGGTCAAAACACGGTCACGTGATATGACGCGGTTGATGTTTGGTCGACTGTTGAGCGATAATAAGTATCCTGTCCATTGAAATTCAGCTTCAAGCCACATCATTGGTGGCCTTTATCACACACTGATACCTGGCACCTTTGATATAAAGATCTAGGGAGTTCTTCAGGATCAGCTATCATGTCTGTCCTAACGCTGGGGATGAATGACGTGTCGGAGGAAATGCAAGCGTTCAAGGACAAGTTAGCGAGTAAAGGCAAGTCTTGTGCGCCTTGAACCTCGAACATTGCGACTGACTTATGAACCAAACTTTTTATGAGTAGAGGCGCATATTGCGGCACAACAGAGCCAGTTAATGAAGAAAGCGGAGGAATTGAATGAGATGAAAGCAAGTTTCAATGATGCACTGCACAAGGCGAGCTTTGGACCTAATGTTTGTTTTACTTAACACTGACGGGACAGTTCATACTTCACAGTTGAATGCCGAGACAGAGCGCGTACTTCAACTAGAATCAACGTTGTCGAAAACTTCAGCAGACCTTCACACCTCTAATCTCACTGCGCAGAATACCTCAACTGCTTTGGCCTCTGCACAAGAAAAACTCCGTGCCAAGGAACTTGAGACTCGAGAACTCGAGTCCACCCTTGAACAGCTTTCTCATAAATCTGATGGTCATGAAGAGAGATTCGCAAAGGCAGAGAAGGAGAAGTGCACCCTGGAAGCACGTGTGCGAGAGTTGGAAGGGGATCTGAGGGTTCTGAATGCGTCGCCGACATTGGCAACATCAGGAAGACGAACTCCGCGAACACCCGCTCCGAGGGAGCGATCATCTTCATTGTCAAACTTCAAGATTGTGACACTAGAGGCCGAGCTAGAGGATGTACGCGCTGCACTTCATTCGCGAGAACAAAAGCTGAAGACACTGCAATCCAAGCTTGATGCATCTCAGCAAGAAGCTATACGGCTGAGCAATGAGAGAATGGCTCTAGAGAGCCAGTCGAGGAAGCAGATTCAAGAGATACAGGATCAATTAGAGGAGAAGCAGGAAGAACTGCGATTCATGCGTCAACAAGGAGGAGGCGATGGTGGAATGGATAGGGAGGAGGAGTTGCTTTTGCGTATAGAGGAGGACGATGCCAAGATCGAGGCACTCGAGAAGTTGATTGGTGATGCTCATGATATGCCCGCTTTGAAGCATAAGCTGAGAAATACGGAGCACAAACTCGAGGCGGATTGCAAGCTGATAAGAGAGATAGAGAGGCGGAACACTGAGCTTGTTCAGGAGAAGGAGGAGGCGCTCGATGAATTGGAACATACCAGATCAAGGATTGAGGCACTGGAAGTGGATATAAAAGATCGCGATGCAGAAATACATACGCTCAGAGAGTCAGTTCTTCTCTCGCTCACCAGAACTTTTTTCTAACGTATGCATGCTTCATGTTGCAGGCAATCACTATCATCTTCTGGTTCGCTGGATGATCGAGCGGTAACGCACATTGAACGCCTCCTCAATGCTATTGAGCGAATCCGGGGAGAACGCGACACCCTGCGAAGGGACATTGAGTTCGTTCAGATGGAATCCAAATTCGCTATTGCTGCATTGCAAGCCAAAGTTGAGGCTCTATCTTCTGGAACTTCCCCGTCTCCACGGCACTCTTCTGGAATAAATTGTTCGTCTAGCGAAGTCATTCCTTCGAGTTGCAAGATCTGTTACACTACGGAGGACCACCTTCGCGTTCGGCAGGAGGATTCTCCGACACTGATAAATGCTGCCGTGGAGAGCAAGGAAAGCAGCATCCGGAAATTGGGAAGTGCCACGCTTGCCTGCGCGATTGTCATTCAACATATGCAGTCGGAGATGGCAGATACAGATACATATCTGGCCGAAGTTTCTGCTGCCTTCGCGAACAAAGAACACCTGCTTGCGTCCAGGGAAGCCAAATTGTCTGAAGCAGAGGACAGGCTTACGCAGATGATCCAAATTCTTGAAGAGACAACTTCCCATCGGAATGAACTCTTGTCCCAGTTCTCGGCCCAGGAGGATGATTGGCAAACGAAGTTTCATAACGCCGTGGCAGAGCATCAAGAAGAAAATAACGATACCTTGCACCGTCTGAACGCACAAGTTCATGATCTCTCCAAAACGCTTGACCAAGTCGAGTCCGAGCGTAACTCACTGAGTTTACAGGTCACCAACCTCACATCTGACCTTGATATCGCACAGAAGGACCTTGCTGCTGCCGAGTCACGCTATACCACCCTCCAGTTCCACCAGCTGTCCAATATGTCGTCCACCGAAGCTAACAAGGCTCTTCGATCACAGATAGAGGAGCTTGAGGGACGTGTCATGCGGCGCACGGAGCAAATTGGGATCCATCAACATGATATACGGAGATTGGAGACTAATTTGAGGTTGCAGGAAGATAGGCTTGGGGAGCTGACGACAGAAATGGAGATGGTTCTGGCGCAAAAGGATGCTATGGTTGAAGATTGCGCTGATGCGAGAGAGCAGCGAGACGAAGCACTTGCGAAAGTGGAAAGACTCGATGAAGAGGTCGAGAGGTTGGAAAGCGTGTTAGAACAGAGAATACGAGAAACGCGAGACGTTGTCCGTGTTATGTTTGAGAATTCTGCAAGAACGAGGGAGACGATGGCTTTGGAAGCGGGGAGAGTAGAGGAAATGAGGATGAGAATTGAAGAACTGCTTGTGGAGCGTGAGGGATTGGTACAGGCGGTTAGGGATCTGCGGACGAGTTTGGACAGCACAACACAACACTTGCAGGCCTCGGAAGATGATGTGAAGCAAACAATCATTGCACTCGCGCTCTCTCAGGGTCAATTGAACCGAAGTGCGGAGCCAATTCGTCAGCTTGCCGATGTGAAGGAGAAAGTCAAGGAAATCGAGAAGCAGCTCGATGCTAAAGCTGCGGAGGCAAGCACGCTCGCGTTGCAGATTGCTGCTATGCAAAGAGAAAGTGCCGAGGCTCAGGATGAGCGGCGTTCCACAATCACACAACTTGAATTTCAGGTGCAACAATTGACGGCGACTCTCGAGTTGAAACACGCCGAGTATCAAGGCGCCGTCGACGGTCTCCAGAAACAACTATCTGAGAAAGAGCAGCTTCTCACACAGCACGATACTGAGGACGAGCTGGTGCAGCTTAGGATGAAGCATGTGGAGGAGATCGGCCAGCTGCAAGCACGCTTAGTAGAAGCATCAGCAGCATTGGAGGAAGCAGGTGCTCGATCTGCCTCGGCAGAGGTAGAACATCAACAAGTTCTAGAGGAGTCGACTCACATACATTCGGAGTTGCAGAAACAGGTTGAGGAACTGTCGGAAGACCTAACGCAGCTACGGGAGTTACAGAAAGATTCGGCACAAGCTGAGGAGCATCATTCTCGGGAGGTTCGAGAACTTCAAGAGCGTCTCTCAGCCTCTGAAAACGCTCTGCAGGCGGCTCGTCAATTAAAGGAAGAATTGGAAACATTACACCAGCGAGCGGTCAACGACCTCGAGCAGACCCGCAGGGAGCAGGATGTGTTTTTAGCTGAAGTTAAGCGCGAGCTTGCTCAAGTTCATCGCACTTTGGACGAAGAACGGCAGTATTTGGCTCAGGCGCGCAAAGAAGTCTCGGTTTTGGATAATGAGCTCCAGGAGGTGGCTCGAGGTAGAGCGCAGGAGCGCTCTGAGCACGAGAAGGAGTTGCTGGTCTTTGCAGATAAGCATCAAGCTGCCGAGAAAAGAGCTGCTGACTTGTCCCAACGTGTTGAAGCTCTCGAAACGCAACTTCAGCTTGCAGAGAGTGAGGTACAAAGTCTGCGGGAGGAGAAAAATGTGATACAAGGCGATATGACTGCCCTCGAAGCCAACATTCAGCGATCCATGTCCATGAATCGACATCTGGAGAGTCAGATACGAGAAGGGTAAGTCATCTACTATTCTCCGTTGTTTGTCTTGACACACCTTGTTGTAGCGACGGCATCATCACCGACCTTCGCGCAGAATTGGAACAGGTCAACAAGGACTTGGCTCGAGTTGAGAAGGCCTGTAATGCCGCAGAAGTCAAACTCAATTTGCAGGGCGGCCAGCACAAGCGCGAAGTCTCTTCACTGCAACGGGAAGTAGATTCTTTGAAGTCACGACCCAATCTCGAGCAAGCAGTGGCAGAATTAGAAGAGCGCAATAACGAAATGGAGGAGTTACTCAGACGTAAGTGTGAAGAAATTGAGGATAACGATGATCACAAACTGGAGTACGCAAAAATTTTATCGTCTCGAACGCCAAGCTGATGGTCAACTGGACAGGCTGTTGAAGGAAAATAAATCCTTGCGTACCAAGGTCGAGTCTTTGACTCGCAAGGTGCAGAATCTACAAACCAAGCTTGCAGCCGCCAAAGCCGCGTTACCTACCGCAACCCAGACGACCGAGCAGCCCATAGCGACTTCATCATCTAGAGTATCGTCTACACCACCGTCAGGTGCTCCCGTTGCCTTGGCATCCCGCCCTCGAGCCACCACATTGTCCGCATCAGTGGCGGCGCCGCCTTCATCAGCAAGTTCGGCAACCCCTCCTGTTACTTCCGAACGCCTAAGCCGAGTAGTCTCGACCCCTTCCTCTCTTCCAAGACCGAAGACTCCTGAAAGACGGACTGTCCTTGCACCGGTTCTGAAAGCTATGTCACCTAAAAAGCACAACCAGAACTTGGAGACAACCCCAAACTTAGTTTCTGGAAAGAAACGTCGTGCACCCGACGACTTTGAAAGCTACGAGATTCCACCACAAGCGTTCACTGCTGAGAGTCTTCCGGGCGACAGGGAAGTCGCCATAGAGAACACGACACCTAAGGTCCGGAGAGTTCTCAGCAGTATTCAGTCCGGCTTCACACCAGTCCGGCATCAGAATTATCGCACCAGCACTGCTGTGCCCTCTCCCAGACGTTCAAACCCTACGTTCAAGCCCCCCCCAGCTGGTTCCAACTCCACGAGCGCTGGCATTACCCTTCATCAGGAAGCGTCAGCCACGGCAAACGGAGACGAAAAGCCTGCGAAACGTAGCTGGCTAGGTAAAATTCGAGGCGCATCGACGAGTGCATACAGGACTGGTGATTTCCCTTGATGCGTTTTCTAAGTTGATAGTTGTAATTTAGGGCTTGTATTGCTAGCATTTTCATTTCGTGTTGACACTGATTGCATTCTTACATAGTTGTACGAACACTCTTATCCATGTTTACATAAATTCATGTCTGTATGCATCAACTATTTCATCAAGCCAGTGGTCAGCGACATTACATAAACGAGTATCCTTGAACCTCTCGCGCGATGTTTCTTAAACAACAAGACCTTGACTTGGATCTCTCTATCGACCTACATGAACAGCAGGACTGGAGAGTAGGAACACTGAGGTCTTTTGAATATGCTTTGGACGTCACAGCGCTTGCATATGAGCCAATTTCAGGTCTTCTGGCAATTGGTGCGCTTTCCGACCAGTGATTTCAATTTGTGCTACTACTGAAATCTGCCTCACCAAGGTACCGCTAGCGGTATCATTCAACTTTTGGGTCGTCCAGGTGTGGATTGTAAAGTAACATCGCCGGATCTTCGCGCAGTCAAAGTACTTCATATCTCAGCACCTGCGTTTAAACTTGTATGCCTTGGTAGGCTAAATGTTGTTCTCTCCGAACTGAATTCACCTTTCACCCCTTGAAAGATGACTATAATCAGCTTTACATTTGGGATCTTGCCAGTTATGGGCGACCAAAACTTCTGTCCTCAACCAGATTTGACCAAGCAAAGTGAGAAGATCGTTCGGCTGCCAACTACTACTTTGACGTCTCATTTCTACGAGTAACAGTTCAATGACCATCTCACCCTCTCATTCGCATGTCTGTCTTCTTTAAAGCATACTTCGTCTGAGATTGAACTGAAGACTTCCGTAGGCTTTAATTGCACTACAAACAGGAGAGGTTCGAACTTTTGACTTGGAGTGCCTTCGAAAGTCGCCGTACACAATACCCAACATGTGGACTTTGTATGAGGAAAAGATGGCTACCAGTGGAATGCCTGAAGTTGTCACCCCTACCACGTATTTGACTCGATATTGTATCTTCAACACTCAAAGCTAAGTCGTAGCTTTAGAGGGACCGCTATTGACACTGTGATACATCCACGGGATCTGAATCTCGTCTTTGTGGTTTACGGAGGTGTGTTGAAGTTGCCGGGATCTTTGTGATGCTTGCTTTTATCTCTTCTCTTTTAGGAGGGATTGTTCTATCGGACCTAGTGAGTCTATAAGTCTACTGTATTCTGCTGAGTCCAACTGGATCTGTGCAGACTGAAAGAAGTACCCTTCGCGTCTATGAGCTCACTCTCCCTCCAGGAGCTCCAGGGGCTGGAGGCGTTGGAAAGCATGTAAGTGTGTCTGTTCCCCCCTTTTTTAGACGCTGATAGCCTCGTCAAAGGATATTCTCACCCATCGACGACCCGAGGTGACATGTATGGCTACACATCCTGCAGGACACTTCTTTGCAGTCGGCTACACTGATGGGTCATTGGCGTTTTGGGCTGTCGAAGACGAGGATCAACCACTTCTTGTACGCACACTGGATAGTATGGATGTCAATCTAATTGATGCAACTCAATTGGAAGCACACTTGTCAGAAGGTGCTGCCTCATCGGAGCAGTTCGATAGAGAGCCTATATTCAAGCTCTCTTGGTGCTCCTTCCCGAATTCGTCGGACCCTCGAGGAGGCGAGACCGCATTGGTTATTCTTGGTGGGCTTCGTGCACAGGATTCACCAGGAATAAGTGTTCATTGGCTTCCTGCGTTCAACCCCCCGGAACCCCCCACCCCTAGTCCTGCCAACGCCCTTCATCCGTTCATTCGATCACGCATGCGCCATTCTGTGGAAGCCTCAAAGTCTTATTTCTACTACACCGACGGAACAGTCCAGGACTTCCTTGTCATTCCACGAGAAAGTCCTCATCTTGCTGGAGCTTTCGATCCCATTGCGATCTTGATTACTCGTGAATCAGAAGGCCGTACACGAGTTGTCGAGGGCTATCAATTCCCACCTCCCATATTTCTTCAAGAAGATCTTGAGGATCCAAATCACGAGGTCCAAGAGAACATAGGGGACACTCTAGCAGACATAGCTTCGACTTTACGATCATTGCAAACAAGTGACGAACCTCGTCGTCTGCATCTCCCCGCTTATCTATCGAATGGTTGCAGTGGCTTGCGAGATGGTCTACTGAAAATAGTAGGCAAAGATTCTTACCAATCTCTTGTGCAGAACATTGCAACTCTAGGTCGATATCTCCCATTGAACGCTGGTTATGCATGGTTAGACGGAAAAGAAAATATCTCCAAAGTGAGTGTTTTTCTTTTTTCGTTTTCCGTTATATCTTTGAGTATTGATTTCAGTCCAGTATCAGCCGCCACGCATTTTGGTCACCGTTCATGCGAATGTGTCTGTGCAAATGTGGGATACTAGTGCACAACTGCTCCTAGATTTTCGACCAGATCCAATACAACACGACTTCCCTAAACTGCTTCCAGGGCTTTCGATCGAGACAAAAGAATTATTGACTGATGTTGCTGTCTCGCGCCGAATTACTAGCGAGAGTTTTAGTATTGAATCGATAGAGTTGGCTACCGAGTCTTTAGAGGTTGCAATAGCCTTTTCGACAGGCGATGTGGCAGTCTATCGTATGGTCCCACGACCAGATATTCTTCCTCCGTTTACACCGCTTGCGGACTCAGAATTATTGTCCTTGGAACACATCCCGGCCCTTAATGGTTCTAGGTATACCCCTTTCATATTATTGTCGCCAGGAAAAGGACGTATATCTGCTTGTGCCCTGTCAGATGTCGGTGAGTGCACACTTGATGTAATATGTTTATCGTATTCCTTCAATACAATCAGGTTTCCTCGCCGTAGCGCACTATGATGGTTCCTTGTTCGTGATAGACATGAGGGGACCCAAGGTCATATTACGGACTGACTCTAAAGTCAAAAACCGACATTCAATCGGGATACATTTGAGTCACTCAGACAGAGATCCATTTATATCTTTACTGTGGACCATTAGTCCCATCTCCACAGGTAAATGCTTCCATGGCCCAAATTACGTATCTAATCGACGTGTTTCATTCAGACAATCAGCTCGCGGTTCGACTTGTAGCAGCCCGCGATTCAGGATTATCCCAAGTGCTAACTTTTGCTCGCGATTGTAGCTCATCATGGGCACCAGTAGGGGATCCAGTCAAGTGCGAGATGCCGAGTCAAACATTTTCACGAGGAATTTTTGTGATCGACAGTAAATCTGGAGCGCAGTGTGTTGCGAATAGAACAAGACTAGCAGCCTCTCTAGAGCATACAGTCTCGAACAATCATGTTATCCTTGTCGCTGCCGGCGCTAAAGGAGCAAGGTCTAACATGGACGTTACTGGTGAACGTGTCGGAAGACTAGAGTGGAGCAGCAAGATGGGGAAGGTGTTGAATGTCCAGGTGGTTGAAAAATTAGGTAAAGCTAAAGTCTACATATGTTGGCCTTCTCTGAACGGCGTCTCAGGTTCTCGTGCTTTGGTCGCCTTTACTGATAGACATGAAGCCTGTGCATACTCACTTCCAACACTTGAATTTTTATACAACTTGGCTATGCCGCCAACATACAACCTGTTTGTTTTCTTATTTCGTATTCAGCTTGATCATCATTGACGCTCTACAAGACCTGTTGCCGCCGACGAGACCGGAGATTTCTTCGCTTGGACTACACACGTAGAATCTGGGATAATTCAACGAGCAGCTTATGGTACTCTATTTAATTTTCGCCGTTTGGATACGTTACCGGCCGTTGATTTTTCAAGAACCAAGCCTGTGGTACCTGCGCAGCCTCAGCCTGTCTCCATTGGCCCCACTTCAATTATGTCGTGGTTCCGCTTTGGACAGTCAATGACAGGGGCACAGTTAGATTCGCTGCGTGCGTACATTTTGCCACTACATTGACCTGATTGATCTCTGATGTGGTACATCTTCATCCAGTCGGTGGACCCAATAGGCCGATACCCATTGCACAACCTACGAATGCACCGTCTGCACAATCAGCGAATGACTCTTCCGAAGCCTCCTCGTCGCAAGTAGCTGAACAAGTATCTACGACCACCGGCCGCTTGTACGACAGGCTAGCTTCAGCGCTGCAAGAACGAGGGTACGGAGTCCTCGATTCTCACTATTTCGAGGGTATTTTGATCGTTGTTTAGGCAAATGCTAGGGGATTTGGAAGATCGATTCAACTCGCTCGAGACAGGCAGTCGGAGCATGGTTGATCAGGTAATGATTTTGTCTTTGCACCAAGTCACCAAAAACACTGATAGTGGGCACTGATGACAGGCGAAACGGTTAGCAACTGAACAGTCAGCGAAACGATGGTTCAACTTTGGATGATGATAACTGAATTTTGTGTATCGGTATAAGGGCATTTCCTTGATCGTATAAGATTGCGCGCTCATGTATTGTCAAATCGAATAATGATAGGTCCTGATATTTACAAACTGGTGCATATATGTACTAAGCTTACAACAATTGCGAAACAATCTTACTAAGCAGATTTACGTGTCTTTGCCAACCAACATTTCGGTCAAACCAGCGGTAGCCTTCTTTCGATGTTCATTCAACATCCCTAGGAAGCCATCGTTGCTCGTACTGGACTTATGATGGTCCCACTCTTCCGTGTGATGCTTGACCTTGTTCTCATCATTCATCTCCAAAGCCAAGAGAGAATTAACGACCTGTATTCAGAACAGTTTAGCGCCACACTGCTCGAGTGTGACAAGCATGATATACCTTTGTCGGTTTCGCAGATGGATCCGTAGATCGAAAATACGCGACATCTTGGTCAATCAAGAGTGTGTTAGGTCCCAGCGTTGAAGGGTTGCTTAGTATGCGAAATTTTGTAATGTCTGCGCGGGGGAAGAGCTGGCGAAAATGGTCAGTGGTATGTTGGAAGAATGACAATGAAATCGACCTTTGTCAACCCGATGAATTGTGCCTTGATAGCCTTTGGGCCTTTGGCGATGCCAATGGGATCTTCAAAGACAGCATCGGAAGTGTAAATGGAAAAAGTATTCTATAACGCGTTTAGTATACTAGCTGATAGAGGAAACGGGACAATTCGTGCCTCTTTGGGAGCACAAGTATACATCTTGGAGAAACCATGCGCTTAGTGAGGTGATCTGCTCGGAAATAAAATAAGAACGAAGCAAACCTCTCTGATTGCTTGGACAACTTGTTCCTCGTGTGGTTGAACAGTGCGCCCTGCTAATCCCTTGGACTCGGACGGTTGAAGGCCTGCAGCATTCAGATTCTTGGACATCTTTGCGGTCGTTGTCGACAAAAAAGTATTGTGAAAACGCGGAGAACAAGTCAGAGCTCGGGCGTTGAGGGAGAGCTTATATGTGGAGATGATCCAAGACATTTGGGTGCTCAGACATCCTGCTCAAAGTATGTCGTCGAATATGAATCATTGCAGAAAGAAACGCAGAAAATCGCGATCGGGGCCGATAGTCTAAAAAAGGCAATTCATCGGTCTTCGGCCTTCGGAATGTTGTGCGCAGCGGCACTGTCACAGCAACTCATATACGCCATGTCCAGTTACGAACAACTTCACCGCCAGTGCAGGACATTGGAAAACTTATTCGACACTAAATTGACTTCGTACTCGCAGCTGGTCTCTACTATCGCAAGACCAGCTGAAGACGTGGAGGCTTCGGGCTCCCGAGGAAGATGGAGGGATCTCGAGCTAGAAGCGGATGAATTGCTGGAGAAGGTGCGCGCACGCTCTGCTCAGCAGGCCTCAGCATTTACCCTTACCCAGCTGTTTAGCTAGAGGAAACGAACCAACAGCTGTCTGTCCTGGATCCTGAGACTTTGTCTCCTTCCATGCTCCGTGCAATACAGCGACACCGAGAATTATTACAAGACAGCACTCGGGAGCTGAAGAGAACGAAGGTCCGTATAAATGTCCGGTTTACTATTTGCTGTCTTTCTCAAACTCTTTCACCAGGCTAGTGCCCAAAATGCACTGGATCAGGTGAATCTCTTGAGCGGTGTAAGGAACGACATCGAGTAAGCCAGATCCTCTCAATAGGATCATCATTCTGAAATGTTCATATGCAGCGCATACAAGTCGTCGGCCGCCGACTCATTGCTTGCGGAAAGAGGACGGATTGACAGTTCACATCGAATGACGGATGATATACTAGCGTATGTGATCCTCTGTAGTATTGAGAGCCAGTCTTATATGTTTTCAGGCAAGCCTATGAGACGCGTGCCGAATTTTCTCGACAGCGCTCTTCCTTGTCCGGTATTAACGCCCGCATGTCCAATGTATTAAGTGAGTGCGCCACTCTTCGCCAATGTCAAGCTTATTCACTGTGTTCAGGTACTATGCCAGGGATCAATAATCTCGTTTCAATGATCAAATCGAGGCGAAGGCGGGATTCGATTATTCTGGGTGTCGTCATCGGTATCTGTATAATTCTCATTCTATCTTATATTTGGTGAGATGGAAGGACCAGGGATTGGGCTTTTCACGACATGAGTCCAACTGGGTGCTTGCAGCTTTCATCCCGTGCAGGCTCTACTATATACCCTTTTGTCGACGGACAGTTCCTATGTTGGTATCCTGTCTAGGTGCCTTAATTACATATCAGAGTTGCAGCACTGCTGTCTACTTGTTCTGAATTCTTGTCCTGACCTGCCTTGAATCTCTGCCAGTTCTGTTGAAGCTTTCGAACAACTCCCCATTCTGGTTCATCCTCTTCCTCTGTCCATTCGCTCTCCACTTTCCAGCTTTTGACTTCAGCAATTGTCAGGATCATTTCCCAAGTCCTTTCTGCGCACATTTCCACATCGTTGTAGTCTGACTCGACCAATATTCGGCTGGGGTCGCAGACTTTGATCAAGGATAAGTGATTGGGCGAACGAGCGTTTATTACTGTTGAAAGTGAAAGATAGACGTTCCGATACTTCTTCTGTACGACTATGAGTAATAGAAAATTGTTAGAGAGGTGATATAACCTGGATATCAGACCACATTTGAGGGCTAAGTCCGCAACTATGCATGTCCAGGCAGATTCTTTTCCATCTGTCCCCGTGTTTACGTTGTAGATTGGCCAAGACGTCGAGGGTTGCCTGGTGAGCCTTTACACTATGCAGACTGACATTCCGGCCAAGTTCCACGGCGAGGTCAAGTTGAGGTTGTAAAATGGCAAGCTGATGTTTGATTGGGACAGTAAAAGGCGTCAAAATGCGAGGAGACGGCGAGTAATCGAAGGGTACACGGAATGATTTATCCAGGCCTACCTCACCAAGCATCGCATGTGGAAAAGCTTCCAGATTTCGCCGGACTTCGGACAGCATGTCGTCAAGTGAGGTCGGTTCTGGCAAGCTCGAAATCAAATTATTCAGCATTTCGTCGTCTTCAGGACCAGACGCCTTGAGAAGGGTCCTGAAATGATCTTGCTTCCGAATGCCAGGCTCGAGTGATATGAGGTGCGAGAACCATGGGTGATATCCTGAGCACGCAGCATAAGCCACAAGGGAGGAATAACGAGAGGGAATGAGGATGTAGCTCGCTGACCGAAGCAAGGTATGACTTTTTCTGGATAAGAGGATGCCAGATTGCTGACAAGGCCCTGATCAGATTTTCTAGAGCTCATTGCGCAGATGGTTATAGCCAGTTTCTCCATCGATTCCGAGGTAATTGGTGATGTATCGGTAGGATGACAGTGAACATCCACGATGCGCCGCAAGACATCTATTGAAGGCAGTGGTCTCGCTCTGGATCCAGACATGAAGATGGAGACTGATATAACGATTAGCGTATGTAGCTGAAAGAACAAAAGTGCATATGGCGGTCTCAGGCGAATGAATGATGACGAATTGCTGCTTGAAATTGGCCAAGACATGGAATATATCTGCTTGACAACACCCGAAACGATGATGAAGAAAAGATTGAAGACTTACGTTGGTGGGATTGCCAGAAATCGACATGAGCATGATTACGTGATATGTCAGAATATGTAAATGGCTGAGAATTTCTGATTGGCTTATGCTTCGACGACTCTGTTCGTCCATCCGCCGAATTCTCCCAAATATGTCTCAAGAGAGTCAATCACGATCTCTGCTTCATGTTGCCCCTCCAGAATACCATGGTCCTTTGCATCCTCTCGACAAATCTGCTTTTCAAAAATCTCTTCCCATCCTAGCTGTTCGCGTTCCTCCTTCCAGAACAGCTGCACTCTTGCACTCGGAGATCACTCGAAGGTCGTCATCCTTTTCATCAAATTTATTCCCTTTTCTCATGAGGTTTCTAGATTCTTGGTTGGTCTTCCAAAAGTGAAGCCTGTTGTTCGTGATCCTTCTGCCCCCGACGGCGATAGGCTCATTCTACTCGGCGTTTCTGAACCAGGTAGATATCATGTTTCTCTGCGCGCGTATGTCATTGAATGAACCCGCAAGCCAGCTGAACTCTCCGCGGACGCGTTGGACTTGCTCAATCAGTCATCTAATGGATTCGTCAATTATACTCTGAAACTGGATTATGATCACTGGACAGCGAGTGAGCGGCCTCATACTCCTTTCATTCGCCCTAGAGTTACTGATTACAGATTAGGCGAGATATTGCAGGCGATCTTACCACAGTCATTGCGGGAGGGCGCACCTGTCGGCTTTGCGGCGACAGGACATATAGGTGCGCAATCTTACCTTCAGACTCAGTCGCTCTGACAATCTAGTCATCTACAGCACATGTAAATCTCAATGATGAGTATTTACCCTACAAGCAAGCAATTGGGCAGCTCTTCCTCGATGTAAGCTTCTTCAATATTCTAGACCCATCCACGCTGTTATCGATGATGATTCAGAAAAACAAAACCATCAAGACTGTCGTTAATAAACTAGACAACATTGACACTCAGTTCCGAGTGTTTGACATGGAAGTGATTGCAGGAGAACCGGATTTCATTGTCGAACATGTTGAGAACGTTATTCAATCTTTACTGCGCGCGCGGCTGATTATTTGTCTCGCAGCACGAGTCTGATTGTCGCTTCACTTTTGACTTTTCTCGAGTGTATTGGAACTCTCGGCTCCATACGGAACATGAGCGTATCGTACATATGCTCCAGCCAGGTGAAGTCCTTGCGGACGTGTTTGCCGGAGTAGGACCGTTTGCACTACCAGCTTCTAAGAAAGGATGTGCCGTCATGGCCAATGACTTGAATCCTGAGAGCTACAAGTATCTCTGTCGAAATATCACAGATAATGATGTAGGTATTCATTCTTTCACTTGTATTCTGAGAGCTAACTACAAAATAGGCCTCAAATGACGTTAGAGCGTTTTGCGAAGATGGCCGTGCTTTTATTCGCGACGCCTTTCAGCGTCTGTACGATAATCCGTTCCCTGCGTATACAGGACCCAAGCCGAGCAAGACAGCATTGCGAAAACTCCAAAAACAAGTCACGAGGGAGGGCACTGCGATACCCACAACGTCTGGTGATCATCTGACCCCTAGACAAAGGATAGATCATTTTGTCATGAATCTTCCGGACACTGCAATTCTGTTCCTGGACGCGTTCCGGGGTGTTCTTCCGATTCAAGCACTCAGAGAAATCTACCAAAAGAAGATGCCTATGATACACTGCCACTGTTTTACCAGGGAGCTCGAGCTAGAGAAGGCTTCAATAGATATCAAGCAGGTGAGATGCCATTCAGGGACATTGCTTCGCACAGCTAACATATATAGCAGAGAGTGGAAGAGAAGCTAGGACATGCGCTGAAAAGTGAATTCAGTGTAAGAAAGGTGCGGTCCGTAGCTCCGAACAAGGAAATGTATTGTATAAGTTTTAGACTTCCACCAGAAGTTGCAGGCGAAATACACTGAGTACTCTTCCTGTCGTACATACTACCCTGCGTGAACTGAGAATGATTTTGAACCGTTTTAATCCCGCGAATTTCGAATTGTGCGGGAGGATACGGCCCCCCATTGCTGATGTAATGCATTTCCCCGCACGGGGAGGAAATTTTGACAACCCCCTTTACTCCAGTCTCCACTTCTACCTGCCCTTCTTCATTCTTTCCTCCCCGGATACCCCCTAGACCATTAGACCTCTCTTTACGGAATGGGCTATATGTCGTCAATAATTCCTACTGTACACTGCGACTCGGACAAGTCGTCGTCCCTAACGGCTTCCGCTCTCAAGTCGGTTCGTTCTGCTGTCAGCGTCCCGGAGTCAGAGCTCAAGCGATGGCGGCGAACATTTGACGCTAATGCAAGGGTTATCAATGGCGAGAAGTACGGTGCACATTACTCTTTTTTATCTTGTTCTTGGGCTGACGCGCCTTCACTGCAACAGATATCTAGATTCGGAGAGTTTTGTGAACGCCATTGCACCAGCGGGCGACTTGTCCAAGATTGGTCGGGCGCAGTTCGCCATTTTGTTTCGTGTAGCGGACACCTCAAAACGCGGACTAGTGTCATGGGAGGACTTCACCGTGTTCGAGACTCTGTTGAAGCGCCCTGATGCTGACTATTGGATGGCATTTCTCTATTTCGACGTGTGCGTTTTGCCTATCTTGATTTCGCGTATAGCACTATTAATACCTGCCATAGAGACCATTCCGGATTCATTTCTTATGACGAATTTAAGAATGTCTTCACCGCTAATGTTGGACCAAATGCAATTCCTTTTGATTTTGACTGGTATGTTGGAGGCATCCTGTGCTGTAGTGCAGCTCTCATGAGGCTCTCCGGCGCAGTGACTGGGTTAAATTATACCTCGGCAAGAAGAATGGCACACACGTTCTAGGATGCAAGTTGTAATTTATGCTTGTGTGCAGCTGATGTTGACTTTGGGGTAACAGACAACGAGTTTACTCAATTAATGAAGGGACTTCAAGGCGAACGTCTCCGTCAAGCTTTCCGATTTCTAGACAAGGACCAGGACGGCTTCATTCTGCCTGAGGAATTCAAACGTATAATACTAGTATGTACATTTCAAATTCGTTGCTGTACATTCTCAACTTCTTTGACAGGAAATTGCAGGACATAAACTGTCGGACGCTGTGATTGATAGACTACCCACTCTTTGCACACTGACGCCTGGCCAGCGTATATCATATTCTGAAGTTATTGCGTTCCATAATGTCATCAGAGGCAAGCATTCTGCTTAGTATTCTGCTTGCCATCGCTCATACCGGTGCCTGCAGAGATGGACATGGTGGAGCGGTAAGTGCCGTTTTATACGACTTCAATTTATGCTAAGTCTCTTGCCAGAATTATTCGCGAAGCCATTTCTAAAAGCAAGGACGGTCGTATCAGTCAATCGGACTTTCTTGATTATGCCTCTTCTAGTTCCCGCTATTCGCTGTTCACTCCCATGGAGGCCTCTATAGTCTTTCACTTTGCGGGCCGCGGTAACGGGGCCCAGCGTCTGGCACTGCTTGACTTTGCCCAACTTCTCGATCCTCGATGGAGAGCTCCCCATGAAGAGGTTGAGGCGAAGGCTGCGCCTTCGGCTTCGGCTTCATTCCTGAACTCATTCTTGCATTCAAGCTACAACTTTGTTCAAGGCGGTGAGTGTCGGCATGAGTAGCGTGAAAGCTTTCATTCAAAGCTAGGTTAGGTATTGCTGGTGCATTTGGTGCAACCATCGTGTATCCCATTGATATGGGTGAGTGACAAGTTTCGCTGGGCATTAAGAAATAGAGAACTTACCCTCGTACAGTTAAGGTTCGTTTCCGAGTTCCTTAAGCTTCATTCTCGTGATTAAAAGTATCACACCTTTAACAGACCCGGTATGTCCCTATCTTGTTCCCAGCACAAATGACCAATCGGATGCGCCTATGATAGAATGCAAAACCAGAGAAGTACGGTCGTCGGCCAAATGCTGTATAAGAATAGTATGGATTGCGCGCGGAAAATCTTGCTTAACGAAGGATTCTTGGGATTTTATCGTGGGCTTGGGCCTCAACTAGTCGTGGGTGAATGAGATAAAGACTGTTCGTCCATTGCTAAGTACTCTTTTGAAGGGTGTGGCACCAGAGAAAGCGATCAAGCTGACAGTTAATGATCTAATCCGTGGCAGGACAATGGACCCAGAGACTGGTCGCATCAAACTTGTATGGGAACTGGTCGCTGGTGGTTCAGCTGGTGGATGTCAAGTGGTACGTCGGGTTTGATCAACGGGGCTTTCATATGCTGATTGTAACATTCGCCGCTTAGGTTTTCACCAATCCTCTAGAGATTGTGTATGTTCAATTCCGTTTTAGGGCTCTGAATCAATCAATTGATTTGCCCTAGGAAAATCCGGCTTCAAGTACAAGGTGAGGCGGCAAAGGGCGAGGGAGCAGTACCTAAAGGAGCGGTTCATATTGTTCGGCAGCTGGGTATCGTGGGACTGTACAAAGGCGCAAGTGCTTGCTTGCTTCGCGATATACCGTTCTCGGCGATCTACTTCCCTGCGTACGGGCATTTGAAGTCGGACGTCTTCCGCGAGGGCTACAATGGCAAACAACTGTCGTTCTTGGAAACACTTGCGGCTGCTGGTATCGCGTGAGTCTGCATAGCATAAGTGACACGAGTAGATCAAACTGACATTGACTGATGAACTGTGCAGTGGTATGCCAGCTGCTTACTTGACAACCCCTGCTGGTAAGGCTTCTATTGATGCTCATTGAAAAGTGGGCGCTGATGATAGTATCGAAGATGTTGTGAAGACACGCTTGCAAGTTGAAGCACGTAAAGGTCAGACGCACTACAAGGGACTTCGTGATGCCTTTGTGAAGATCTGTGAGCTATTGATATAACTTGATTCCATGCGAGATGTCTGAATTGCTCGGCTTCCCAGATCGGGAAGAGGGTTTCCAAGCGCTTTTCAAAGGAGGACCTGCGCGAGTGCTGAGAAGCAGTCCTCAGTTCGGGTTCACTCTTCTTGCGTACGAGCAACTGAAGAAACTGGTAAGCAAACCAGAAACCGCGTACGATGTATACTCACTCTGATCACTTTGCTATTGAACAAAGTTACCGGTAAGTTTACGACAGTATTTCAATCGCAGGCCTTTATGATCTGACGGTATTTTGGAACAGTATCCCTGGCAGGAGAAACCACGGCTGGTACAGACAGCACTAACGTCACGACCGGACGAGATGTCGCAGATTCGAGCACGGAATGCACTGAAGATTCTGCTGGATGTGCATGGAGAGTTTGGGCGACGGGCCGCGGGTGAACATCTATCCCTAACGTCACCAAGACTGTACGCGAGAAATCAGTAGACTATTTAGTAGGAGGCGGTGTGTGTTGAATATGATTGGATATATGTTTCGTGGCCAATCAAACGCCGAGCGTGAACCAAAGGAAGGGAAAAGCATGTGTAGACCCTGGAGACACCGAGATGACCAGCCGTGAGGAAAGTGAGCATGCCGTGGTAAGCCTTGGTCGTAGTAACCTGTCATTTCAGTTTTCCTTCAAATACCCACTCTCCATCAAATGCTCTTCACCCTTTCTCCCACCTTTCGTTCTTTCGTTTTCTTCCTTCCTTCCCTTTTTCTTCGTTTTTCTTTTGCGGTATGTATCATGTCTATCGCTCTTCGATCCCGACTCATCTTCCAAAGAGCGCTTGCCGCTTTCTACAGGCTAGCCGCACCACAACGCACTCACTGCAAGACAGTTCACGCAGCGTAGACCGCTTATTCGTTTTCGACTTCTGCCTTTGAATTTCGTACCACTTAAGCAGCCCCACACTCTCCTTTATCATGAAGTCAGCAATCTTCGGTCTTTCTCTTGTCAGCGTTGCTGCTGCCCAGGTGTCCGTAATCGGGATGTCTTCCGCGCCTGCTCTGACAGCCTACTCCCCGGCTGCCACACAAGCTTCTGCTACTTCCGCCGCGCCTTCGGAAGTTACTTCTGCCCCCGCGTCTTCTGCCGACTTTTACCAGATGATGCCTTATTCTTCCTACTCGAGCGGTGGATACAAAAGTCTGGCTTGTGGTTATGGTTACTCAAAGCAGTCAGATGGCTCTTGTTCGGCCGAGTCTTGGGTGCGTTATACTGTGTTTTCTTGGTTTGTCTGTATCTGACTGATTGTGTATGCAGTATAACACTCAGTTCTCGGGATGTTACGCAACAATCATCATCAAGTGAGTCGCGTTGCAATTTGAGTTTGCATCGGATTTTAACTTGCTATCAGCGAGGGCAGCAATTACGGTTACAACAACGACTGCTACAACAGTGTGTCGACGGTCACAGAGACCTCCACAATGACAGAGTATGCTACTGTAACCCAGGTATCTATTATACTGCAGTCTCTTCGAGTTTTAGATCTTAATGACATTTCAGGTGTACACTCAGACTGTGCCCACAACAGTCACCATGACCGAGACCATGACCCAGGTCATGACCGATACCCAAGTGCTCACCCAGACTCAGGTATACACTTCCGTCGAAATTGTACCGACTACGCGCGTTTGGGTTTCAACAGAGACAATCGACAAAACTTCCATCCAGGAACACACTCTCACTGCTACAGAAACCATGACCCAGACCAACATCTACACTCAGACCGACACTCAGACCGACACTGCTACCGAGACTCTCAAGCAGACAGAGACTGATTTCGTCACCATGACTCAGCTGAGCACCATTATCCAGCCGACAACCTACACCAAGGTGTACGAAACTACCCAGGTCATTGATAACGTACGTTTTTCCTCGCATATCCATAGAATACCTTCAGTTCAAGTGCGTTTTCTTCAGACATTGACCCAGGTTGAATCCGTGACCGCCACTGTAACCGACCAGCTCACTTCCATTCAGACTCAGATCATGACCCAGACTGAGACTGACAGAGTTACAATGACGGAAATTAGCACTGTCATCCAACCGACGACGTACGTTTCTGTCTATGTCCAGACCAGTATCATCGACAACGTACGTTTTTCTATTGCTCCTTCTACTTTCGTTTGCTGAGTGTCGCCATGCTAGACCAAGACCGTGATGAACACTGTCACGCAGACCATGACCGACGAGATGACCTTGTTGTCGACTATTACCCAGCTTTCGACTGCAACGGCGACCGCCACCGAAATTCAGACGCAAACTGCCACCGAAACTGAGCAAGTTTACAACACTGGTCTCGTCGACTGTCTTGGCATGTGCAAGTCGAGCTGGGGTATGACGTCCGGTAACAGCAACACTATGAACACATATGCTTCCGTAGCTTCATACACAACGTCGACAACGGCTTATGCGGCTGCCACGAGCGCGGCCAGCTGCTCGGGTTCCTCTTGCGATTCATCGTCGTCTTCAAACAGTTGCTCGGGTTCGTCTTGCGGTTCAACCTCGAATAGCTCAAGCAGCTGCTCAGGTTCATCGTGCGGTTCATCGGCCTCTTCCAACAGCTCGAGTGGCTGCTCTGGTTCATCGTGCGGTGCATCCGACTCTAGTTCTTCCAGCGGATGCTCTTCTGGAAGTTGCTAAACGGACGTTGGTTTCACTCAATCTTCAGTTGATGCAGTAACGTTCTTCACGTGTTTCTGTAGAAATTTTGCGCATAGCATGGACCCATCTTATATACAACACCATGGACTGACCTATACCATTTCTCGATTTCTTGCTGCTATTTAAAAATATTTGGTGCTTAATACGTTTTTCGAAGCGTAGTGTTTTTCTATTTGGACGAAAGGTTCACGGGTCGATTCCTAGTCGTTCCTCACCATGTAGCTACTGCGTTAACTGTACTCTGCTACGCTGCATGTAGTAACACGGACTTTTGAGAAGCGCAAGCTGGTGGGTCTATATCAGACATCAAAGATCAAGGAGATCAATGAGATTGGCAGATGTTATTCATTATGCACATAGCAACAGCCATTGAGATATGTCGCGAAGTTAATACCTTTCAACCGAATCTTGGTCGAGGGATGCCAGCGGGAGATTGGAATGACTCTGAATGTTCAATGAGTATGTTTTCAACATTCATTCCGCAGCAGAATTCGACCAGCGTCTAAACCATTTTCAATTTCGGCTTCGACACTTCTGACTCCGCTTGACTCCGCCGCGCTGACCTTCAAGAAATGAAGTGCATAGTGGGCACCCCAGAGACACCCACGTTCTCTTGTTCCAAACCAAAACCTTGAAGCTTGAGCTTGAAGCTTTGAAGCTTTGAAACTTGAGCTCGAGCTTGAATGTTCAATAAAACATAGCATTCACCTTTCCAAATACGAAGCAATTCTCGCGCAAGTTCGCCATTGGATGGCTATTCCTGATTTTTTGCTTCTCACGTTTCAGTGATGCCCCTTCACATTTCTGATCCATCAGTGACTCCCCAGTCCCTCAAGCAGGCTTCGGAAAGCTATCTCATCTTTTATTCATCGGTCGTCGATGGAAGATTGTGGTGCCCTGTATGTTTGTAGTTTGCTTGAGAGTTGTCAATGTTCTCACGGTGCCAGGATTGCCGAGCTATCGAGAGTCTCGTCGAGCAGACTTTTTCTGCGCCGGAATCTCCTTCTGCGTTGATTGTATATGTAGGGGATAGCCCAACGTCAGTATGAGCGATGTCTGCACACTTTCACTGCTGAATGGATCTATGCATATCAGATGGAAGTCTCCTTCAAATGTTTTTAGGGGTGATCCTTGGCATGTTCAAAGTGTCCCTACCATTATCAGACTTCACGATGTACGTCTACCCACTAACACTTTTCATCGCACTACTAACCATATGAATAGGGAGAGGAGGTGGCGCGGATCGTTGATAACGAGATAACTGGAAAGCTTTCTAGCTTTATGCAGAGCTAACTCATAGCAGACGCAGACAAACGTCAGAATACATCATGAACAAAGCAAAGAAAGAGTGCGAAGATTAAAGGGTCGCAACCACGAGTTCCACAGAGGAGACCATTTACATTCACTACAAACGCTATGATCTCGTAAAAACCCCGTCTAAGCTAGCAGGGACATACGACCTTCATCATCCACTTGCGGTGCTCAAGTTCATGCTCGTAGACTGGAATTTCATCGGCGTGGTCCAATTACCAATCGCATCGCCAAGAGAGGGCAGTCTTTTTGCAGTGAGCTGAGCGAGGTTTGAGATCCGAGTCTGCACCCGACTCTCGAGGGGCCGAAAATGTACATAGCGGTCGACAAATTCTGACCGCTCAAAATCCTGAGAGTCCGCGCAAACGAGATAAGTTGGCCCTCCGTTCACAGCTGCCCCTAAATTATTCAGACATCGGTGCAAGGCGAAAGGAAAATCATCGTGATAGATATGGACACAAATTCGCTCGACTTTATTCACGGGGACATTCGTAGGGCTATGACTGTTTCACGGACCTAATGGATTAGTACCCACAACCTCATGTGACCTCGTCTAGTTCTACTAGCTTTGCGATGTCCTGACCCAATCACCACTTCTACCACCTGACTTGCTCGACACGACAATGTCACCGATTATCATCTCCTTGCCCGCCACGGCTTTGAGCATATCCCATACAGTCAACAACCCAACCGAGACCGCCGTTAATGCCTCCATCTCTACGCCAGTCTTTCCCTCGCAACTGACTGTAGCACGGCATAGTATACTGTGGTGCAGAGCACCCAGCGGACTGTCAGAAGTTGAAATTATCTCGGGGTCCAGAGTGACGGCAACATTTGTCAAGGGAATGGGATGACAAAGAGGAATGAGGTCTGCTGTTCGTTTCGACCCTATAATTGCTGCAAGTTGGGCAACAGTCAGAGCGTCGCCCTTTCGAAGTGTTCTAGCTTGAGCCTGTGTCATGGACATGGAGCTCTCGGAAGGATGATTCGCGGTGACTAGTTCATATGCAAGAGGTGTAATGAAGATGCGGCCCTCGGCGGTGGCGGTACGTTGGGTGACTGATTTCTCGGAAACGTCGACCATGGATGCGCGTCCATGTTCATCGAGGTGTGACAATCGAGATGTTGAATACAGGCGGGAAAGTTGGTGCCGAGGGTCTGGAAGTGACAGATGTGGAGCCGGAAATCCGCCCGTAGCACGCGTTCTGCCGGTGCTCCATGACAGTGAGCGATAATCATTCGCTCTAGGACCTGTAGCGAATGTATCAATTTGAAAGTTACGAAACAAGGAACACAACTACAGGAAGCAAGAGAACAGCACTTAACCGCCAATCAGTATCATCGGGCGATTTGACACAACATCTATATCATCCATATGAGGATGTTTCTCCAGCTTTCCGGACACTGCTTGCCCGACAATTCTTAGGAGGTCAGAATCGGTTGCACCTTTCCGAATTTCGTCACGCAAAGACACTTCCTTTGCGTCGAACAAGCAGACCTTGCAAAACGTACTCAGTTGAAGGTAATTAGAGCGACTAGACGGTACTTTACCTTTATCTGGCCGTCCGCGGTTATTCTAAGTCGATTGCAGGTGGAGCAAAAATGATCTGACATGCTACTTATGAAACCAAAGGACCCACAATAACCAGGGATACGCCATGAACGAGCAGTGTCGTTCATTTCGTCAGAGATTCGAGTGACACTGGGATATCGAGCGGATATGTTGTCTAATAACACGGAGGATGGTACCATTTTGGCCTTGTTCCATTTGTTGCCTAAAGACTCAGTGAGCTACTAGGATGGCAAGCCGGGAAACATGTTTACCTGTGAAAGGCATGAATTCTATGAAGCGCACAGACAGTGGACGCCCTTTTGTCATTTCAACGAAGTCATAGATTTCGGAGTCATTAAGACCTTTGACGACCACGACGTTCAACTTGACAGACTGGAGGTGAGGAGATGCAAGGGCAGTATCCAACGTCTTCAGGACAGCGTCATGGCCTCTCCGTTTCGTCATAAACTCGAACTTGAAAGGATCCAAGGTATCCAAGCTGTCAACCGAACGTAAGCATTATGCCATGAAGCGTCTGAAAGGGTTGACCTTAGATTAAGGTGCGTGAGGCCATTGTCAATAAACTCTGGCAATTTTCTGTGCAGGGCTAACCCGTTGCTGGTCATAGCGATGGATCGGAGGCCATACGATCGTAGTCGGTTGATACCAGCTGCACAACAGTGAATTCTTGGCCTTCCTCGTGTCAAAATTGTCGCATACCAATAATATCGCCTATTCCTTTACGGACTGTCGGCTCGCCCCCAGTGAGGCGTATCTTTGTGACCCCTGCTTTCACGAATAGCTCTGCGAGCCGCAATATCTCATCATTTGTGAGAATCTTGCGATCTGGCGTCAATTCCATTCCTTCGCTGGGCATACAGTAAAAACCTGTGAAGCAGGTTTAGTCATAGTGCTTGAAGCAAAGACGCCAGACCCACATCGTAAATTGCACCTCTCAGTAAGAGATATGCGTAGATAGTCATGGCGCCGTTTATAGGAATCAATCAAGGCTCGAGAGAAGGGTTGAACTTGATCTATTGCCTGAATTTTGGCCTGGAGATGTTTAGCTTAATGACTAGGAAGAATACACGTGTATTTACCTGCGCAGACCGTCTCACACCATCGCCAGCGGTCGTGGCATTGGCCGCACTTGCAGCATAAGTGCGACGCTGACATAGGCTAAACCGAGAGCGGGTAATTGAAGATGAAATGGGCTTCATTGGAAGTAATAGAATGACATGGCGCAAATTTATATACTGAACTGTGAGCATGATAGCGAAGTAGGCGCTTACAGTAGATGGTTTCTCACATTCGGCGGTCTGCCATGTACCACCTGAGGTCGTCACTCGTCTTCGCGTTTCTTCTGGCTTTTTTGTTCAATAGATACTCTCAAAAGCCGACTCTATCTCAACCCAAAGCCTCTTTTCCTCCGTCGTATCTTTATCCATCAAATACGTCCTTGACACGACCTGTGTTCTCTCCGTCCAAGAAGAGGACTGCAGATACAACCGCCGTTCTGCTCAACTGGTCTAGGTTTCCGAATGTTGTTAGGATAGTGTCACTCTTGTGTGATCCGCTCCTTGAGGATACCATTGCTGCTATTCACGTATGGAACAACAGTCCTAATCAAGTCTCTAAAGAAGTCTGGGTTCTTTCCATGTCGCCGGCTTGTACTCTCATCAATTTCGAGCTCAGGACTTTTCTGTATGCTCAGGCGATAGAATAAGAGTATTTAATTCACCCTCCAATCTCTATTTTCAAGCTCGGTTCTTGTCATGCGCCGAAGCAAACACCTCGTTCTGTTTCATTCAAGTACGTTCAACGCTTTTCTCTGTCATAGGGCCTGTATACATGACTGGATTGTCAGGATGATGATTACCTGGTTCTCCCAGAAAGTATACACGCTCTTCGTTCAAGCATTTCTGAAACCTCAAAGTCCGGTATCTATTTGTTACCGCCTCATGAAGTACTCTCCAGTCAACTCAAACGCATACGTGTGGGGTCCAAGATTCACACCGCCTTTGCATGGTTAGGACACGGTTCTATTATAAAGAGATCGCAAGCAGGGGATTTTTTGTCACTCATGACGTTTCTTGATGCTTCAGACGAAGAAAAGAAAATGGCAGACAATTATTATGCCCTTTTAGCCAATGTTTTCCCGGAGATTTGGTTCGATCAGGGAATCGAGCTTGGTGGTGGACAACCTTTCACTCAGGGAATAGAAGGAGACGAGAGGAATAAGAGACATATAGTAAGGAACACATCCTCCTCGAGATTCACTAACGTTCTTGGAACAATTTGTTCTCCATCCAGCTCCGAGCAGCTCAATTTCTTGACAAATTAGCTGGTCATAATTCTCAGACTTTGTCCGACAATATACCTTTCGTGTCATTCGAGGATTCTGCACTTCCATCAAGTCACCGTACATCTTGCGTTGGATCACCTTGTATTTTTGAGACTTCTGTGTCGCTTCTGCCCGAACCCTTTGAGGTAGATGTTCCCTCTGCCACGCTGATGCTAGAAAAGGAGAAGCAAACATCGAATCTGATCAGCGAGGCGGACAAGGAGCAGTATCTTCTGCACCCACCGTCGCATGCAGTGGACGGGCGTGTGGATACTGCATTTTGTGTATCGGGAGGTCAGTGGTATGTGTTCTCACTGCCAAAGTCTCACTGCCTACAGTCGGTGTCAGGTGTACGAAAGGGAGATTTTTTCCGATTAGACCTTTTCGGAACAGTGCCTTCAACTTGGACTGTTCTCGAGCTTGTCGTCCTGGTGGATCCGACTGCCGGATCGGTGTTGAAAAGTTCTGTCTTTGAATTTCTGCATACGGGACAATGGGTTAGTGACTCCTTCATAACAAATTATACATTAGGCTGATGATCATCCAGCTGAAATCTGATGCTGAGATTCGATGCGCGGTCATACCGCGCTCACCTTTAGAAGAGTGCAGCATCGACATGACGTCTGCTCTTAGCGTCTCGGATAGGCTGCAACTGAGAATTGTCTTGCAAACAGCGAATTCAAAGAGATGGTGTCTTCATGAGATATTTGTTCGTGGAGCAGACAGATTGTTATATTCTTGATCCGGCGAAGGACTAGGAGGCAGATGACGATGTATATACTCTTTCAGTATGTTAGAAGTTGAATATGAATACTCATACGGGCCGGTAATTGTGCGGTTTTCTGAAGCACCCCGCTTACGTCACAGCAACAGCAGGCTAGAACGCGTCAGAACGAGACAATTCACTTGCATCCAACCCTCACCACCTATGCTTTCTCTCCGCGCTTCAAAGAATATCGTCTCCCTGGCTTCTAGGAGACCTATATCCGTCCAGGTGATTCCACTTATTAACGCTGCTCAGAGTAAGTGCCCATATCACCTCCATTCGCTCGCAGTCTTTCCTGCACGGTTCCCCAGAGGCTAGGAGGGACGGAGAACTCGAAGTTCTTCAGGTATGATCCTTCCTCCAAATTTGAGCGCTTTCTGATCCTTTCCAGGTATGCCTCCATATCTTTAGCGGCACAGCCGTTCTGACAAGTGCTCAAGCATTCTCGACTGGTCGGTCGTGGCAAATACGTGCATGGGTTTGAAAGTGCGTATGTCCCATTTTCCCATCAGCAGCATGTTGACAATGTGCAGTCCATCGAGTGAAGCCCGACAAAATTAAGGAGTACAAGAAGGCAGCGTGAGTTGTGTCACCGTGTTAGGAATCCTGGAAGGCAGTGACCCGACGGTTTCAGTGAGAGGTACTATTCTGGAATCAAAGATGATCCAGAAATGCATGTCAAGCTGACGGGAAGCTGGGAGACGGTGGTCGGAGAACAGGATATCTTCTTTCACATTCTTGAATACGAAAATTATGGAGGTTACGACAAGACGACACAGCTCGTGAAGACCTCTGAGGTGTGTTTCTCAACTGCACAGTTCGTTAACTGCGCTGACTTACGCACACAGCACCTCCCTGCTTACGAAGCTATGCTGCCCTTCATAAATTCGCGAACTTCGCAGCTTAACCAGGAGTTCGCGTTCTTCCCCACTGCTCCGCCGCGCGCGCAAGGCGGCATTTTTGAGCTGCGTAGTTACCAGCTCATCCCTGGAACACTCCTGGAATGGGAGAATGCTTGGTAAGCGTAATCATACATTGTTGAGTTTGCCGAACTCACTCATCTGATATGCGCTCAAGGCGTCGAGGGATTGACGCTCGGAGAAAATTTGTCGAGCCCGTAGGAGCGTGGTTCTCGCAAGTTGGTCGATTGCATCAAGTGCACCACATGTGGCAATATCCGTGAGCCAGGACCACTGACAAATATAATTCTGAAGAGATCTAGAGTACTTTTTGCAGAAATCTGGAAACCCGCAAGGAGACAAGAGAAAGGGCGTGGCAGATCGACGGCTGGGCAGAGACTGTGAATAAGGTACATATTTTTTCGACGGACCCTGATCGAATCACCACGCGCTGAAAATTGATAGACGGCACAGCTAGCAAAGTCGATGGACTCGTTCATTCTTTCTCCACTGACTTATAGTCCTCTCAAGTGAGAATGAGAGCCCGGGTTGGCTCGGAGCTTCTGATGCACCAATCGACAGTGGACACAGTACATACCCTTTACTAACCAGCTGCCAGACGACATGGCAGTGTGTTACGTATCTCCAAATAAGTAGGCAGGGTAACTTTTGTATTCTATTCAAATTTAGCCCAATAGGACTTTGCACAGAGGAACCCCTGTCTGAAGGAGATGTCGAATCATGAGCGAATTCGAACCTTCGGAACTTGAGTGTGCTGGAGCTTGGAGTTGGAGAAGTTTTGGATATCCCACTTGTCATCCTCATTACGAGATGCGATCAAAGCTCCGTCTGCTCGATCGGTCCGAACCGCCGATTCGACGAAGGTCACGTGTCTTGCCTGACTTGACCTGTACATTGTGATTATTTCGTCCAAATAAGATCTACGTTTACTTTACTCTTTCATCTCTGTTTCACTTTCATTTTCTCTCTCTTTCTACTCCTCCATTATTCAGATGGATTGGCATGACTCTGAACCTTCTGAGGATGGCGATGCTCACGACTTTCAAGCAGCGTCTAGAAAGAGGAGTAGCCGAGGTGAGTGTGGCAACACTATGAACACAGGTTTAATCACTCAGACTTTAGTTCAGCTTGCGACCAGTGTAGAAAAACAAAAAGTAAATGTGAGCGCGGTGCTGAAGAAGGAGCACCTTGCAAGAGCTGCGCGTTAGCAGGAACTGGTTTGTTTTATCGAGTCCTACGGGTCTGATCACACGCTCATAGCCTTTTAAAAGCTTGCACTTTCTTAGGTGAGTCATAAGGAAGTCGGGCCCTCTTGCAGATCTTCATGAAATGTAGGTCCGAGCTATAAAAGAGGACCGCCGAAAGGCTACATCCACGCTATCGAGCAGAGATGGCATCAAGTCGAGTCGCTATTGGGTGTCATCTTACAATGCCCGGACCCTCGTGTGAGAAGTGTCGTTGCCGATCTACAACACGATGAGCTAGCACGCGAAATACTCGCAAGGGTAGATACTGGTCCCTATGTTCGTTCTCCAAAATAATTGTTGTTATGCAGGGAGTTCTTATCTCTTTTTTTCAGGGTCCTTCCGGACGACGCTACCAGCCACAGGGCGCCACTAAGGAGGATTTTTTTGCCTCTGTTTTGAGAAGCAACGGAAGTTCGCCTGTTCGTGACCATTCGCGATCACGAAGGCAGTCGAGGATTTCTCGGGAAAAGGTCTCATTAAGTCAAGGTAAAAGTCATTCACCTTTAGGCTTGCGTCTTAGATATACTTATAATTGAGTAGATCGAGGCCTATCAATTGTGCCTACGCAGGAATGGCAAGACAATCTGTCAAATCACCTTGCGTCTTCGAGCTCTTCTCCCGCTTACGACATGAATGGCCCTGCCGCTCAAAGACGACGTCTCAATAGTTCATCCCCATTGGACTCGCAAGCGCAGCCAGACTGGAATGCTATGTATACTTTTGAACCCGTATCTGGTGAATCTACCGTTGTAAGGTGAAATGTAGCTATTTCTGATTTTTTATGCCTTCCAGACCGCGAGGACTCCTTGAAAGATGCAACTGAAGGAATGGGTGAACTTTCGCTGACAGAGAATCAGGAGGTAGGCTCCTTGCTCATCGCTTTTTGGGCATTTGATAACGCTTTTCGACAGATACGGTTTCATGGCAAAGCTAGCGGCCTCCATCTCCTCAGTAAAGATAACAGGACAGATGATCGTGTGGAAGGCGGTATATGGTGCGAGATTATGTATGATTTTACGGTTCTTGTCTAAACGCGACTTAGGAAAATGCCAATGGCCCGTGTGTGGCCGCCTAGCAAAGATCAACAGTCTGTCATATTACAAGAAGATGAAATTGAAGTGACGATGCCCCCGTATCATGTCCAGGACCACCTCTTAGCCCTCTATTTCACATATATACATCCTGTTTTCCCCGTAATTCACAAAAGCCGTTTCATGTCCGAGTATCAGGCCAGGTATGAGGTGTATCTTCTCTGACGTGTGTGGTAGTATTAATGCTTCTTGTTTCTTAAAGGAAGTCAGGGTGAGCTCATTTTCACGGTATATATCTCCACTGACCATCACATACAGAGCCTCAACGCGGGATAACAGTCCCTCTTCATCTTCATCACCCAAACCAGAGTCTTCTCAGAAAGTCACAAATTTACTTCTCCTCTGTATATTTTCCATTACCGATCGATTCCGTGATGACGGGACGCCTTTACCGCCGAAGGGCAAGTTGTGGGAAGCTGGTTGCGAATATCTGGAAAGCGCCAGGCTCATCCTCAGTAGACTTTAGATTCTTTCTATCGTCATTCATCACAGCTAATGCCTTCCTCAGCAAAGATATTTGATCGATCACGACCTTCCACAGTCCAGTCACTTCTACTCCTTGGGTACCGAGAATTTGGTATAGGGAGTATGGAGCAAGGCTGGAATTATATTGGTGAGCCGGATTATGATATCAGTGGAAACTTCTTCTGACAATTTTATTATATTGCAGGTCTAGCTATTCGGATGGTTTGCCGGTTTCGAAATTCATCTTGCAGCATGCTCACTCCGCTCCCTCTGCAGGCGATTGACCTTGGGCTGAATCGCAACTGTGATCATTGGAAGCACCATGGACATGATTTATTCTCCAAAGACGAGACCCAAACTCGACGACAAATTTGGTGGATATGTTGTCTAGCTGACCGGTATGGCACGGTTCATTTTGCTTCTCAAAATTTTGATTTAATGCATTGTCGTCGCAGTTACGGCTCAGTGTATATGGGTACCGTCTTTTCCTCTTACCACAGTACAAATATATCTCACTATTGTGCAGGCCGTCCTATCCTTATTCGCGAACAGGATTTCGATACGCTCCTTCCAGATGTGAATGAGGTCCGTGATTTTGCTGTATATCGTTGAGTATCTGTTTATCGAGCTCCTAGACCGACGGAGAGTTATGGCAACCGTTAGCTACGGATTCGATCGACATCATTTATCCTGCCGTGCCATGCCGTACTATGGCTACTCTGAGAGCCACAGCTGTTCTCTGTAAGGCCACTTTTCGTTATGTTTACCCTAATTCGCTAATTTTGCTTCAGCTGTCATTATGGGTGAAATCGTGTGCAAAATTTATCCTGTGCGATCACAACAGGGGTCTTCACGTCGTTCGATGTTAACATTGTTAGAATCGCGGCTTGACCAATGGTATCTCGGGCTACCTGACTTTCTGAGATACGATGTGACTAGCAAACGGAATATTCCGCCACCGCATGTCCTGTTTGTTCATATCAGGTATTGGGGTGCTGTGTTATTGCTTCATAGGGCATTGTAAGTCACAGTCGTGTACTCTGATGTTAGCCTCTCTCTGAACCTGTTCTGTAGCATTCCAAATTGGAATGGGTATAGTTTCTCCTTTTGTCGCACAACTTCAATCTAACAATCAACATCCAGGTCGGAATTCACCCCTCGAAAATCAACTCTAGGACTGAAGGCTTTTGATCTGGCTCAAAGTGCAGCTAGTCATCTTAGTGCAATAAGTTTGGTAGCTGTTTAGTGGGCTGATTATACATGCTGACGTGTTCGACAGTGACAGTTTGGAAAGAGAAGTTCACGCTCAAAAGGTGTTCACCGTTCTTGACATCTTACATGCTGAGCGCTGGGTTTGTATTCTTCTGTTGCAATCATTCCAAACGCTTAAATGTCTTTCTTTGTAGAATCATGCATCTTTTAACCTGTATGTGTGTTCGCTCAGACTGAGGGATTTGGACTAGACATCACAATATACTTAGTGACATTGCGCCCTTCCAATGTTCAGGCTGCCCAGGGCCTCAACCAATGCATGGCTGCGTTGAAAGAGATGGAGGTTAGTAGTCACGTCTGACATCCTTGCGATTTGCATCTGACAAAAAGATAGCTCCTCTGGCCTAGTGCCTCTCGAGCCTATGATTTGCTGAAAGGTGTCCAACTTGGCTTCGACGCCCAACAGGCGGAGGTGCCGAATGTGGAACGACCAAAGCGGCAGGCGGACGATGCATTTGGGCAGGTAAAGAGCTCTGACTATCTACAACGAGAAGCATTCCGTGTCCCGGAGAAAGAGCAAGTGGCTAACTCACCAGCGGAAACTGGCGTGCAAGATCTCAGTACGCGGATGATGGCTCACATGCTGGGTCTCGATATACCTGGCATCGAGCCGTCAACATCATATTTTCCCGGTTATGAGTGGTGGCCCCGCCCAGGTCAATCACCCACGCCACATATATCTCCGTCAACTGCCACATTCCCTCCTGTTTCTGTTGATTCAGACGGACTTCCTAGACAAACAAATGGTATGGGCGCATTTGGCGGATCCGAAAACTGGCTGCAGAATGGAATGGGCCCGACGACAGCTCCCGACTTACATTACTCATATACTTATAATCAGTATGGCGTCTAGATAGAGTGGTAGTTTATGAATATGTATTGCGATTTTTCCTGTGATGAGAGAAACACAACATGTATTTTTTAAACTTGTATTTGTCGAGGATCGGCAGCTGAAACAGGAGTGAGATCCGTGATGAAGATTTCCAAGGCTCAAACTGGGAACAATGGACAACCTGTGGATTACATAAGTACATTTGGACCTACAAGAACCACAGCTGGGTCGACATACCTCTCTTTGCCCGATGTCCAGTCTGCGCGACCTTTTGAATCCTGTTGAGGTTCGCCGGAAGTCTGTAAAGTAGGTTTTCTGCAGTTCGTGTCTTGTTGCATGCCCTTGCTAATCTGTAATATTTGTAGACTTCTTCTGAATAACTGTTCTGTGGAAAGTGATTCCCCCTCCTCGCCAGAATCTCCTACTAGTGATAATACGACCCTTGAATACGCGGCAGAAGACGCGTCAGAACATCTCGATCATGAACCTCATCCTGACTGTCCGGATTCCTTAGACTGTTTACCGGACACAGACGGTCGACCGCAACATACCCTACCCGTGATTCTACGTTGTGCAATACTAGGCAGTCCTCGGAAGCGGCTCACTATTCGAGAGATATATGCAGCTATGGAAGCAAAGTACGTGTATTATAGAACTGCCGGCCCCACTTGGAAGGTGAGTCAATGCACCGCTGCTCGCACAACTAATTGTTGAACTTTCTGCCATTCAGCAATCCGTCCGTCACCATTTATCCCTTAACCGTCTCTTTGAACGGCAGCCGCGGCCTGTGACTGATCCAGGTTTTGGATCATACTGGACGGTGAATTTGTTCGCTCCTCCAGGTACCAAGCGCCCTCGCAAGCGTGGGCGTCCCACGAAAGCATCCAAAACAAAATCAGACGCTGAATCCTGCACCCCGGGGCCCTCTGTCGCAAGACACCAGAGTCAGCTTTCTAAAGACGTGTCTTCAACATCTGCTAAAGAAAAGTGGAACTTGGAAGGCAAGGAGCTACTATCGTTCGAAGAGGACTGTCATGCCTCTCGCGATGAAGACATATGTGATAGTGACGATGAACCAATGCATCCATTTGATCGTCGGTCCTCCCTCATTGGCCTAACACCGTATCCCAGTACTGTGTCTTCAGTACGCACGGTGCAGCCATACACGGACGATAACCCAAACACGATCAAAAAGTTAGAGAGCGAAATAACGGCGCTACGACGACAAGCTTCTGAGGCGGTTTCGTTATCCATCCGGCTTTCTGATCAGCTGGCGCTGGCGCATGCAGAGTCTTCGCGAGTTAAATCCGCTCTTAGGTCTGTCGAAGTGTTACTGGAAGAGGAATCATATAAACGCATGGAAGCTGAAAAGATAGCAGATGAAGAAATGAAGTTGAGGCAGGAGGCTGAGGACGCATTATTGGCTATGGAAAGACGCTGGTCCCGAGTTGACAGGTGCACATCATGAACGGTGTATGTTTATTGCTTATTTGATGTCAATGAATTTCATTAGCAAGTGTAGTTCATATATTTTATACCATTGCTTACAATAGAGGCTTCTAATGACACTTAAGTAGAATTGGAGTCAAGTACTGAGGGACCGGGAGTCCCGGTCATAGTCAAATTACCGGAAAGAACTGGGCTAACAAGAACAAACCGCTGAAATTTTTGGGAGAAAGACTACGTCTTGACGATGTCCAACCGTCCCAAGTTAAAAACCGCGTATGTGACCTGTATTTTACCTGATCGTGGCTAATACAAATCGAATAGTTTCAAAAATGCGCGTACAATCGCGCCTTTATACACCTCTGGTCCTGTGGCAGTCACTCCGGACGGCCAGAAAATAGTGACATGTGCAGGAGAGGAGATCTTGCTCACTGAAGTCAACTCTGGCATTGAATTATGTCGATTTGCTGGGGTATGATTCTGAACTGTTCATCGTTTTCTATGTCTTATTTCTTGCAGGACACACAAAGCATAACTTCTCTCTGCATAACTCCTTCATCAACGCATCTGCTTGTGTTTACATCTTCCCCGTCTCTTCGGGTCTATGAAATACCCAAAGCTTTCTCTACGCCTTCAGCGACTGTCGCTCCCGTTCGGGTCATCGCTCGTGCCCATGATGCACCAGTACACGTCTGTGAAGCAGATCCAACCTCCACTTATGTCGCTTCTGGTTCAGCAGATGGCGTTGTGAAAGTGTGGCATATCGTCCGCGGATTCGTCACCCATGTCTTCAAAGGTCATGGTGGTGTTGTCAGTGCTTTGAAGTTCAATTACCCTCAGGACCCTACATCGGTTGGTCGGCAACAGTCAATGCAGCTTATTACTGCGTCGGTGGATACTAGAATTCGTATTTTTGAACTTCTTAACCAAGGGAAAGGTGCTGGAAAGCCGATCGCCGTCCTTGAAGGACATGTGTCTGTACCTCGCGGTTTTGACGTTTCGCTCGACGGTAGATGGCTTATTAGTGGAGGAAGAGATTCGGTTGTTTTGGTTTGGGACCTTTCACCGATCCTACAGGCGCCCACCTCACTCGATGCCGGCAAAAAGGGGAAGGACAAGGCTGTCAGTCCAAAGCTTGCGAAGACAGTGCCCGTACTTGAACGCGTAGAAGCTGTTGGCCTGCTTCGTCCGGATGATGAATCTACATCGTCAGCATCTGGCGCTGATAGTCTCCGGTTCTTTACCGGTGGAGAAGCTGGAGTCATCAAAGTATGGGACGCAAGAGAGGGGACCGTTCTATTTACCCTTGGCCAGGGGCAGTCAAAAGTTTTGGACGATTCTGAAGAACAGCGGCAGATCGTGCATGGAGTGTAAGTGAAACCCTGCTTTGAACAGTAGAGACGCTTGCTGATTATCCTGTAGTTACATTCCCTCAATTTCCACTATCGTTTCAGTACACGCGGATCAAAACATACTTTTCCACTCTCTATCGACCCGGTCACTTTCTCGACAGCTGATCGGTTTCAACGACGAGATTGTCGATATCACTTTTCTCTCCCCCGAACTGACGTCCTCGTCAGAAGGACAACGCGATACTCACTTGGCTCTGGCAACAAATTCATCACTTATCCGGGTCTATTCGAGATTGAATCTCGACGCGCGTTTACTAGAAGGACATACAGATATCATCCTATCGTTAGATCAGGGCGCAAAAGGCCGAGTCTTGGCTAGTGGGAGTAAAGACCGTACAGCCAGGATATGGGCGCCATCACCTCGTCAGAATAGCTCAGATTGGGGCTATTCATGTCTGGCTGTCTGCGAAGGTCATGGTGAGAGCGTTGGAGCAGTCGCAATGTCCCGACAAACTGCCGTAGATGGTAGTGACTACGATTTTCCTTCTTTCATGTTCACCGGCAGTCAGGACCGCACTATCAAAATGTGGGACTTATCCGAGGTCCCCTTCTCGTTACCAAAAAACAGCGATCCTATACGCTGCAAAAGTCTTATAACTATGAAAGCACATGACAAGGATATCAATTCTTTAGATGTTGCTCCCAATGACCGCCTCTTAGTGTCTGGCTCCCAGGACCGGATGGCAAAAATATACGAGATCGTATACAGCGGGGGAAGCAAGGCAGTGTCGGGATCGTTGAAGTTATTGGGTGTTTGCAAAGGCCATAAACGGGGTGTTTGGACAGTGCGCTTCGGCCGGGAGGAACGAGTACTGGCAACTGGCAGCGGAGACAAAACAGTGAAGCTATGGAACCTCGATGACTTTTCCTGCGTCAAGACGTTCGAAGGGCATACGAATTCCGTACTCAGAGTCGACTTTCTGAATGCTGGCATGCAAATGGTGAGCTCTGCATCAGACGGCCTTTTGAAGTTGTGGAATGTCCGGGAAGAGGAATGTACGTTCACAATGGACAATCACGAAGACAAGGTATTCTCTCTGAACATACTCTTCTTCACCGGCTGACATGTGCTGCAGGTCTGGGCACTCGCCATCAGTGCAGATGAGCGGACAATTGTCTCTGGAGCAGCCGATTCAATAGTCACATTTTGGGAAGACTGCACAGAAGAGCAGGCGCAGGAGCGAGAAACTAAAAGAGAGCAGATGGTGCTACAGTAAGAGCTTGTATGGCGCAGCGATGTTTGGGGATACTAAATTTCTGCTTCAGGGAGCAGGACTTCCTGAACTATGTTTCCCTCAATGATTATCGACGAGCTATTCAGCTCGCGTTAGCAATGGAGCAACCCGGACGTCTCCTCTCGCTGTTCAAAGATGTCAGCTCAAAAGGGCTCGCATCACCTTCGATATCAGGAGACACCGCAGTGGATGAAGTACTACAGACGCTTTCTGGATCTGATCTCACACGGCTCCTTCGATATGCTCGGGACTGGAACGCGAACGCTAAAACTAGCCCTGTAGCTCAGATTGTTCTCTTTGCTATTCTAAAACTCAGGTCAGCGGACGACGTGATGAAATCATTTTCAGATGAAGCTGGGGAGCTTGCATTCCAGAGCGGGGCTGTAGCCGAAACCTCAAACCTGAAAGCCGGGAATTGTTTGAAGGAATTGCTTGAAGCGCTTATTCCGTATACAGAGCGCCATCTTACGAGAATCGACAAACTCTTGCAAGAAAGTTATACGGTGGACTACATTCTCGGGGAGATGGATGACGGGATGTTTGATGGGGAGGATGGGATGGACATTGATCAGTAGTTGATCAGTTACACTGTTTTCCACCGCTACCTGCTCCATCGATAGTCACCTAAAAGTAATCTTCCCTAATCGGCATCCTTGCACCCCGTTGAACAATAACACCCATTCGCCTTCCTGGATAGAATCTCTCGTCAACTGCTTCTCATGATCTTCTTGTATCCGCCCTCTCTCTAGGAGCCATCGTCGGATGACACCAGGTAAACAGCCTGTCGAGAAGCTCGGAGTGACCCAACACGACGAACGGAAAAAGGCTATGTTAAAGATTGTCGCTTCTGTGATAAGAGAATCGGTGTTGTACAGTACGACTTCGGATGTTGGTGAATCGATTCTTGCACGAGAGCGAGCGGCGTCGTACATCGGTCGTTTAGTTGTTTTAGTGCTGGTGAAGATGGAAGATGGCGTGGGTTGAGCATCGACGTATACAGTCATTATGGGTCCTTTGATATCCGTGTCAGATGTCGGATTGAATAAAGAGGTAGAGATGGGATCAAATTGAAATGGAGCAACAGGCGAGGCTGATACATTGAGGTCGCCAGATTCAGAGAGTGTGATACGGATCTGAGAGAGAAAATAAAGAAATATCCATCAGGCTGCTATAGAAGAAAAAAATACCTTGAAAGCAACAGCCTTGTCTGGTGATTCATAGCTGTTGACAGAGTGTAGACATTTCTGCTTCAAGAATTCATAAGAAAGCGAAGCTTTGCACTCCTCCCAGCCGTGCTGCTCTGCAGCACTGAAGAGGCGATCAAGATGATAGGGAAGTAAGAAGAAAGCCGATGGGCCTTCGTGGTCATTGTTCCATGCAAATGAGTTCAAGAGAGTGTCATATCTTGTGGAGGATAGAAGTGAGTACATGCTTTGGTAGGCGCCTGACCATGCACCGCAGTCACTTGCTCAGCAGCTAATTGCGAATGTTCTCGAGGGTGTGCAATGACTCGGACTCGTAGATGATTGTCACATTCTTGTACATATTGTATCGCTGCAATCTCTGAGCGTCGTTGGAGCTGAGTCACCAGTGCCGAGGATGAATGTCGGTGTCCTGGGCCCGTGCGTCGCTAGCTTAAGCTATCGTCCTAGATGCCAACTTTGCTCCTGAACATGAACTGAGCAAGATGGCTATACGTATGTGCATATATTCGCTAGAAATAACTGGATGTTGGAAGAGAAATGACCCCTGTCTAGCTGCTTATGGAACATATTACGTGATATGCGGTATATTAGAGTCACTGGCGCGGCTGCGCCTTACACTCTGACCAGTACCAACACTGGCCGCGTATACTTCCAATGTTCACCGTCAAAGCTACTTACCGCGGGGAAACTCGCAAGTTTTCTTTTCCTGAATGTAATTCTTTTCCTTCCTTTGACCAGCTTTATCGCCAAGTACGTCGTCATCTGCCCAGTTTCCTTCAAATTAGCGCTTATCTGTTATGTCTAGCTTTACCGTGTCTTTCCTATAAGCCATAATTTCTTTCTTTCCAAGCTTCTCTTTTCTCCCGACTCTTCCAAGTCTCGTGTACTCGTCTCCAAGGAGGTGCGCACTGCAGAAGAATATGCATCATCCGTTGCACCTTTCTTGGGCAAGCTTTGGACCAACCCTCTTTTGAGGTTCTCCGTCTTCGATGAGACTCCTCATAAACAACCAGGTCTCTTTGGACCCAGGAGCCCTAAAGTATTGAATCCTCAAGCGCCTCCTGCGCCACTGTGCGCTTTCCCCGTTCCTCCACCCGTTGCCGCTATCCCTTTTGGTCCCATTCCATTCTCTCATATTCCTCCTCCTCCTATCATTTTCTCTGCATCTCCTCCATGCTTCCAGCCTCAGGATTCGATGGATGTCGACTCATCTGTCTCTGGACATGATCATGGGAAGGCATCATTCTTCCCGCAGTCGCCGGAACCCCGTAATGTCACGTCGAAACCGGTGTCGTGCTGCGCCGTTGCTCAGACCAAGACAGATATACAGTCATTGATTGCTAACTTCAAAGCTGATTTGGACGATATAATTACTTCTCTCGGAAGCACCAAGGGTG